>JAJSOF020000029.1:23599729-24199729 GCA_025594305.2 Periplaneta americana | reverse complement strand
CTTAAATGCGACAGGCTCATGTCGGTAGATTTACTGGCATGTAAAAGCACTCCTGCGGGCCAAAATTCCGACATACCGATGACGTTGATATAACCTCGGCAGTTGCGAGCGTCGTTAAATAAACCATAATTAATTACTACGCCTATTTTATCTGAGATTTACGTTCTTTCGTTTGAATTTCAGTGAAGAGAGTTTAAAGAGTTGATCTTTAGACATTTTAGTCTAATGATTTGAGAGCAGCCAATAATACATTAAAAACACAATCAGAAAGTTCTCGATAACAGCAGCTGCCATGCCACGCTCGATTTGCTTAAAATATTGTCGTCTGTGTATTAATATAACATACCTACAATAATAGGTTTATTTATATCATTTTACGCCCAGAAAAATTGTGTGACACAAATTCATTTTGAATATGTAACAAGATTAATTCTGTATTATTATTATTATTATTATTATTATTATTATTATTAATTATTATTATGTACTAGATTAACACACTGAACAATAATAAAGCGTAAAAATGTCATAATGCATACAGCCAATCTCTACGACAAGAAGTTTATAGCGTTGATCTAATTTCAAGAATTGAATTTCAAGACATACGACGCATCATTACTGAAATTAGTGACCACGTAGTTAGCAAAGAAAAATATTTAGTGGAAATGCAGAAATTATGATTTGTACTTAAATTGCTGGAAAATAAACGAATTTTTTTAGAAGTACCATAAAAGTCAATAAACATTGAAGAAAGTGATTTGTACTTACTTACTTACTTACTTACTGGCTTTTAAGGAACCCGGAGGTTCATTGCCGCCCTCAAATCAACCCGCCATTGGTTCCTATCCTTAGCAAGATTAATCCAGTCTCTATCATCATATCCCACTTCCCTCAACTCCATTTTAATATTATCTTCCCATCTACGTCTCGGCCTCCCCAAAGGCCTTTTTCCCTCCGGCCTCCCAACTAACACTATATGCATTTCTGGATTCGCCCATACGTGGAAAGTGATTTGTAATCGCCCTAAAAATAAAAAGAGACCTATTATACAAAAATGGCAAAAAATGTAAAAAAGAAACATAAAAAATACATATTTTTCTTTGTTAGGCCTATAACCTAATAGTATATTTTGCAACAAGCCTATAATATTAGTCATTAAGACACGAGTATGTTTATGAAACGAGCGTAGCCTATTTGAAACATAAATTCTACCTTTCGGTTTATAATAATAATAATAATAATAATAATAATAATAATAATAATAATAATAATAATAATAATCCGCTCCCAATCTTTATTTAATTACTAGGCTCTTATTAAAAGGCCAGGATTTTTTCCGCATATTTGAGATCAAGTGCACAATCTCAAGTAAAAAAAAAAAGTATTAACGCTTTATTTAATGTTATGTTTTATGTTCCTTAGAAATTAAAATTTATTTAAGATTTTTTTCTATTTATATAGCCTTACATAAATTCTTACTTAACAGATTAATTGCTGATTAATATTTGTTACTTATAATGAAACTAACATCTGTCCATTCTTATTATCATCATTAATTTCTATAAATAGATTTACAAAACCTCTAATGGCAATTACATTAATATTCTCATTATAAAATATATTTTCCTTGTTATTTAGATTTATATATATATATATATATATTTTTTTTTTTCTCCCTGTGACATAGTTCTAGTAAGCTTATATTAAATTAATTTTCATCATTTTACTAGCTATCCCAAATATTAAATTAATTACAATTGATTGAATTAAATTAGCTCATAAATGAAGTTACTACTTTACCTTATAGGCTTATCTAAATTTAAATAAATATGTAGTCTACGAGTCGTTAAAATTGAAGAATATTACTGGAGAACCTTTTAAGTGTAGTTTGTAATTTAAATATGCATTGTATTGATTAAGGCTGGTTGAGTGGAAGAGAGGCCTTATGGCCTTAACTCTGCAAGCGAAAATAAAACATTATTATTATTATTATTATTATTATTATTATTATTATTATTATTATTATTATTATTATTATAGGTAACATCTGATAATAGAACCAGAACATTTTGAAGACTATGATACTGTTTCGTTTTGTCTTTCTGTAACAATTAAACATCTCTAATGTTATTTATTTCAATGATGTATGTTATTTACAGTTACGAAATCTTTCCATGCCGATGAAACGCTATTTCGAGAATGATGAGCGAGACTCGAAGCGCACGAAAGTTACGAGACGAGACTCGAAAGACAAGTGCAACGAACACAGCGAGCGAGAGCGACAGTTAGATTTGTTCACCTCTAATTGATACTATAAGTGTTAATGTATGAACTGTACTAGTGATGGAATCCTCTCTCAGTTTTAAACATGCCTGTGTTAACTTCGTAGCCAGTCCCAAGCCTGGAAGAAACTGTGAGGGAAAGTCGAGACATGATAGTCGCTTCTCCCACGTGTAATGTTTCTCGTGGTCGTTAAACACACGGAATGGATCGTGGCCGTTTAGTCCACGGTCGCTAAACCCACTCACCCAGTTACAGGATAAGCGTATGTCCAAGATATAGAGAACTCACCCCTTGTACATTTACAGCATCTTAAACAAGCCCTAGGAAAATGTCCAGGATAGAAAGGGAGCCAAGAATATGGAGGTGTCTTAACTTGAGAGATTTTACTATGGATATAAAAAGTTTAATTGCAGTGATTTTGGAATTTGTGTTATTTTCCACCTCTTTAGCATATCTGACCATGAACTAACGGGTCCGGGTTCAAATCCTGGTTGGGACAAGTTACCTGCTTGAGGTTTTTCCGGAGTTTTCCCTCAACCTATTAACAATAAATGCTGGGTAACTTTCGCCACTGGACCCTGGACTCATTTCGCTGGTATTACCACCTTCATGTCACTAAGACGCTAGATTATTACATCAGTTGATAAAGCGTTGTAAAATAATCTATTATTATTATTATTATTATTATTATTATTATTATTATTATTATTATTATTATTATTTTTCTAATGGTTAAATTGCTATTAAAATATTAAGTAACCATGATTCTAATCTTTCTAGTACAGGAGCATTGGATGAATGCTAGGCAAACAACATTGTTAAGCATTGCTAAGATCACAATACTATCTCCTAGACTCTAACTTTAAGAGTGGTTTATTTTAGACTAGCCATACACAAGCGCTTCGCTGCACTTCTTAGAAATAAATATAAAGTAATTACATAATAAAAATAGGACATTTGATCCAGGGAAGAATAAATCGTTTAATATGTTATTTAATTGAAAACGTATTTAAATAATTAAAATACGATCATTTTTGGTCAAGAGACCCTCATTTGTTGCAAGGATAATTCGTTTAACATGTTTATTAATTGTTATTATATGCAAATAATTAAAATAAGATCATTTGCTTCAGGGAACATCCGTTTTTGGTGCAAGGATAATTCGTTTAACATTTTTCTAAATTAGTCTTGAATGCATCCTTTAATAAATCACTCCGAATTAATTTCAACATACAGCAGATTGTGTACGAAGGTAATTTTTATGTTGGCCTCACTGTGCACCTTTTTTTCTTTGTTAAGTTTTTTTTTTTCGCACTTTAACATCTGTCGGTCCACACCTGTGGAGTAGCGGTCAGCGCGTCTGGCTACGAAACCAGGTGGCCCGGGTTCAAATCCCGGTCGGGGCAAGTTACCTGGTTGAGGTTTTTTCCGCGGTTTTCCCTCAACCTAATACGAGCAAATGCTGGGTAACTTTCGGTGCTGGACCCCGGACTCATTTCACCGGCATTATCACCTTCATATCATTCAGATGCTAAATAACCTAGATGTTGATACAGCGTCGTAAAATAACCCAATAAAATAAAAAAAATAAAAAAACATCTGTCGTCATGTCTAATGTTTAGAATGTGTGTTACCAGTAGGCCGTTTTTACTCTTGTTGAGTTCCTGTTTTTATTGTGTTATAGATGGCTTGTGTTCATGTAACAGATTTTGATTGATGTTTTGGTATTGGTAATTGATGCGATGATTAATCATGACATGTAAATTTCCAATCTGGCATTTGCCTTTGTGACTAAGGGAAACCATGAGAAACCCCAGTCAGACTGATCGGCCACGGGGTTTGAACCCGGGACTTCCTGAATGCGAGTTTCAAACGCTACCGTCTGAGCCAACTCGCTCGGTTGTGCTTCATTGTTTACGTAAATACAAAAATGAAAATGAATGTGGTACATAAATATTATTTTAAGAAACACAGGAAACAAACAATAATTATTAGTATAGATTATATCTATATATATATTATATAAATATATATATATATATATATATATATATATTTTGAACTGGTAATGGAAATTATACGAAAACGGCTGAACGGATTTTAATAAATGGCCCCTCATTTTGAAGCTTGGAACCCATAAGTTTTTCGGAAAAGTAGTAGTTTTCAGTGAAATGTCAATTTTCCTACATAATTTTCCTATTTTCCAAAATCCATCTGTTGTCAGTTTTGAGAACTAATTTTGTTGACTCACTGCCGACTTGATTGAATTTCGGAACAAAACACACATTACAATAAACAATATGCTATTACAATCGAAAAACCATGACCTGACAGGATTGCCGACATTTTAGAGCTCAATTCAATTTGTTATTGAAAACTTATTCTGCAGTGTATAATTTTCTCAGTACAGATGTGTATTGGATATTCAAATCTACGAAACTTGACGTGGCTTGATGACATTATTACCATTAGAAATGAAATATTATCACTGTTAATATCATGATGCGTCTGTTCTTCATTAATTGTACATAATATTGATGCTGTATTGATGACATGAAAGTGAAACGTTCTGAGGTTTTGTAAGTAGATGTAGAGAATATCTTAATTTAGATCTTCATTTCTATAATTTACTATGACTGCTATATATATAACTACAAAACTTAAGTAAGATAATAATATTGTTATTAAAAATCAAATATTTTTATACTTATTAAACCAGTGGGGTTGGGTCTTATTCATATACTTAATGGCGGTGTAGTGTAAATATTGATATGTGTAATTGTCTTCAGTATTGGCTCGAGAGAAAAAAAAGATAAAAAGGTATTACTTTCTAATAAAATAAGAGGCCTAGAAAATTTTGTAGTCTCCAGATCATTTCAGCAAGATCTCTTAGTAGGATAAAATGATTTTACGCTCTACATTTCAAGTTCTACATGCAGCAGCTATACGAAAATGCTGTTGTTCGAACGCTTAGCAAACCTGACATTTTTTTAACTTTTGCCTACAATCCACAATGACCTGAAATAGCTATTGCTATCGTCCTGACATTGATACTTGCGTTTTCGCGTTGAAACTCAAAAACTGAAGTTGGATCGGTTCAAGAAAAAGTATTTGGCCTAAAAAAAATCCATTCAGAGGGAGTATGTTTCATTATTATGTAAGCAAATAACTATCAAAAATACAAGCATTCTTCATAGAAAATAAATCTGAAAAATTTTTATTTGAAAGTCTAACGAACTTAGTTTGCAGCAGCATTTGCTGCACAAGCCACTAGTATAAACTATAAAATGAAACTAAAGTGTGTGAGGAATTTTGTGTCATGTGGCACGTTACTCCATGTCCAAGACAAAGTTATTAAAATCAGAGTTCCAAAGCTGTAATTCGAGAAGAAAAAAAAAACATTTCTCAGCTTTCTTCGTTTACTGGCCACCATTAAAAAAATAAAGGTTAAATCTTTCTGGATGCGTAGATTTTCTGGATTTGATGTGGGCTGTACCACTCTATCTTCAACAATACTCTTATTGACGTAGATCAAAATTGAAAGTGCTCTCCTACATAAACATGGGTAAGGTCGAGATCTATTCAGGCTATTTGCCAGGATGTCGAATTTACCATGTTTGTTTATGTAGCAGAGCCAATGAAAGCGAGGAGGAGTCCTGCCAGACACCAGATGTACTGTACATGCCATGTCTGTAGATTATTTACGCACTGCACAGCAAAGTTAGTTATAATATTTACAAATTTTATTGGTGTTATTCAGCTATCATTGAAGGTCACTAAAGAACTGACATTTGCAACTGACGTCAGAAGATGGAAAAGTGATAAAAATCTAACGAATTATAAAGTGAATAGTCTTCGCTTTCAGTTTATGTATGTTATTGTTATTGAATTGCGACAGCTGTTTGTATTGAGTGTAGTAATTTAGTTGTCTGATAATTTTCTAGAAGTGGTGCTTATCTCAAACACTGATGTAGGTGTACGGAAGAAAGTCATTTATTCATTGTCAACATACGGTACGGAGAATTTGCTAGTAATTTCAATATGCTTATTGATTTTCAATCCATATCTTTTTGTGTGATAGAGGAAGCTTTCAAAGAAATGTCGATTTAGTTTGAAGTTACGTCAGTTACGGCTTTTCTACATGTGTTTATTTTTGCAGATGTAAATGCTGTTGGGCTATTCACCTAAAATGTAAAGTGACATCAAAAACTTTTGTGGAGATCGTGCGTATTTGCTTGGTTTCCGCACAAAACCAATCCGCGGAAAATGTAAAATCCCACATTCAGTATTCCCAACCTAACACACATAACAATTTCCCTCTTCTTACCGCTTAAGTGACATATTGATTTTACTGCTTTAGGCTTTTAACATATTATTTTTAGAGACGTTTAATATAGTAATAATTATAAATTGGAAATTTACCACTGCAATTTCAACTAAATTGCACTGTTAATTATTGTTTTTAAATATTTGCAAAAATTAAGTAAACTCTACAACTCCACTAAAGTTACTGCATTCGTGATGCAAGTAACATTAAGGAAGCAGTGAAAAAATCAACAAGATTCCAGACTCATCATAGACTGGGGGAAAAAAGACAGACGTATATCAGGGCCTGCTGGAGTATAGTAAACACAGAAAACATTTTAAAAACAATGTTGAAGATAGATATTTTTGTTTTGCAAATTTGCCGTCACTGAACAGAAACCAAGATGGAGATTTCATAGCAACTAATTACAAATTCCTCTTTCAGGTATGTAATAAACGATCTTCGCACAAAATAATGTACGATACATGAGCGGTATGTTTTCTTTCAATTCTCGAAATTAAAAAGCTCAACTACGTTTCTCTTTTTCAAACTTTTCCTCGAACATGAAAACTTCAACATACCGCTCTTGTAACGCATATTACTATTTCCTTGCATTTACTATGTCCTGTTGTTCCTATGCAGCATAAAATATTACCATGGCAACTAATACTTACCATTAAGCAAAGCCTGCATGGTATAACCAAAAAACAAGGTACAATAAAAATGTAAGGAAAAAGTTTTTGCTGTCACCACAGTCTAGTATATACAGTCAAGAAGCTTGAGTTGTGATCAATAGGAACAATAAAAGTGTTCTTCCAGTACTATTTCGCATTGTCTTTAATGAAGCGATATTTATATCCTAGTGTAGTAAGTTAAGAAATATCTATTCCAATATGCATATTTACTACGTATTGAGCTTCGTGACTGTAAATACTAGACTGTGATGTCACTTATTTTCTTTCAAATGCACCAAATCTACCATAAATCTGTACGATTAATACTCACGAATTTGTTTTTCTTTTTTTACTTGGGGATTTAGTGAAGTGAATTTTAATGGCAGGCAGAGTAACTATCTCATGCCCCCATGTTTTAGATTGCTACCAGTGCACTTCATTAGAACCAGGTATCCAACTTCGAAGTCGTTAGCCCTGTGAACTTAAATATATTTATTTTCCCGGGTATTATCATAATACAGGGTTGTTATCTAAGAAATTAGCAAGTTCTTTGTGATAACTCACGAAATTTAAAATTCTACTTCTTATAATATGACTACGCTCCGTATTCCAGCTACCTATAAACTGGAATGAAGTTGCCTGATTCAAAGTATATGTGACGTCATAGCGCAGGTACAGGTATGTTCGTATACAAAATATTTACGCATCCTCTACCCTCTTCTTCTAGAAAGTGAAAATCGGGACGCAGTCATAGTAATCTTATCGAACACTGCCCTTACTAGTCGTATTAGGGCTATTTAAATAACTACACCTTTGTGGCCGATTGAAGATTCATTGCAGAGCGTATAATAATGCGGGGCATAGTTGAACTAATATTTTTACTGAATAATTTCGAAGGGAAAATTATTCCGGGGCCGGGTATCGAATCCGGGATCTTTGGTTAAACGTACCAACGCTCTACCAACTGAGCTACCCGGGAACTCTACCAGACACCGATCCAATTTTTCCCTCTGTATCCACAGACCTCAAAGTGGGCTGACGATATGTCAAGCAAGAACAACATTGAATGCACACTGAAGTCTGATTAGTGTAATATGTATCTAGTCAGTGATTATTCAAAGGAGGTGGAAAGGAACTTTCCTCTACTACCATTACATCCTTCTTAATTGCCTCATGAATAATGCCTTATATGTGTCACGTGTGAGGTTCAAACCTGTCTTCAGACAGTTGACTAAACAACAAAGTGCAGTGCGAAACTGTATACATTTAAAAATATGGTTCTTAGTCATTTTTTCAACGATCTACTAATTTTTTAATAGAAATTATTTTTCCAAATATTTTTTCAATCAACAACATTCCTCCACTTATGTGTTCGTCCAGGTTGCCTTAATATTTGATGTAACTACCTGCAATATGCCTTGTATTTTAAGCAAATAAAATTATAGTCTGAATACATGCCGCAGTTCGTCGTGGCACTGACGTCTGCTCCCAAATTCCTGGCGAAGCATGTATTGTCCGAGAGTGTTGCTCAATTCGCACACATTTCAGTGTGGATGTACGCATACATCTTACTACAACATTCCCTGGCCGATGGATAGGACGAGGTGGACCAACTGCTTGGCCTCCACGCTCACCAGATCTCAACCCACTGGGGATACTTGAAGTCCCTTGTATTCGACTCCTATGAACGATGTGGAAACTTTCCGTCTGTGAATTGAGCAACACTGTCGGACAATACGTGCTAGCGAGAAATTTGGGAGCAGGTCCGGACGTCAATGCGACGAACTGTGGTCTGTATTCAGGCAGGAGGTGGACATTTTGAACAGTTTCTGTAAACAAGTGCACACAGACTAAAACATTAATCAACTAAGACCTAAGTTTTGTAGTGCACAATGATCCTCTTTGTAATCCCTATAGCACGGCAAGTAGGCATTTTATGATATTTTTGTTCTTCTCTACGAATCATGTTCATATAACCTTTTGAAGAATCCATATTTGAACATTGGCTCACTATTTTCGTTACACTCTATATATCGATGTTATTGGATGTTATAGAACTAGAACTTTACTCATGACTTTCAGCCAATATTATTACGGTCTTACTAATAAAAACTCTATATACAAACGTTTAACTGTCTTACACTAATACAATGAGTAGCTCGTTTATACGTCGTGTGTAAATTCCTTACTAATAATCACTACATTCGTGAATAACAGTACAACTGTTACACAGCTACGTCATTTTCCATTACTTCGTCACAAAGATAATAGAATATCTGAGTTTTGTATTGCATCCGGTGATCCTCTTTCGTAACCCCGATAGCAACGGCAATCGATTACATGCATTTTTGGACCCAAGTTCATTATTCTAATTTTTTGCTCTTTGGTTTGTTCTTCTTTGTTACTAGGCAACAATCATCATAAAATGACAGTGAACTTTTAGGCTCACTATTTTCTTAAACAAGGGGTTTCTGTATATTGAAAGTTATTGAATTACAGTCATAGAACTAGAAAGTTTTCTGTCTATCTCTGACTTTCATACACATTATAAGACTTACGTTTACTTATTTTAGTTCTTGTTTCACTTTATTATTTGGTTTCATATTCCACAATATTTCTTGTTTCGGGTCAGAGTTTCGAATCAAATGTGCATGTAATTACATGAACATATTTAGTCTATTACGTAAGCATTAGTTACATCTTATAATAGCTGTTAACAAAATTTTGCTTATTAATGTACTTTATATTCTTAATAAATTATAAGTCATATATTACAATGTTTTTTCTTTTCTTTTCCTGTACACTCAATCCATCAAGTCTAGTACTCAATATGGAGGAAACGTTGAAGGAAAATCAATAGCTACCACCCATACTTTCACACAACACATCTTTACTGTAGGCTATTTTATGTACAAGACGTGACTGCATTTACGTGATCTAATCATGAGTTGTTTCCAGGATATCTTTCTTATTATTCAATATCATACCAATTTTATTTTAATTACCATTGCCGTGTAAGGAAGTGCTTGGCAATGACAGTAGCAATGCATATTCATCGACACATAGCAAGGACGTTTTACCTACCAGAGTAAGGAATGTATTAATACTACATAATGCCAATTTTATTTCCAAAGCTAAAAAAAAGTCGAGTAACGTTAATGCAGATGAAATTTACTTCATAATTCGATTCTTTATGAAGCCAATTTCAAAACATTGTTCATATTTACAATTTACTTACAAATGGCTTTTAAGGAACCCGGAGGTTCACTGCCGTCCTCACATAAGCCCGCTATCGGTCCCTATCCTGAGCAAGATTAATCCACTCTCTATTATCATATCCCACCTCCCTGAAATGTTTGCCTAACTAAATTTTGGTACTGAACATAGATCTTGAAAACAAATGTACAATAGTGGCAAAAAAAAACCGGACCGACCCTTGTAGCTGATACAAAAGAATCCTGTGCTGTGTATTGTGTCAAACTGTGGTAATTTCAATATGGATAGTGAAGCCAGAGGTGTGTACTGCTATTTAATGTAAAAATACGCAGTTATCTTTGCCGAATAGAGGTAGATATGCAATATTGATGCCAGATGAAAATAAAACTCTCAAAGGTTTTTCGTCTATAAGTTTGAGGCACTGAAGGAAACAAAAGACGGTAAGAATCGAACAAATGTAATAAATTTCATTGTTACAATTACGCAGTTTCTTTCTGGACATGGGAAATTTGTAACTTACTTCGACAGATTCAACATTCCAGCAGACATCGACTCTACTTGCTCCTGCCGCGAAGACCTTCACAGTGTGAAACGCCTTCTATTTGACTGTCCTATTATTGAAGCAAAGAGATTTCAAATAAAGACATCTTCTGGGCTGCAACACCGAATACAAGACTCCACTGTGAAGTGATCAAAAACTTTGTTGCTATAGACAATTTATAGACTTGCTAAACTTTATATTTAAAAGACTCTAGATACATATTTCACCATTATCTGTGTAAAAATAAGTAGTATATATAAGTAATATACCGCATAACAAAAACTAAAACTCTAGCATACCGCTTGGTGAATAAGGGTTCTTTTCCGCGGATGTTTAATAATAATAATAATAATAATAATAATAATAATAATAATAATAATAATAATAATAATAATAATAATACAATTAATTTTGTGCGAGATCGTGCGTATTTGCTTGTTTTCCGCACAGAACCAATACGCGGTAAGTGTGAAATACCACATTCAGTATTCCCAACGTAACACACATAACAATTTCCCTCTTCTTACCGCTTAAGCGCGACATTCATTTTACTGCTTTAGGCTTTTAACATATTATCTTTAGAGACGTTTAACATAGTAATAATTATAAATTGGAAACTTACCACTGCAATTTCACCTAAATTGCAATGTTAATTATTGTTTTTAAATATTTGCAAATATTAAGTAAAGTCTACTACACCACGAAACTTATTGCATTCCTGATACAAGTAACATTAAGGAAGCCGGGAAAAAATCAACAAGATTCCAGATGCCGATGTTATTACTGCAATATGTTATATAAATAATATTGTTAAAATATTCAAATTAAAAATAAATCATTACATTACCTTACCGTTTGTTTTAAGTTCGCATTTATAGACTGGGGGGGGGAGACAGACGTATATCATGGCCTGCTGGAGTATAGTAAACACAGAAAACATATTATAGCAACAATGTTGAAGAAAGATATTAAGTTTTCCGAAGTTGCCGTCATTAAACAGTAACCAAGATGGAGATTTCATTGCAACTAATTAGAAATTCGTCTTTCAGATATGTAATAAACGATTTTCGCACAAAATAATGTACGATACACGAGCGGTATGTTTGTTTTCATGTTCTCGGAAATTAGAAAAGCTCAACTACGTTTCGCTTTTTCAATCTTTTCCTCGACCATGAAAACGTCAACATACCGCTCTTGTAACGTATATTACTAATACAAGATGGATGTGTTTTGTGACTAGCAAAATTTGAGTCTGTGACTCTGAAATCAGCTACAAGGGTCGGTACGGGTTTTTTTGCCACTACTGTACTTAGAAATGATGATATTATCTATATTACAGCAAGTTCCATTAGTATAGTATAACCACAATCTAACAATCACGATTCCCATTGAATTAGTTGTTATTACTTAAAATAGTTATATCGACAGGAGTTCAAAATTTTTATAGACTATAGCTATATTTCGCCACAATGTCTTCAATTTTGAGTATTAGCTCCATTTCAGACATCCAAAAATATTTGAAATGCAGATGAAAACAGAGGGATATAGGCCTGAGACTATGTAAGGGATGGAATCGATACGACAAATGTTCATAGCAGTCGTGAAATTGTCCAAGAATTATTACGAGGAAACACGCAGTTAGACAATTAGGTCATTTCATAAGCTTCATTTATCTCCTTTAGAAAATGCGTCATGTGGGACAATAAAATAATGCTTATGTAGAACGAACTCGTAGGGTAAAGTAATAGTATGTTCTCCAAAGAGATAGAAATGAGGAAAATGAATCTATTATTCATTTTGATAATGTGCAGTACTTCAATTTTCGTTGATTCAGTTTTAACATTTAAGAGATATTTTTAAAAAGCTTTTTAGGTAAGAGTCTTGCATAAACCAATGTAGAATGTAAAAAATTCAGGTATTAGAATTTCCACTGTGATTCAAGTTAGTAGAAAATAGTAAATGAAAAAATAACTTTTTGCTTCATAAGTAACACTATATTAAGTTAGAATTTATAAAACAGTTATATTACCAGTTGTTCTATATGGTTCTGAAGCTTGGACTCTCACTTTGAGAGAGGAACAGAGATTAAGGGTGTTTGAGAATAAGGTTCTTAGAAAAATATTTGGGGCTAAGAGGGATGAAGTTACAGGAGAATGGAGAAAGTTACACAACGCAGAGCTGCACGCATTGTATTCTTCAGCTGACATAATTAGGAAACATTAAATCCAGACGCTTGAGATGGGCAGGGCATGTAGGACGTATGAGCGAATCCAGAAATGCATATAGAGTGTTGGTTGGGAGGCCGGCGGGAAAAAGACCTTTGGGGAGGCCGAGACGTAGATGGGAAGATAATATTAAAATGGATTTGAGGGAGGTGGGATATGATGATAGAGACTGGATTAATTTTGCTCAGGATAGGGATCAATGGCGGGCTTATGTGAGGGCGGCAATGAACCTCCGGGTTCCTTAAATGCCAGTAAGTAAGTAAGTAACACTATATTAGCATTTATGATTAATATATATGATATGAATGTTATTAAAATTTATGTAGGGGAGAAGTGGGTACAGTAAGTCAGGGAGAACAGTGAGACATTTTTTTATTAGATGGTAAATTTTAATGTTGAGATGTTGGTAACAGTGGAGTTGTATGTTGCATGAGTAAAGTAACAGTATTTTCGTACTCGATTTTATTCTAGTTTTAAAGGTGAGTGATGAAAAAATAATTCGTAATTTTTCACTCTAGAAGTAAAATGTTGGTTTGTGTTTAATGAAGGCTATATTGGATACACAAAGGAAATAGAAATATGAATGTTTTGTTACCTAATACTATGGTATTTGGCGTTATGTTTGGTAAAGTTTCGTCTTTCTTGTTTTAATTTTGAAGTGATGGCGTCATTTTTAAACGAACTATGCGTAAAGGGAACAGCGAGACATGCCATTGAAGGGTACACTGAGACGTCTCATTGTCCCCATGTACCAATAATTTGCAAAAACAAACTGTAATTATATTACATTTACCAGTAACTAACATTAAAATTGAACATAATAGTAACCAATTTAGGAACTATAGCTTACAATAATGGACACATTACGTTTTAATGGTTTCAAAAAAAAAAAAAATATTCACAAAATTTAAGAAAATGTTAAAAATAATAAAGAATTAAATTAAATTCTTATAATTATAAGCTTTGTTGTAGCCAAAAATTCATTTCATTTTTTCGCAAAAGTTTGAATTGTCATGGAAAATTCACTTTTCCAAATGTTCCAGATATATCAATGGTTTCGAAGTCAGACATCAAAATGATTCTAAATAAGTCTACAGAACATGTCAAGATAAAGAGACAGCAAGCTTTTCTTTCTTTTGAAATAAATCTAAATCATTTCAACGTCCGTTAATAGACACTGTGGTGTCTCACTGTACCCTCCTGAATGGAAACAGTGAGACATTTGCATTTTTTTGACAAACACGTATTGTATATTATGTCCTTTATCTATTAACATTTTTGTATATGTATTATTTTACTCCAAGTTTTAATGTCTATTTCTATTGTACTTGATTTTAAAAATACTTGAATTATCACTTGCATACATATTTCTTAATATTTTGTGTCTCACTGTACCCACTACTCCCCTACTCCAACGCACAGAGACTTCAGGCATTTACATTTCACTTAAGTACAAATTTTCTCAAGGACTCGTGGAATAGAACAAAGCCTGTAATTGTATGTTTCCTCAGATCTATAGACGAAGTTATTTCGTCTTACGAAATAGCAGTTTTAATTGTTCGCTTTTAAAGTAAATAAACAGATATATGTACACATATGTAAATAAATGTATAAAAAATGGCAATCAATTTTCTCTGTGACAAGCAAAGATTCTTATAGGGCAAATAATAAAATTATTTTTTTCTTACATCATGTTAATGACGTCCAAACAATTGGTTATAGAAATTTTGGCCACAAGAGCGCAATTGCAAGGGCCATAAAAATAAGTTTCCCTGGGCTGTTTACAGAAAGAAAACACAATTTCAAAGAAATATTTATTGGAACAGATACAGCAATTGTCGAGCTGTGTTTCAACATAATCCTTACCGGAATTGAGACATTTGTCATATCATGGGATCAACTTTTGTGTCCCTATGTCGTAGAAGTCTGTTGCCTGGGGTGAAAACTAGTGTATGACAGCCGTCTGCACCTCTCTGTCGATCCCATGATATGACAAATGCCTCAATCCAATGGGGAATATTTAGAAAAAATAGCTCAACAATTGCTGTATCTGTTCCAATAAATTTTTCCAATTAAATTATGTTTTCTTTCTGTAAACGGTTCAAAGGAAACTTATTTTTACGGCCCTCGTAATTGCGCTAGAGTGGCAAAAATTTGTACAAGCACTTGTTTTGACTTTATTAACAAGGTGGAAGAAAAAAATTAAGTTTGTGTATCTGCCTTGATTGTGAGTTAACAGTGAAAAAACAGAATTTCAATTAGCCTCTCAAAAGTCAGGAGTAGAATCGCGATCCTGAATATTATGATTGGCATTTCATACTGCCTTTCGAACACTGAATTGATTATTTTAAATACTTGAATATCGTTTTAATGATTATAATGAATACAGATGACAGATACAACATTTTAATAAGACCAAGCAGCAAATTTTAATTTCTACTATGTCTAACAACTCCATAATAACGCAGTTTGTGTTCCAAAAATGTGCAATAGTTACAGAAATTTACACAGTGTCTGCAAGGGCAACATAGAGTAATGCTTAATGATAGATTTGAGCTGTATTCGATAGGTATTGATAATTTAGTCTCTCTCAGGGAGGAAGCAATTCATTTCATTCAACATAGTGTACGCTAACCGTGAAGAACAACATTTGGGTCTCATTAAAATATTGATTGTTCACTGACAATTTATTTCTATGATATGAGAAACCATACGAACTAATCGTCAAATGTTGGTAGTCATGGTGATGAACTGCTATGCAAAGAATGATTCGAATGTCTTGCATTTCATTGGCATTCGTGTAAACCAGAGAGCTGCAAAATAGCGCTTACAACCGGTTTAGATTCGACCGGTCAGAGAACATCCGTCAAGGTCGGGCAACAGTCCGAATATTCGGTTTCCAACCAATTACCCCTTATGTTTTGAAGATAGGCAGAACACCAGGCGCACTTCATCATACATGAAAACGACATTTTATGAGTACACAAACGGAGTAACAATTGAAGGAAATTTACTTTGTCTTGTCAAAAAATATGTTTGCTTGATATAGGTCTACAAATTATTGATTGGACAATTTAATACACTTATCTTCATAACTAATATATAAATGAACAATTGGACACTGGTAACAACAAAATATATAAGTGTAATGCATAATATGAAATCTGGTACGTAAAGAAATGCAAGAATAAAATAAATTACAATCACTTACTAAAGAGAAGAGCAAATAAGTACATAGGCCTACATTCTAGTGTAATATTTACATTTTAAACACAAAATTCATACATCTAAGAAGTTGTTGTTAATATATTCGTATAATGTCTTTAATTACTCTAAAGAGCTGCATTATAATTTCATCAATAAATAATATTTTAAGAAGATAAAGTGTTATTAACAAAAATAAAAGTACTCTGAAGCTCAAATGCTTGTATTTTCACGAAGCATGTTGTTGTCCTTGAAGGTACCCAACTGTAATACCTAGATTGGATGAATGAATGAATCAATGAATGTATGAATTAATCAACTAATGAATAAATCAACTAATCAACCAATTAGTGAATGAATGGATCAATGAATGAATTAATCAGTCAATCAACCAATTAATCAATCCATACATGAATGAATCAATGAGTCGATGGATGGATGATGGATGAATCGATGGATGATTGATTGATTGAATGTACTGAGAGAGGAAGATTTACCAATTAAATGGTAGGCCTACACGATGATAAACGCGTCCTTGCAAGGGCTCTTGTAACTTGTGAATGGCTCAATGTGGTCTGTCTTTGCCGTCCACTCACAAAGAATGAGAAACAACTCGAATATTCGATAAACCGACCCTGAGACACTCCTCGAAATGGGAGAGCTATGCATACTGACTATAGCGCCAGGCGTTCAATAGCAATATTTAATTTCTATTTTTCGTAACCGGTTATGCACGACTCTAGTGTAGATCAATATGTTTTATACTAGAAATCATAAGTGTGATTTCGCCACTAGTTTCATATGAAGATATAGTTATCCTTATTAAATGCCATAAACATAGAGGTCCACAGTGTGGCGAAGGGTCAAGGTTCCCACCTTTACAACCCAACGACAATAGTAGTCGTTAGCCCCACGTGTTTGCTTCCTTTATCCCAAAGGATAACTACATGCTATTCATTTATGTTAGCGGCTGAGTCGATTCGATGGCCATACTGTGACCGATCTTTTTTAATAGGAGACAATTTGAAATTCGCCTAACCCATTTTTTCTAACAAGGCAGTAGTTTGATTAAATTTGATAAAATAATTCCTATTATTATTATTATTATTATTATTATTATTATTATTATTATTATTATTATTATTATTATTATTATTATTATTATTATCGTAATTAAAAATGTCATCATTGGTAAATTTCGACTTTACAGTAAATAGTTATGTCAGTCGGCAAGCCGCTTTTGCACTGTCTTATTGGTCATGGGAGAAACGACAAAAAGGTTCGCCGATACCATAATTATTATTTATCGTAAAGTCGAAGTTTGCATATCTCAATTAATATTTATTTCTGTTTAACCAAATGACTGCTGTGGAATTTATCACGTTTATCTATCCACAGTGTTTTAATGTAAAATGATGGTATTGATATGAACTCATTCAACTAGCACTGAACAAGTAACTTGTCCAATAAATTCAAGAAAAGAAAAGTGAGATAAATGTCTTATTCATAACAAGTCTCCTTTCTTTTGAATGCATGCTTTTTTCTTTTCAGGACAGATTTATCATGAATATGAATATTGAAGCTCACATATTTTGAAAAAAAAATCATCCTCCTTAAATTCCTACTTCAATTACAAATAATTTTAGCCTAATGCGTTGTTATTGAAAACTAATATTTCTAACCAAAGATTTATTTTGTTTTTAAGTACCTTCCTAAAATAAAGAAACGAATGTTCAAAAAGTAACATGTAAGAAGAATATTGATGACTATACACGATTTCAAAATAGAAATAACAAATAATTATCACAAAATACGGAAAACAATATGACTATCCGAGAGTTGTAATGTAATTATAAATTACAGCAATATATAATTACATTGATAAAGACATGTATTACAGAATATATGACCTTGAAACTTTCTTGGATTGAAACTACGCAAAGTTTTGTTGACATATTTACCACACATTTCATGTGATGAAAAGGCGGGAACCAAGAGGCAGAAACAATCTATACTAATAATAAATCTGTACCCAAAATTTTTCTGGTAATTTTCGATTTTCCAAAAATAGGTGTTAAAATGTATAATTAACCATCCTGAAACCGAAAATCGCTTTTTTGAAATTTTTGTTTGTATGTCCGTCTGTCTGTCTATCTGTCTGTCTGTGTGGATGTTTGTTACCTTTTCATGCGATAATGGCTGAACCGATTTATATGAAAATTTGAATATAAATTAAGTTAATTGTAACTTAGATGTTAGGCTATATGGCATTCAAAATACTTTATTTAAAAGGGAGGTTATAAGGGGGCTTGAATTAAATAAATCGAAATATCTCCCTTATTATTAATTTTTGTGAAAAATGTTGCATAACAAAAGTTTCTTTAAAAATGATTTCCGATGCGTTTCATTCCAGGAAAAATTTTGATGGGACCAAATTGCACCAAAAACGGATGTTCTCTGAACCAAATGATCATATTTTAATTATTTGCATGTAATAACAATTAAGAAATATGTTAAAGGAATTATCATTGCACTAAATGAGTGGTCTGTGGACCAAAATGATCGCATTTTAATTATTTAAATACAATTTAAATTAAGTGACATATTAAACGATTTATCCTTCTATCATACACGAATGTTCCCTGGACCAGATGTCCTATTTTAATTATGTAATTACTTTACAGCGCACGGGTACAGCTAGTGTTAAATAAAATAGCACCTAAGTTAATATCGAAATATCGAAGTTTGAATACAAGAGTCCAATATATTTATTTGCCAATAATATAAATGTTACGTATTTGAATGATATATGAGGGTATGAAGGCTTATGGGACTCAAGTTTAAACACATTCTCCCGCGTAATATTTTAGCGAACATTTCTTCATTAACGGAAATCAGGAATTTTGTTCCTTTTTACTTTGTATCTTACATGTCCTGTTTAACTTCTACAAATGTAATTTTTCATTTTAATGTGATAAAGCTATTATAAAAATCCGTGAGCCTATATTATCTTCCTTGACCTTACTAACTTTGAAGGTCAATCTGAAAGATAATTATTAAGGGGACCAGTTAGAATGAAGTAGCTTACATTAAAAAAAATCTTTGTACTGATTTATGTACAATGATACTTTAAAATTTATATTCCAAAATATCAGCGTTAAACTCTTCCGTCAAGTATCCTTTTCCATAGTTCTGTAACTCTATGAAGTTAAACTTCGGTTACATCTCCTTCTTTGGCATAATTTTCTCCTTTCGGCATCTTTCAAGCTTTGGGTACACTCAGTGTGAAACCTATTCCAGATACAAACTTATTTTTTTTTACCACATTTTGCCATATTAGTGCCTTTGAATTAAATGTAAAATTATGAGAATTGAAAAAAAAATCTCACAGAAAAAAAATTAATTACAAAAAAATGACGCCAAATTTTGGACATTGAGGAAAAAATCAGAGAGAAAATATCACGAGAGTAAACCCAACTTAAGGGTATATGTACGTGAACGACCACAAATATTATCAGAAAATGCAGACTCTAAATTTCTAAAATTTATAAAGAAATGAACTCACAATTGGACAAAAATTACAAGGTACCACAACAAGACTTATTAGAACTTAAATATCTGATAAAAGTTAAAAAATATTATTTATAACATTTTTCAAACCACTTTTATCAGAGTATGAAAAAAACAACAAAAAATCTGCAGTTACATCATTTGATAACCACAACATTGTTATGGTCGCTCTGACATCTTTAATATTTTTCCTGGATGTAATAAACACTTATTTCTGAAAAGTAGACTACTCTCAGACATGTAGAGTTGTTTATTTTAATACAATTAATTTTTTATTTGTCCTATATAAAATATATTAAAATTTACATAATGTTTTGTGACATAATTTTTCTATTTTCAAAGAAATGGGCATTATTGTAGTATAACTTTTGCATAAATGCATGTTAAATCAGTGTATAAAATTTCAGAGTTCTATCTCTAATGGTTGTGGAGTTATGAAATAATACGTATGAAAATTTTCAAATTTCGGAAAATTTAACTTAAAGTAAAAAGTGAATTCTTAAAAATATCATTAGTAACCTTTTTATACTTTTAACAGATCTTAAAATTCTAATAAGTCTTGTTGTGGTATCTTGTAATTTTTGTCCAATTTTGAGTTCATTTTCTTATACAATTTTAGAAATTTAGAGTCTGCATTTTGTGATAATATTTGTGATCGTTCACGTACATATACCCTTAAACGTTTTAATGAACAGAGAAAGCATTGAACAACAACCTGTAAAAGTTTCTTCAGTTGTTAGGGGTTGAGTGTACCGAAACATTGACAAATTTAACATTGTCAAGCTGGGAGGTATCCGGTCTCCTAAGTGCCGAGATATAAAGTTGAAAAGGTAAACAAGAGAATTATCACCAGTAGCGAAAAAAGGCGTTTTAACAAGGAAGCTCGATTCATAGGGTTGTAGTGTGAAGAGCTTCCGATGACGTCATAAACATGTGCGCAACTTGGTGAAAGTGAAACATGCGTACCTATAAGACTGTACGACAGGACGACCAGGAACAGGAAGATGTGCGTGAACCAGTTGCGTGACCACGCTCGTACCTTGGCGTACAACCAGAAGGCCACCTTTTCTCCCACGCTCAGGCCAGATTTTGCCGTGTTCATCGTGAAGTCTTTGAAACCCTCGAACTGCTTAAACATGAACTCCGATGCCTTGTTTGGATACACTTGTAACATGCCCAGAGGGTGATTGCCTGCCATCGCTATCGGGATCCCCCCGGCCGGGGTCATGGGGATAGACACCATGGTAGGGGTGTGCACGGGGGAATTTGGGGCGCCTCCAGAAATCCTTAGGATGGGGAGGGTCAGTCGTGGACGTATACGTTGATCACCACGCCCCAGAAACCCCCTGTCTGCATTGAGACCGGCGTCGGTTGGCGACGACATCGTCCCGGTCGTTTGAGACGCACACGCAGGACCTGTGACGTCAGGATGCGGGGCTCATGCGTGTCCTGGCGTGGCCATCAGGGTCATGGCGAGGCGAGGGCATGTAGAGGGTGAGGTTAAGTCACAATTCACTGGCCGATGTATTATTCATAAACACTGAATGCGTGCACAGAGGGATTATGGGCAGGGGGGCGTTGCTAGTTAACACTCGCAGACATCAGATGTTGTTGGTATAAGAGCACTGGAAGTTGAACGACCGTGGAACCAGCCAGAATTTCTACCGCAGTGGAGTAACTCGCTGGATCGATAGCGAATTCCCGCGTCTGAAAGAAGCACAGATCCTAGCCACGGGCACACGCACTCTTGACTTTCGAACTCACTGCGGTTTTCACAACTTGAGTCACTCGCCGGGGAGATATCTACGCTCGCACCAGGTTTGAAGCTTGATCCTTCATTCAGACACGAGTGTGCCGGTTGTATGTGATACGGATTCTACTCGAGCCGGGAAAAACATGTGAAAACGGAGCGAGACACGAACTGCCACGATCAGAGCCGATGCCAAACGAATCCGCGACTCATCTGTGAAGTTTAAAAATATTACGTTTAGGTAATGTATTTAATAGAGGGACGTGGAAACACCACGGTGTCATCACACGTGAAGTGGTCGCTTTGAATATTTACTAAAATAAAACTATTTGGCTCCACTTCTAACCTACTTTTCATCTAAATGATTCATAATTCCTAAAATCCCTCATTTAAGTTTCATGCCGTGTCTTTACATCTTTCATGTCAAGATGACTATACAGAAAGTCTTTTTATGTTTTTTATTAGTACACAAAATCTAAGCCAGTGAAATTTATTCCAATGAATGAGTGGAAAATTACTTGGGAAAGTATGGAACCAACACATTAATTACCTCTGTAATAAATTACGTAAAATAGTATATAATTTTGTTTTATTGGGGAATTACTTGTCAATAAGTTTATTACGTACAATATATTTAACTTTATTTCAATCGGTAATTATGTATGGAATTGTAGGATGAGGTAGCTCATTTAAACCCAATTTTAATCCACTTTATTTATTACAGAAGAAAATAATTAAAATATGTCTTCATAAACCTAATGATTTTCCATCTCAAAATTTGTTTCTATACTTTAATGTACTTAACGTAAGACAAATTTATTATATTGTATTAATAAAATTCATACATAAAAATCGAAATAATTTTGAATTGTATTCTCATAATTATGAAACTAAAGGTATGAATTCTTTAAGATTATTTGAACCAAAATGCAACACTGTTACAGTATTTAATCATAGTAGTACTTTAGGCCCAGGAATATATAACAAATTTATATTTAAATATCCTAATCTTGTCAATTCTAATAGTTCTAGTATTAAATTAAAAAGTTATGTATGGATTTTATAAAAATTGAACAATTGCAAATTTAAATTTACATACTATATTGCATAGTAGACATAAGACAAATTGTATTGTATAATTATTAATTTCAATTCAGGAATCCGCCCCTGAGCACGAGTTCTCCTCTTTCAGGGGCGAGCTAAAGTTTTTCTGTATATGTCATATTTTATGTTAAAAGTATTAGCAAAATAATAAATAAATAAATAAATAAATAAATAAATAAATAAATAAATAAATAAATAAATAAATAAATAAATAAGTAAATAAATAAATAAATAAATAAATAAATAAATAAATAAATAAATAAATAAATAAGGACTCCATAGTAGAAATCAGAAACAGTTTATTTGTAGTACCGGGTATTCAATCGTATGTTAATTAAAACTATGTCGATAAAACAAAAACGAAAAAACTCTGACAATTTCATAAATAGCATGTGTTGAGAAATTATTTAAAATATAAAATTATAAATACCGAAATTTTTTAATTTTTGAACTTCATTTTATGTCGATTAAAGTCAGAACACTCAAAATTACATAAAGAGTTTAATAATTTATCGAAAATATTGTAGTATGTCTTCACAATGGAATGAAAGCATCCTACGCACACAACACAGATGGATAGAATAAACAATTAATCATGCAACGAATAATGCATTACCCATGGGCCAAAATGTTTTAATAGTCTTTATATTGCTACATAAAACGTTCGAAATAACTATTTCAAATGCTTTTAAGTTTTAAACAATTTTATTTTGCCTACTTTGAACACGTTTTGACTGATTTTAGAAATAACTATTCCTATGTGTGTGTGTGTGTGTGTGTGTGTGTGTGTGTGCGTGCGTGCGTGTTTCATGATAGTTCCTTGTGGTTACAATAAATTAAAGAGTTTGCCTAATAAACTAATTATCTTTCTTCTGCGATAGTGCGTAAAGTTGCATTTTGTGCGAGATCGTGTGTATTTGCTTGGTTTCCGCACAAAACCAATCCGCGGAAAGTCTAAAATTCCACATTCAGTATTCCCAACCTAACACAAATAACAATTTCCCTCTTCTTACCGCTTAAGTGACATATTGATTTTACTGCTTTAGGCTTTTAACATATTATTTTTAGAGACGTTCAATATGGTAATAATTATAAATTGGAAACTTACCACTGCAATTTCACCTAAATTGCACTGTTAATTATTGTTTTTAAATATTTGCAAAAATTAAGTAAACTCTACAACTCCACTAAAGTTACTGCATTCGTGATGCAAGTAACATTAAAGAAGCCGTGAAAAAATCAACAAGATTCCAGACTCATCATAGACTGGGGAAAAAAATACAGACGTATATCACGGCCTGCTGGAGTATAGTAAACACAGAAAACATTTTAAAGCAACAATGTTGAAGATAGACATTTTTATTTTGCAAATTTACCGTCATTGAACAGAAACAAAGATGGAGATTTCATTGCAACTAATTAGAAATTCCTCTTTCAGTTATGTAATAAACGATCTTCGCACAAAATAATGTACGATACACGAGCGGTATGTTTTCTTTCAATTCTCGGAAATTAAAAAAGCTCAACTACGTTTCGCTTTTTCAAACTTTTACTCGAACATGAAAACTTCAACATACCGCTCTTGTAACACATATTACTATTACCCACTGTTTTCAGTACGTAAAATGAGCCTTTAAAACACTAGTGCGTAAAAAATAAGTTACCACTTCACGTGCTATTCATTTTATGCTCTGCCTAGGTGAATGCAATATTCAATGTACAAACTTCATTCAATAAGAAATTAATGCATTATCTCGATATTTCATGACGTAAATATTACGCGTAACACAAATAGGTAACAAATTTAGCATTCATTTTTACATTTTAGCTCCTATTATTCTGAAGTTACATCTGTAATATTCATTGGAACAAGTTATAGCATAAAAATTTTCCTAACCGCTTTGTTGATTATATAGCCTATTTAGACGGTCCTGAAATCGTGATCATGAATAAAACAGGCTGTAATTCTATAAATACGGTATGTATGTATGTATGTATGTATGTATGTATGTATGTATGTATGTATGTATGTATGTATGTATGTATGTATGTATGTATGTATGTATGTATGTATGTATGTATGTATGTATGTATGTATGTATATATGTATGTATGTATGTATGTATGTATGTATGTATGTATGTATGTATGTATGTATGTATGTATGTATGTATGTATGTATGCATGCATGCATGCATGCATGTATGTATGTACGTATGTATGTATGTATGCATGCATGTATGCATGTATGTGTGTATGTATGTATGTATGTATGTACGTATGCATGCACGTATGCATGTATGTGTGCATGTATGTATGTATGTATGTATGTATGTGTGTGCATGTATGTAAGTATGTACGTATGTATTGTATAGAATTCAATTAATTCTAAAAGTCATAAAAATTTTAGTGGTAGTAAATGGAATAAACGAAGTACACTATATGTAAAAATAATCCCTCTTAATTTTAATTTTGTCTTCCATTTATTATTTTTGTAGTTATTATTTATTACATAAGCGAGAAAAAAACTTTTTTCTTCTCCAGCATTACAAACAGGCTTTACCGTTCGTGAAAATCGTGCAAAATATGCCTCATTATTGTACTAGAGCTGTAAAATATGACCATGCCAACTAAAACGTCATGACTTCTATTATGATGGCAAAACGTGTGCCGTAAAGTTACCATAATGAAGCGATTTGCCATGCTATAATATTTAATACATCATTGTCATAGCAACGTCTTTCTTCATAAACCACGATATCATTACAAATCTGATGTTACTTCTGTATTAATAGTTATTTTATAATGCTATCGTACAAACATAACGCATGAAGCACGGTTATAATGTTATACAGTTATTGCATTCGTCAAATTGAGAAAACTCGCTTCTCTCGTTTCGTAAAAATTAACTCATGACATAAAATATAACATTATAAACGTGTTTCATAATATACGATGAAGAGTGTCTGGGACACAAGGCGTAAATGTCGACTGTGATAACTTTCTAGAGTGAATTAAATCCAGTTACGCACGTAAGAGAATTATTTATCGAACATATCGTAACAAATCGTTATAATAAATAAATATTATAATGATTTAATATTTAATACAGTATTTACAAAGTATAAAGTTTTATTTTGTCTTCGTGTTACTATTGTTAAAGAACAAGTGGATAAAATAATACGTCGAGTGCTTAAAATAACAATAAATAAATAAATAATGATCAATTAGTGATTAATTAAATAAATAAATAAATAAATAGGTAAATAAATAAATAAATAAATATAAAACAATTTAATTAATAAGTAAATAAATAAATAATTAATAACTAAATAAACAAGTAAATAAATAATTAATTAATAAGTAAATAAATAAACAGGTAAATAAATAAATAAGTAAATAAATATATAAGTAAATAAGTTAAATAAGTAAATAAATAAATAAATAAGTAATAAATTAATAAATAAAGAAGTAAATTAAATAAATAAGTAAATTAATTACATAAGTAAATTAATTAAATAAGTAAATAAATAAATAAATAAATAAGTAAATACATAAATAAATAATAAGTACATAAATAAATCAGTAAATTAATTAAATAACTAAATAAGTAAACAAGTAAATAAGAACATAAATAAATAAGTAAATAAACAAATAAATAAATACAAAAATACATAAATAAATAAATACATATATATAAATAAATAAATAATGATCAATTAGTGAATAAGTAAATAAATAAATAGGTAAATAAATGAATAAATAAATAAGTAATAAATAAATAAATAATAACTAAATAAATAAGTAAATAAATAAATAGGTAAATAAATAAATAAGTAAATAAGTTAAATAAGTGAATAAATAAATAAGTAAATAAATAAATAAATAAAGAAGTAAATTAAATAAATAAGTAAATTAATTACATAAGTAAATTAATTAAATAAGTAAATAAAGAAAGAAGTAAATAAATAAATAAGTAAATACATAAATAAATTATAAGTAAATAAATAAATCAGTAAATTAATTGAATAAGTAAATAAGTAAGTAAACAAGTAAATAAGTAAGTACATAAGTAAATAAGTAAGTAAACAAATAAATAAGTACAAAAATACATAAATAAATAAATACATAATTAAATAAATACATATATAAATGCATAAATAAATAAATAAATAATTACATACATAAATACATAAATAAATAAATAAATAAATAAATAAATAAATAAATAAATAAATAAATAAAGCAAATAGAAACATACGCTCTTTGATCCTGGCATGAGTAGCATGCATATAAAATTATTTTATATACAAAATATTAAGAAAGCAACAGCCCGTGTTAGTAAACATGTATGTTTGTATTAACAAAAAGAAATAATATACATCGATACATTTTTATTATTTTGTATGGAAATAAATTATTAATAACATTAATTATTTCTGTGCAAACTCAATCTGCTGTTACTGTTTTCCGAATGTATACTGTGACACATTTACATGATAAAAGGGACAATTATTTTCTAATATATCTGCTAGTCAGACAATAAAATGGAATGTGATTACGTTGGTTTTATTTTTGTTTAATAACGGGAGATATTCTTGTAATATTTTCTTCATATTCTATTTCAGACAATTGATGTTGCTACTTTTAATCTTATTTCCTTTTCATTTTATTTCTCAAGTGTAGAGAGAAATTGTTTCCTTAACATTTACTTGGACAGATTAAAATTCTATTATGTTGGTAGCAAATATTTATTACGTCTTGGACTAGTAATCTGGTGTATAAATTAATTATGTAATTTTATTTTTACAGTTTCTGTTAACTCAAAGGTAATATTCTTACTGTCTTTTTGCTATCTTCGTTGAATTTTATTTACATCTTCTTGTTTACAAATATTATAATTTCGTATTAAGAATAAATTCATATCTTCTTTATTAAAAAGGTACTTGTATTATATTATAACGTTTCTATTATTTCTATTATTACTTTTAAAATATTTGTATATATGTCTGTTAAATGTATTTTATACGGAAGAACAGTGCAGGTACATTTTATAATTGTGTTTCTAATATAACCTTTTTGTATCTTTAATTTAACACATTTCCATGTTACTGTATCAGAATCTACTAACAATAGTCATACAGTTTCAGCATACCACATTTTAGAGATCAATTCTCAATTAACTATGAAAAGAATCATACATTCCTTTCTTAACCGAAAATCCATATCCGCTTTTATTCCCATTCGAAAATGTTATACTGAAAATATTTACAAGTATAAAATTACAGCTAAAATTTATATTATTATTATTATTATTATTATTATTATTATTATTATTATTATTATTATTATTATTATTATTATTATTCAATTTTCTGTTAACATTAGAATATGAAGAGTCCACTGCAAGAAGGATGGATGTCACTTTCTTGTTGAAAATGAACCAAGACTGTCAATGCATATCTTAAGACATATAGAATGTGCATAGAGAGTTATATGGCATTAACACTGATAGTCATTGTCCAGTAATGATCGGAAAATCAAAGTTAAGCTTTGAGCGCTAAGCATTTCAAACTTTCAATCGCTTCTCCTGCAAAATGTATTCCAAATGACATCCATCATTCTTGCAGTGGACTCTTTATATGTATTTCTGTTGTTCGTTTTATTTCATTTTCACTTACGGTAGTTCCATAAGCGAAAATGTTTAATACTGTAGTCTCTTTTATTTCTGTATTTCATATCTTACTGTAAGAATTTAGTAACATAAAATTTCCTTTTAAAATCAGTAATAATGTAGACAAATTTTAAACATTTCAGGTTTATAAAAGTTTATTTAATACTATATATTTATTTATTCCTTCTACTTTTTATTATCATTTTGAAGAAAGCAATCGCGTTTCTATATGAAGAAAGCTGCATTTCTTCTTAAAACATCCAATAACTTTCAGAAGCAACAAGGAAGTATGAAAAAAGTGACACACTATTGGGATCCTTCTTAAATCAAGAGAAAACGGGGCCGCCCACGGAATACATGAGGCGTGTGATCGAAAAATAAAGTGAGTTACGGGATATAATTTAAAGTCCATTAAAAGTATCGCCCAGTATAGTTACACTGCAACAAGTAAACGTCCTATGCTCCTGAACAGAAGTTTAAGAATGATCATGATGATTATTATTATTATTATTAGCCTATTATTATTATTATTATTATTATTATTATTATTATTATTATTATTATTATTATTATTATTATTATTAAAATTTTTGGAAATATTCAAAATTTTTTTTTCATTATTGTATCTTATACAATAATGAAAATTATTACGTATAAAACACTGTCCTTCTGCCATATGAAAAAAATATTTTTACGATTTCAAAAAAATTGTTTAATTTTTTTTTTCAAGATTCAAAATGTTGGCAGTTCACTGTGCAATGATGAAGCGTTTCCCGCACAACTAAAAAGCTTGTTAACTTTTTTCATGTTCTCTCTCTTTTAATTTATTGCTGAAACTCATATTTACAATATCATGCTCTTTCAACTACATTCCTTAATAAATACATTTTTTTTATTTTGTGTAATAGAAAATACTGACATTTGACCATTTTTAAAAATGAATTTATTTTTTTATTAGACAATCTATCAAAGTTAGAGAAGTGATCTTGCATCACATTGTATATATGACTGGCATAAATATACACAAAAAATTTCATCACAGAATGTTGGGTAGTTTTTGAGTTATGTGGGAAACGCTTCATCACTGCAAAGTGAACTGAATTCAAAAAAATTTAAATAATTTTTTAAATCGTAAAAATACTTTTTCCATATAGCAGAAGGACAGTATTTTACACATACAAATTTTCATTATTGTAAGGATAGAGTAATGGAGAAAAAAAAAAGTTGAATACTTCCAAAAATTGTACTGCTGTAAGCTGTACCTAACCCCTTAAGTTGTAGAATATCTAGGTGAGTGTGCTAACAAATATGAGACCCTGTCAGATTATTTTAACAGAGTTCTTAATTGATTATTTAACAACACTGTATCAATAGCTAGGTTATTCAGTGTCGATGGAATTGGTGATAGCGAAATGAGGACGAAAATTCGCCACAGATTACCTAACATTCGCCTTACGGTTGGGGAAGATCTCCTTGGGATAACACAAATAGGTAATCAGCCCAAGCAGGAATCGAACCCACGCCCGAACGCAGCTATGTATCAGCAGGAGCAGCCTGAGCTTCATCGGTGGTCATCTATACTAATAATAAATCTGTAACCGAAATTTTTCTGGTAATTTCCGATTTTCCAAAAATAATTGTTGGTGTTAACATATATAATTAACCATCCTGAAACCGAAAATCGCTTTTTTTTTATTTTTGTTTATATGTCTCTCTGTCTGTCTGTCTGGATGTTTTCACGGGATAATGGCTGAACGGATTTCGACGAAAATTGGAATATAATTGAAGTTCGTTGTAACTTAGATTTTAGGCTACATCGCATTCAAAATACGTTATTTAAAAGGGGGGTTATAAGGGGGCCTGAATTAAATAAATCGAAATATCTCGCTTATTATTGATTTTCGTAAAAAAAATTTATATAACAAAAGCTTCTTTAACAATGATTTCCGATAAGTTTTATTCTATGCAAAATTTTGATAGGACTGATATTTAAGGATATACAAGAGTTTTAAAATTAACAATACAATACATTTTCACCGCCGCCTCAGATTATAGCGTTGTTGTTCCTGTGCAAAATATAAAATTTTTGAGTAAGAAAAAAAAACACATTTATTCATTCCATGGCAATGGTACATAAGAGATCGTGAATTCTTACATTTTCGAAAGAAAAAAATATAATTACATACGACTATATATGCTATATCACTATTTAAGTTATTTGAAGGGTTCAGAACCATAGTGGGCCAAGCGCCATTTACTGAAGACGTAGAAAACAAGGGTTAAAATTAAGTTATTACCATAATTCAATGGTAACATATAGGAAGTAATATAAAGTTCACACATTAAAACTAAATGCTATGTCAATCTTCATTAAACTATGTTTGAATGTAATAGCAAAAAGGAAACAGGTTAAAGGAATTGTCATTGCACCAAATGAGTGGTCTCTGGACCAAAATGATCGCGTTTTAATTATTTAAATACAATTTAAATTAAGTAACATATTAAGGGAAAACACGGAAATTTTACTTGAAGCAAGTAAAGCAATCGGTTTGGAAGTAAATCCCGAAAAGACAAAGTATATGCTTATGTCTCGTGACTAGAATATTATACGAAATGGAAATATAAAAATTGGAGATTTATCCTTCGAAGAGGTGAAAAAATTCAAATATCTTGGAGCAACAGTAACAAATATAAATGACACTCGGGAGGAAATTAAACGCAGAATAAATATGGGAAATGCGTGTTATTATTCGGTTGAGAAGCTCTTATTATCCAGTCTGCTGTCCAAAAATCTGAAAGTTAGAATTTATAAAACAGTTATATTACCGGTTCTTCTGTATGGTTGTGAAACTTGGACTCTCACTCTGAGAGAGGAACATAGGTTAAGGGTGTTTGAGAATAAGTTTCTTAGGAAAATATTTGGGGCTGAGCGGGATGAAGTTACAGGAGAATGGAGAAAGTTACACAACACAGAACTGCACGCATTGTATTCTTCACCTGACATAGTTAGGAACATTAAATCCAGACGTTTGCGATGGGCAGGGCATGTAGCACGTATGGGCGAATCCAGAAATGCATATAGAGTGTTAGTTGGGAGACCGGAGGGAAAAATGACCTTTAGTGAGTCCGAGACGTAGATGGGAGGATAATATTAAAATGGATTTGAGGATAGAGACTGGATTAATCTTGCACAGAATAGGGACCGCTGGCGGGCTTATGTGAGGGCGGCAATGAACCTTCGGGTTCCTTAAAAGCCATTTGTAAGTAAGTAAGTATTAAACGATTTGTCCTTCTAACAAACACGAATGTTCCCTGGATCAAACGTCCTATTTTAATTATGTAATTACTTTATATTTATTTCTAACGGGTGCAGCAGAGCGCACGGGTACGGATAGTTTATAATAATACTGACGTATGTGATCCTTGACATCTGGGAATTAACCATTATATTCAATTATTAATATTGAACGCTGCAGTCATACATTCATTTGGATTCGCCTGTGCAAACGTTACATTGTGTTCTAATCCGTAAACAAAAAGTAGGCTGTTCTAAATTCAAATTAACAGAAGTGGTAACTGCTGTGTAAATGCAAACTATTTACAACTCTACTGTCAAGGCTAAAGATAAAGTCAGAAATTTAGTAATTTAATAGTGAAAGTCATCTGACTCATGGGTAAATCGGAGAAATCTTCTTCGCTCGGACTGTCTTCTTTAAAACCTGTATTATGACGTTACTTTTCGCACTACGTGATGAACGTCTGTGCTTACGCAGGACCCGCAATGCAGCTTGCTACACTTCGGATCTCGACTAATGCCAAGGCATTAAACCATTCGCTCCGCCCATGCTCGCATACAGCGGTGCACTTGGGCGAATGGAGATCCGAGCCTGATACATGCGTATATGAGCGCATATGATCGTGCAATTACTGCGCCGCTCACAACACGGGGAGACATCTTTTTTATATTCCGAGCAGCTGATCGAGACGACGTCGATATCGTTCAAGGGAGCAGCTGAGCAGTAACCTGACCTTGGACTAAAGAGGGCATTGCAATCCGGACTTGGTCCCAACTCTTAAGGCAGGCCCTCTGGGGTGAGATAACCCTTAAATTGACAAAGTATCCTATAGGATACAACAGGTTAATAGGCTATATATATAATTTGTGTTTGTGTATATGTGTATGTATTTATTCACACTGCAGTGGGTATATACCCGGTGGCAGTGGTAACTAATTACACTCAATAATGACAATAATAGACTTATTAATTAAAAATACAATTAATAATCATACTAATAATTAATACTAACAATAATTAATAATAATAATAATAATAATAATAATAATAATAATAATAATAATAAAACAACAACAACAGGGAATATACTTAATTAAATGAAACGATCACTTAAAACAACATTTGAAATAAATCTAATTTGTATCTTAAAACTAAGATCGAACTAAAACCCACGAGTGTGATATGTTCATATCTGCACAAGTACCTGTCAAATTACACTCATTTCGCTGTCAGCTCATTCACTGCAATGGAACTACGACATATATCACTGATTCTATCCTGATTTCACTAACACTTCAAAAACATTTCACTGTTCAAATACTATGCACTGCCACTATAAACTATAAAGCTTCACTGACAGGAACACGTTTCACTTACACAGCACACTTCACTGACACGACATACTTCTTCACTGACACAACACACTTCACTGACACAACATAATTCTTCACTGATACAACACTTCAATAACAACATATCATTTACACCCTTTAAATACTGTGTATAATTACCGTCTATTAGTAAGGTCCTTAAGCCTATTTTTAAATACATTTTTGGTTGTTGGTAAAGCCTTTAGTAAGTCTGCAGGTAAAGCATTCCAGTCCCTGATAGTACGATTGAGAAAAGAAAACTTTGAACTGGTAATGGAAATTACGGGAAAACGGCTGAACGGATTTTAATAAATGACCCCTCATTTTAAAGCTTAGAACCCGAAGTTTTTCAGAAAAATAATAACTTTCAGTGAAGCGCTAGTTTTCCTACATAATTTTCATATTTTCCAAATCCATCTTTCGTTAGTTTTGAGAACTAATTGCAGCATTTCAGAATAAAACAAAACACACACTAGCCTACAATAAACAATAGGCTATTACACGAAGGCCATGACCTGCAGGATTGCTGACATATTTAGAGCTCAAATTCAATTGATTATTAAAAACTTCAGGGCTTACTAAAAATAATTAACAGGTTTGATTCTGCGGTGTATAATTTTCTGAGTACAGCTGTGTATTGGATATTAAAATCTACAAAACTTGAGGTGGTTTGATGACATTATTATCATTAGAAATTAAATATTGTTATAATTAATGCCATGATGGGACTGTTTTTCATTAATTATACGTATTAATGCTATATTGATGATTATAAAAGTGAAACTTTTGGTGTTATATAAGTAGATGTAGGGAATATATGAAATTATATCTTCATTTCTATAATTTACTGAGTGACAGCTATTATATATAAAACTTACAAAACTTACGTAAGATAATAATATTGTTATTAAAAATGAAATATTTTTATAATTATTAATCAAGTGGGTTTGGATCTTTTTCATATACTTAATGGCGGTGTGGTATAGATATTTATATGCGTCATTCTCTTCAGTATTGGCTCGAGAGAGCGCAAAAATTACAGTTCCTAAGGAAAAACCAAAAGGTATTACTTACTGACAAAATAAGAGACCTAGAGAATTTTGTAGTCTCCCGATCATTTCAGCAAGATCTCTTAGTAGGATGAAATGAATTTACCCTCTACATTTCAAGCTCTCCATGCAGCAGGTATACCAAGATGCTATGTTTATTGTTCGAAAGCATAGCAAACCTGACATTTTTTTAACTTTCGCGTACAATTCACAATGACCTGAATTAGCTATTATTTAGTCCCACATGAAAAACCGACTGATCGTTCTGACATTGTTACTTGCGTTTTCGCGTTGAAACTCAAAACCTCAAGGTGGATAGGTTCAAGAAAAAGTATTTGGAATAAACAAACCATTCAAAGGGAGTATGTTTCATCATTACGGAAGCAAATAACTTTCAAAATATCTGGTATTCTTCATTGAAAATAAATCTGAAAAATTTTCATTTGAACGCCTAATGAACTTAGTTTGCAGCATTTGCTGCACAAGCCATTAGTATCCTATAATTTTAATAGAGCAACAGAAAAAGAAATTGGTAGGAAAATTAAAATTTCGCAATACTATAATATTGTACAACATATAAAATGTGAACATTGCAATAGTTGTTTTCTTTACGGTCCGACAAGGTGTAATAAACAAGTGTGAGAAATGAAGCTTTGCCAATTTAAGGGTTAAAGCACAAGTTGGTAGGAACGGGTATGCAATTAATGACGAAAATTAAAGTTAACTTACACTTCCAGCCGCTTCTGTAGTCATGGTTGGGAGAGTAAATTACCTGTACATATTTTAAGTGTAATTTACATGTAAAATACGTAATGTAGAAAACTGTTTGTACACGGAGTAATAAACTAACATTTATTGATTTGACAATCTAAACATCAATTACTTCATTTCTTTTAAGTCTTGATAAGAAAAATCTGTTGCAGCAGAACATTTTTATTTTTATTTTTGTGATTTTATACCGTAGTTTTTACATAGATTATAACTTTTGTTCATACTTACTTTCATTCACTCTAATACTTAGAAAAAAAAAGCAATGCTTTGCTTACTTTCCGTTTGTTTGTTGGAAAAACCCTATAACATCGTAACTAATTTATTTGGGGGGGGGCTTTATAATTTAATATTATAAAACACAACTAATAGTGAATAAATCTAACATTAGCAACTAATATCACTTGTTAAATACATTTTTACTATTAAACTAAACATGTTTTATTGAATTCCCGAAAATTTTGTTTTTTTGTTTTTTTCACTTGTGAGGTTATAAAAATAAAGATTCTAGTGATAAAGACCTTTTTATAGTATAACAGTTTAAGGTAAATATGATTTGAACATAATAACCAAGGTTCGGTCCTGGGCACAGAAACGCATGAAGTTCAGAACGCACGGTCGATAGTGTTGTGTTAGTCGAGTGGAGTGGGAGATGGAGCGAGCCGTTACTTCGTGTCTCAACATGTAAACAGTCCGTCATAGTACGGCAAAAAATATATTTCACCCTGTACAGATGCGGTATATGCAGTACATTCTAGACTCTTGCGGAAGTTTCTAAGTAGTCTTAAATGACCAAGTTGTTATTTTTTTCTCCTCTCTCTTCTTCTTTTTTTTTTTTCTTTTCTTTTTTTTATTATCTTGGTATATTTCTTAATCATTTCTGTTTGTATGCCATTTAGTACGAATTTGGTAATCAACATTTTATGTCTTGTAACTCACATGTATTCTCCTATTAGTATATTAACTGCATAATATATCTCAAGTAAATTAATAGTCGTATTTATCTCGGGCATTTTAGGTCTTATAAATTGTGTGTTTGTGTGTGTGTGTGTGTGTGTGTGTGTGAGTGTGTATATTCCCCTTTATGTTATGTAACTGATTTTGATTATGTGTAATTTGCTACTTTATTTTATATATTACATAACCGATCTTGACTATTTGTAATTTTATATCATGCAACTGATCTTTTCTATTGTAATTTTCTACTATATTTTATGTAATTTCTAAGGTATTTTCTTTTGTGTTGTTTTGTAATCAAATTTTGTATTTCATGCATATTATTGAAACCTGGTTGAGTGGAAGAGAAGGCCTCATGGCCTTAACTCTGCCAGGCAAAATGAACCTACTACTACTACTACTACTATATTCCTAATGTAGACAATAAATGTCTACCATTAAAGTATTAACGTGAGTTGTAACCTTCAATCAGGCGTCCCTACGCCGAAGCCTGTTACACGTACCGCAGCCAAGCAGCAATACACACAACGGTAATGCACATTACGGACTCACCTGTTTGTTGCAGTCACTCTTCCAAACGGGTCATGACGTCGTTTATACTCCGTGTACTCTAAATCTCATACTGGTTACTCTGTGTCCCTAGGGCGAAGCCTGATAATAACTCATTAAATGTAATAATTTTCGAAATTTTATATGGTAAATGACTAATCATCAAAGAGTTGGGAAGCATGGCTGAATAGATTTTTTTGTATGTCAGAATATTAATAAACTTATTTTTTCAATCTTCGCTTCCACTGTCATTACTATCTTTGTTGATCGTAGGCCATGTGTACAGTTCTGTGTAGAAACCTTTCACTTCATTCGGTATGAATTGCAAAATATTCTTAAGGTCTCCATTTTTTAATATTAATTGGTAGCCTCGAGTTATATGCTAGGTTTTTTTGACATTTCAAACGGTAAATTTTCGTCACAAACTGAATAAAGAAAGACTAAAAATAAAAGTTATTGGAGGTATTTCTACGTATTTTATATTTATTACGTTAATTACGCATTATTTATGCGTATTATACTGTAATATAAATAACTTTTTTCACACGTGATGTCCCAACTGTCTGTAGTTCAAGTTCTAGCGCGCTGATTTTCTATCCATGCGGCCATGTCATGACGGAATTTGTAATGGAGGAAACAGACGTTTGCAGTTGACTTTTCTCGAGGTAGGTACCTACTCTCGGTTCCTTCAATAACACTGAACAACAAGAATTTTGCTACGACTTAAACCAATGTGTCCCTTATGGTTTGATGTACGGTGAACCCGAAAATGCATCTCTTTTCTTCGTATCATGTAAGGTTTTTAAGATATACTATGATTTCATTTTTCCATAAACGATCCCCCAGGAAATATCTGGCGCGGGTTGAGGGTACAAACCAAAAAAAAAAAAACTAATGAATTTTATGAGTTTATAACTTATTTCCGTTTCTTATGGTTGTTGGCATGTTCTTTTGTACTTCTAATAAATAAACAGATATTGGATCCCTTCTATTAAGTAAATTTCATAACAGTTCAAAGTGAGGTCTATGCAATGAGCAAACAAGGGTGTGGTTTTCAGTATTTAAAGGAAAAGTTTACTAGTCTGAGTGAAGGCAAATTAAAAGAGGGCATTTTCATTGGTCCACAAATTCACAAAGTTATGGCTGATCCTTTGTTTGAGGAACAACTTTCCGTTACAAAAAGAATGGCGTGGCGGACTTTCAAAGACGTTTGCTCAAATTTCCTTGGAAATTCTAGGACAGAGAACTTCTCAAAACTTGTTGTGGAAATCATGTTAAGTGCATATGACAGAATGGAGTGTAATATGTCTCTCAAAATACACTTTTTACATTCTCATTTGGATTTCTTTCCTCCTAACTTTGGAGCGATAAGCTACGAACATGGGGAAATATTTCAGCAAGAAACATCTGAAATGGAAAGCTAGACTATTGTTGGTTCCTTGTCAAAGACAGTTCCGGGTCTAGTTATAAACAGAAGTCATCCAGAATAATTATTTTAAATGTAAGTTCAAATTCCGAGATTTTTCTCATTATACGCATGAAATATTTTTATTGTTGTTGTGTTTTAAACTATGTAACAACATTTTTGTATCCAGTACACATTTTTCTAGTATTATGAGAAATTTTAAATCCCTCATTTGTTGTAATTTTATCAGTAGCAGCGAAAAATTAAAAATAAATAAGTTTTTCATAAAAATTCAATAAATTTTCCCCAGAAAATGGTACGTGATGGAGCAATTTGGATTTTAAATTTAGATTTAAGGAACACATATCAGTAATAGTCACCTATTTTTATTTCGGAGCAAGACAAACAGTAAAAATTTGTTATTCAGTGCAATTTCACCAACACTCTGCATTTTCTCCCATTTCATCTACTTACTTACAAATGGCTTTTAAGGAACCCGAAGGTTCATTGCCGCCCTCACATAAGCCCGCCATCGGTCCCTATCCTGTGCAAGATTAATCCAGTCCCTATCATCATATCCCACCTTCCTCAAATCCATTTTAATATTATCCTCCCATCTACGTCTCGGCCTCCCTAAAGGTCTTTTTCCCTCCGGTCTCCCAACTAACACTCTATATGCATTCCTGGATTCGCCCATACATGCTACATGCCCTGCCCATCGCAAACGTCTGGATTTAATGTTCCTAATTATGTCAGGTGAAGAATACAATGCGTGCAGTTCTGCGTTGTGTAACTTTCTCCATTCTCCTGTAACTTCATCCCTCTTAGCCCCAAATATTTTCCTAAGAACCTTATTCTCAAACACCCTTAACCTATGTTCCTCTCTCAGAGTGAGAGTCCAAGTTTCACAACCATACAGAACAACTGGTAATATAACTGTTTTATAAATTCTAACTTTCAGATTTTTTGACAGCAGACTAGATGATAAAAGCTTCTCAACCGAATAATAATAGGCATTTCCCATATTTATTCTGCGTTTAATTTCCTCCCGAGTATCATTTATATTTGTTACTGTTGCTCCAAGATATTTGAATTTTTCCACCCCTTCGAAGGATAAATCTCCAATTTTTATATTTCCATTTCGTACAATATTCTGGTCACGAGACATAATCATATACTTTGTCTTTTCGGGATTTACTTCCAAACCGATCGCTTTACTTGCTTCAAGTAAAATTTCCGTGTTTTCCTTAATCGTTTGTGGATTTTCTGCTAACATATTCACGCCCATTTCATCTATCATCTGAAAAATTTAAAAATAGGCTGGGGTGAAGCCTTGGGGACGGGGGTTGGGATGTGTTTCCGATGTTGACGTAGGAAGGATCTGGGGCTTATCAGTAGAGTCTTGCGTTTGGTTACCTAAAGCCTCTACGCGACCCTACCACACAGTCTTCGGACCGTTTACTGAACAACACTATGCATACGTCCGTAACCATGTTCCTCCTCTTCGAGTTTTTACAGAAAGCTGTTTATGATTATGGAATTGTGTCAGCCGCTTGTGTGAAATTATGTGCAGAGCGAAACGGCCCAGTGGGGATTGGCATGAGTCGGGGTACCATGAGACACTCGAAGCAACAAGGCAACCGAGTTGCGTGCCGTGCTTTTCCGTGCTTATCGTCCTGTACAAGTCCTACATCGCAGCGACGAGTAGGCTGATCCATTGTTCGTCTAGCGTGCAAATGGGCACCGGCTGAGAACTAGCTTCACGTGTGTCTACGTGATAATCTAACCACATAAATCCCAAACAAAACAGATCAATATTTGTCTTCAGTCACTTGCAAAAGCAATTATTTTACGTGGTTATTTAACGACGATGTATCAACTACTAGGTTACATACCGTCGATGGAATTGGCGGTAGCGAGATGGTATTTGGTTATATGATTCCCAGGATTCGCCATAGGACAGACGTGGGCGCTAATACCTCAATTGAATCACTGCAGACTAACTCTTAACTCGTCCACCGTTGAGGCTGAGGGGTTTGCGAGTCTAACTTCGAACCCAGTGGTCCCGGGTTCGATTCCCGGTCACGACGAGTTGCCTGGGTGAAGTTTTTTCGGGGTTTTTCCCTCACTCCCATGGATGAATATCAGGTAACTTTATCAGGCGATTGGAACCCCACTCATCTTCGCCACTTTCTTCCCTCCCCCCATCATCCTTTCCTCATCATCCCGTTTCTGGTTTTTCAGATCACTCTACGGCGGCCTCCCGGAACTACTGGCTCTCTCGACCGGCCTCAATGGAATATAGCTAAACGAGGTTGGATGGCTTCTGCAACGAGCACCCAAGGCGGACCTACTCGGGGGAGGAGTTTCGCCTCGGACCGACAGGGGGGCCTTGGGGGAAGTTGCCGAAGCAGGAATGGTATATGGATTTCTTCGGCTGTATGGACCGGTCGTTAATAAGCCACGTGATTGGGTTGGTGCGCGTAGGGGATCTATGGCACACAACCCATTCCATATCGATGGTTAGCGCAATAGATCTCAACAGGTCGCAGTGCTGGGCCATCCGTGCCCCTCTCACTTAAATTTAATTCCATTCCATTCCAATTCTTAACTTCCCACTCCACTTTTCCCGGCTGAGACAGTAATGTTTCGAGTAGAAAAGAAGATAATCATTGCTCAGTGACGGATTGTATAGACCCCTCTAAGATAGGCATTGTAGCTTTTACGCTGGGCGATGCTACTCATGACGAAAACTTGAAGGGAATTATTTAAAACAAGTGGTGGATTTTAAGCGACCAATTATTCTTTGAGATATTTCAAACAATTGGCTTTCCAGAAACACGCTATGAAATGTTTCATAGAAAACAATTTTTTTTTCTCGGAAAGGAAGAAAAACAAAATTGTATTAAACTTTTTTTTAAATATCTCAAAGAATAACCCCCTGAAATTAATGACATTACTTACGGTTCACCCTGTATATTGGGCTTAATATGAGACTAATTGCAATGATCCGTCCCGATCTGGACGTTAAGAAGACAGTCACAGCCATGCTATATAATTTCCTTTCAAGGACTGTTCATGTTTTATTAAAACAAGTATTTGCTACTACTATTAATACGTCAATTATTCATTAATTCAAAATGAGTCTTCTCTACAACTCCAATTACAAAATATTTATAGACGTAGGCTATAATTGGGATGTAAGTGTGTAGAATATGTTCAAATTATTTTATAAATAATACCAAATCGAAAATAGAGCTTATAGAAGTCCAAATATATTGAATTTAACGAATATTACTCAATTCAATAAGTTTTACACAAATAAAAGTGAAAATTTAATTTTTGTGTGTACTCAGGATTTATAAACTCCACTCGAAGATGAACCGCATCAATAATTGGGAACCAATTAACAACTTTAAACATGATACTCCTATACACATAAAAGAGAGGCAGAAACAGCATTTACATTTCCGCAAATGAATTTTATTTTCTTCCATCGTAATTCGAATTTCATCCAATATTGAATTACCACTACTCAGCCTTATTGTTATACGCAGATCAATGTACACACAGGCATAGAATTTACGGAAGTATACTTTTTCGAATAATTTATATTAATATCGCCCGTTTAGGTCAAGAAATTAACTTGTTTGTATCAATTTTAGCACACCAATTAGACCAAACTAATTTCGTGTTTAACAGCTCTTTTGGATCATTTCAGAGTGAAGAAAATTTTCATTTCCCATTTTTCATAGGCTTAGGACTGTCTAAAAGATATAGCTAAGAATGCTATTTTAAAAGTTCAACGGCTGCTGGTATGCTACTTGGCTTCAACTATACAAAACATTAATTCCTCAGTACCCTGTTTTAGCTAACATAAGTATAATTAAATTTAAACTTAAAATTAAAGAAATTATTAAGGTTTAGACAATGAATTGCTTTATATTAGTCTTATATATTTGTGAATATTGGTTATGAATAGAGAGCGGAATTTAGGCAAAAACCTATTTTTTTTCCTTGATACATACAGGCTTGAGATTTAATATTTATATTTTTCATGAAATATAGGTATAAATAAAGGGGTTTTATAGTGCCTAAAATGCCATTTCGACTTTAGTGCCTATTTTTAGGTTTTTAAAACTTTTTGTATCATTTTTCGTAACTGTTTACAGTTTTTCTTAACATCCTGTACAGTTTACATTCCAAGACGGATAACAACTCCTTCCTAGCAGTGAACAATACAATACAGTACCTCTGGGCCACCTCTTCTCATTCTTACAATCTGTCAATCTTAAAATTCCAACTTTCAATCGGTCTGGGTAGCGTAGTTGGTATAGCGCTGACCTTCTGTTTTCGAGATTGCGGGTTCGATCCCGGCCCAGGTCAATGACATTTAAGTGGGCTTAAATACGACAGGCTCATGTCAGTAGATTTACTGGCATGTAAAAGAACTCCTGCGGGACAAATTATTATTATTATTATTATTATTATTATTATTATTATTATTATCTTCCTCTGTCTGTCAGCAATTTAACACAAACTCGCTGGGTTGTACTCGAATAAGCATTCTCTTATATTCCAAGACAGATAACAACCCCTTCCTTTTTCCTCACCATTTGTAAGTACAGTAGTGAGGGACACAATAGCCACAATAGGTGCTGATCATCTACTGTGAAACAAACAATGGAAATGTGATTGGTGAATGAAAAACACTAACTTAAAGACAGAATGTCTTCATTTTGTGTATGCATGTGTACCCTTGTAAAATGTGAAATGTGTGGAAGTTTCTTTTAATCCCAGAATTTTGCATTAAATAAATATTGAATCTTGCATTAGTGACAGTCTTTAACAAAGAAGCCAATTTTTTATTTTATAGAGCCTAAATAAAGGAGTTTAAGAGCCTATTTTAGGCGCCTAAAATGCCACTTTTTAGGGCCTAAAATTCCGCTCTCTAATTATGAACTTTTTCAATTGTGATTGCTCTTTATCATACAGACTCTTGTTTTTGTAATCTGTGGTATTTTATTGTTTATATTAATTGTTTATTTTGTCTACTTCTTTCTGTTTATCTATAGTGCGGTTTTGAATTCCCGACAACAAGCGTTTGTTCATACGGGGTAAATTCTTCTGTTTTGTTTAAATATTTAACATGTTCATTCTTATTTGATGTATATAGGCCTAATAATTTTTAATGTGTTTCTGTTTCTATTTTATTTAATATATATTTTTTGTAGTTTCCTGATTATAATAATAATAACTAAATAAATTTGTCTGAAAAAAAATGTAAAGTTATTTATAATGACAACAGTAATCAAAATCGGATTAAAATATCAGGTGATTCTTTGTACTTTTTTTTTTTGGGATTGCAACATATATGACGTACTCCAATCGGGCTATTTCTTCTTCTGTGTATTTTAGCTACTGAATATTAAGAATGTTTAGTTTTTATCTGGTTTCCTCCTCTACCACACTTTGTTTACTTATCTTTACTGAGGTTACTTTGGTTTGTGTAGTCTACAGCACGCCAATGACTTTATAAATGTTTGGGTTGGCATGTTACAATAATTGATTATTCAACAAAGAATTAAATTATTTCAGCGATTCGTTTATGCGTGCATGATCGGAAGGTTCAACAGCCCACAATAGTGTAAAAGAGGTACAGTCTTCTATGTCTGTTCTTAACATAATGATCTGCGTATGTCATACCATTTGAAGAATCCACTGCAAGAATGATGGATGTCATTTGGAATACATTTTGCAGGAGAAGCAAATGAAAGTTTGAAATGCTTAGCGCTCAAAGCTTAGCTGTGATTTTCCGATCATTACTGGACAAAGACTATCAGTGTTAATGCCATATAGCTCTGTATGTACATTCTACATGTCTTAAGCTATGCATTGACAGTCTTGGTTCATTTTCGACAAGAAAGTGACATCCATCATTCTTGCAGTGGACTCTTCATTTGTAATAGCGATTGACATTGTTTCAGCAAATGCATCTGATACCTTCTGATATGGCAAGAAATCTCAACTCACAGACACATTAAAACCTCTTGCCAATGACTGAATATTTGTTACGTTATTCTGTAAAAAGGAACCTACAGTAAAGCTCTAAATTTTATGATAAAAGCTTTGAACTAGGTGGAACATGCAGCATGACATCGTAATATTTGAAAACTACAATCCAGCAGCAAAATATACTGCACTTTCAAAGTCAACATACAAGCTGTCAATATCACATTCACATCATGTTAATGAGGCTCATTATAGTCTTAATCTCGCCCCAGATTTCATTGCAACACTACGTTGATTTATATTCCAGTCTCAGTAGATTACAGAAATACGAACATTGTTTATGAGAGCATGGATTGCATATGAGCCTTTCAGAGCAAAAGTGGTGTAAGTCAAAATTGCGTAATGAGATTTAATATAAAAATTCTGTAAAATACAGCGCAAAGTAGCAATTAATATGGCCTTCTTGCTATCCACTGACTACTAATAGTTTAAATAAATTGAATATTAATTGCTACTTTGCGCTGTATTTTACACAATATTTACTTTAACCCTCATTACCCATTTTTGATTTACATCACTTCTGCTCTCAACGGCTCATATAATAGAGTAAATAAAAACAGATGAAGAGGAAAATTTGCCATCTGCAAATGCTATTTTATTTTCACGTAGAAATATAAGTTTTCTTTACATGTAAACAGAATTATTCTCTCTGTATGTCCAATATAAGTAGGCCTACATTATTATAAACCACTAACAACTTTACATCAACACGTATAGAATTTATTTATAACTAGCCGTACCCGTGCGCTCCGCTGCACCCGTTAGAAATAAATATAAAGTAATTACATAATTAAAATAGGACATTTGACCCAGGAACATTCGTGTTTGATATAAGGATAAATCGTTTATTATGTTACTTAATTTAAATTGTATTTGCATAATTAAAATGCGATCATTTTGATCCAGAGACCACTCATTTGGCCATAAAAATTATTTTAGGAAATACAGGAAACGAATGTACAGAATAGCCTATCAAGTTTTCTGTGCATAAGAAGCTATTTTAATCTTACCTGTCCTCAATTCACTCACAAGTTACTGTAATATCATTATAGCATTATGTCCATCCAGAGAAACTACACTTTCCAATGATGAAATAATAATTAATTATACAAATCGGTTAATTTAGCTTCCGATATTACTTCATACAAACACAAAAACATTGTCTGTAGGCTATGTTTCATAGATTTCGATTGTTGTTGTCCAAGGCCCCTTATAGACGAAGTCATTTGTTTTTTATTTCAATACACCGCCTTAGATGGCAGTTATTTTAATTTTAAAACTCATTTATCTCATTAAATATCAGTCCTATCAAAATTTTTCAAAGAATAAAACGTATCAAAAATCATTTTTAAAGAAACTTTTGTTATGTAACATTTTTCACAAAAATCAATAATAAGCGAGATATTTCGATTTATTTAATTCAGGCCCCCTTATAAACCACCTTTTAAATAATGTATTTTGAATGCCATATAGCCTAAAGTCTAAGTTACAACGAACTTAATTTATATTCCAATTTTCATCGAAATCGGTTCAGCCATTATCGCGTGAAGAGGTAACAAACATACAGACAGACAGACAGATAGACATACAAACAAAAATTAAAAAAAAGCGATTTTCGGTTTCAGGGTGGTTAATTGTATATGTTAGGATCAATTATTTTTGGAAAATCGAAAATTACCAGAAAAATTTCGGCTACAGTTTTATTATTAGTATAGATTTATAACATTAAAGAAGGGACTTTTCTTCATTAACTAAATCACAAAATATGTCCACTACAATATAAATATTATAATTTGTCTTGAACAACTCGCAATCTTCATATGAATTGCAAAATTTCCAGTTAGGTTTCCTCATAGTAGGAGTAACAATAGTGAAAACATCTGAAAGAGGAAAAGCACGAATGATAGACTAGTAAGACATATAGTAGTACAGCGTCTCGTTTAGGCACAGTGAAAACGTAAACAAAGTGCAGGTAACGTGTGGGGGAGGACGAGCCGTACGATAAACACGAGGGATGCACAAGGTTTTAGTTACAACATTTATGACGGAGCATTAATTAAATTATATTTTCCAAAAAGACACAGAATTAAAGAACACGAATTGCATAACGTTATCATATACACATTTTAACAAACAAGCAATTCAATATAACAAATTAAATTTTGCTACTTATATGATGTTGCTTTGAAGCATGGTCATGAATTTTATTCCCTGCATGACTGTTGTACCTGAATAAACTGAATTTTCTGAAGTGATAATTATGTCCAGAAAATAGTGTTGTCACTTTAGACCAATATACTGTAGTTAACAAAACATGGTTTTATGATTAAATGAATACATAAATATTAAAATGAAAATTTCTCTTTTTAAATATGCAGTGGTTATAAATTTTTTCTCGCTTTTGTGGCATAGGAGAACTGATGTGTGATATTTTTGTAAATATGCCACTGGTCTTGTAAAAAACAAACATTTATTGAAAAATTGAATTATACAAATTTTTCAGAATATTTTTGTTAACTCAAGAATTAATTGACTCACAGAAATGAAACTTCACCATCTTTATCAATCACACCGCGATTATGTATACAAAAATCAAGGGTGTAGCTTGAAAAATGTAGAAAATATAAATTTCACCCATCATTTTCTTTTATAGTTAATCGTGTGCAAAAGAATGTAAAATTTTAATTGTAGTTTCAGACACATTAGTAGAACTACACAAGTTCAATCTGCATATCGATCGTCCAGTTCAAAAGTGCGAAAACTAAAAAATTGCCATTTTTCAGTTATTTATACTACTGAAAGCCCCTTTCAGAGCTCTTTCCGATTCAGTATTGAGATAAGTCATATTTACAACCAAAAATAAAAAAACACTCAATAAACTGCTTTAGAAATAATTATAACTATGGACTTCACTAATTCATTATTAGTACATTTCGAAATGTATTAATAATGAACTGGAAGATTGTGATAAACTCGTCCTGAATACTGAATCATTTCTAAATGTCGTGGTTATGAACCAGAACTCTGTTCCTTTCTAAGTGATTTATTTGAAACTTTCAACTGAAGATATCTCAAAACTTGTTTTTTTGAATTGTCGCACTTTTGAACTAGACGATCGATATGTCTTGTATTAACTAAGTACCACAATTGGAAATATATTATATATTGAATGCAGCGGTGACCAAAGCGGATGTCGTGATTACATCGTGTAATCACAGATAATCAAACGGGTACGGAGAGTTTCCTGTACATTGATGTGTTTTTCATTCACATACTGAAGGCAAGCAGTGGCGGTATCATGTCGCTCTACAAACTCTGTGTCTACAAGCAGTAAGAGGTGGTTTCGTAAAGAATGAAAACTTTTTTGTTGTTCTATGGGATAAAATGTAATATGTTTACTTCGCCCAACGGTTCAATGAGGAGTATATAGAAACATTGTCACGCTGAATAATGTGTTATTATTATTATTATTATTATTATTATTATTATTATCATCATCATTATTATTATTACTGACCACTAAGTATGTGTTTCTATAATTCTCCTGTACGTGCATGAATATTGATATTTTTAGATCTTCTCCCTAAAAGGATAAAATTATTAGGTTTTATGTCAATTTTAATCTTCTTAGTCTTTAGATGAGGGTAACTATTTATTGGTTATTCATTTAATAATAATATTGTAGAAAAACTGAGTCAAAATTATGTGCCAACGAACTGTTAAACGCCAGGAATTGACGTCTTAAATCATAGCCAGGAAGAGAAAGATGAGATAAATAAATGTAAGGAAATGTCTCGTGCTCTAAAGACTTTTAATAGAACAGAATTTCTCAAAAGAGTAATGATTAAAATAGCTTAAATAACTTGTCCATAGGAAGTTTTTAATTTTGAAAAACTAGTAATTTCTCGACCAAGTATCGAGAGAAGAATTTAGAAAATGCCTGATTATATTCAAGAGGAAAGGTTAAAAAAGAAATAAGAAAAATCGTATATTATTCACTGGCTCTTGATGCCAACAATGACATTACTGATAGCTTACAGCAAAGCTTGAGATTTTTATCCGCGGGATTGATCAAGATGTGAGTACAGGAACCACCACTGGTTGTAGTTTTCATGCCAAGTACCTTTCCTAGGTCTCCTTACTTCATAGGCTGTCTGTCGCATGTAATCACTGCAGCTCGAGTTTTGGTCACCTCTCATTGAATGTAAGGTATTTATAAATATATTTTATGTGTTTTCTACTGTATTTTGGAAACAAAATATTAACTCTGAGATTACACGTGTTTTAAAAATTCAAACTCAAAGGAAAGACAGGTGCTTTCGTAAGTTCACTTTTGTACCTTTCTGTTTCCCCTATTCTTAAACGGTCTTACTAATAAAAACTCTATATACAGACGTTTAACTTTCTTATACTTATACAATGAGTAGCTCGTTTATAAGTCGTGTGTAAATTCCTTACTAATAATCACTACATACGTCGTGTATAACAGTATAACTGTTACACAGCTACGTCATAGTTTCGTCATTACTTCGTTACGAAAGATAATAGAATATCTGAGGTTCTCTATTGCATCCGGTAGAGCGCTCTAGAGTGGCGTGTTAAGTATCGATAGTACAACTGGCTCTAATCGATTACCATACTATATTTTGGTCAAAGAGTACAAGCGACAGTAATATTAATTCTAATTATTCTGTGCTCTTTGGTTTGTTCTTCTTTGGTTACTAGGCAACCATCATCATAAAATGACAGTCGATACGAACAGCTGTTAGAGGGGCGGCCATTTTTTCTCTATATACAACGCTTAAACAAGGGGTTTCGTATATATAACTACTGAAAAGCAATTCCCATTGTATAGTTACAGGCTGTTTATACGTCCATCGCTTATGCATGGTTTATTAGTAAAGTTTTCTGTCTCAACTCTGCATAAGTCTAGTATAAAAACTATACACTGTTTATTAGTAAGACTGAAAGAGTTTTCTCCGCATTTTACTGTAAATTCCCTTTTAGGCGTATAACGATCATTTGCGATAAGAGAGGCACAACTCAAAATTTTTCATTTTTGAGATTCTTACAAAAATGAACTCCAAAAGTAGTATATTTTTATCGTGAATAACGACAAATACATGATTATATTATTTTTCCCCCCGATGGCGGATGTGTCTTTATTAAATTGTTTTACTCTAACAAAATCATTACAACAACAAAGACTTAATTTTAGTTGTTGCGAAGCATTCAAACTGAAACGTTTAAATCTTTTCGTGCAGAGTGACAGAATTTGTGTTGCGTCTTTTCATTGAATAATATTTTTTTTTTTCAGCGGCAAGGAATTATTCTGCGTTGTGTCACTACTTTAGATAAGTAACAAATACTTATTTAACTTCCCTTATCATCAATAAGCTTACATTTAATATTGTGACGGTATTTATGATTAAAACTATTTAATTTAATAATTATTTAATATTATGTCTGTAGGGAGGTGAGATATGATGATAGAGACTGGATTAATCTTGCTCAGGATAGGGACCAATGGCGGGCTTATGTGAGGGCGGCAATGAACCTCTGGGTTCCTTAAAAGCCAGTAAGTAAGTAAGTAAGTAAGTAAGTAAGTAAGTAAGTAAGTAAGTAAGTAAGTAAGTAAGTAAGTTAACATGTAAGTAAGTAAGTAAGTATTAATTAATGTCGCAGAGCATCCTTACAATATTATTGTGTAATAATATGCCAATAAATTATTCCATTGCATTACTTTATCGAAAAATTACTTTTCTACAAACACAATAATTGTGCAGTTATTGTACAATTATTGTACGTGAGGTAAATATTCTCACTGTCATAACTAAAAACAGACATACATTTATTTTAAAAAAGAACGCCACAACTTAAAATAATTGTTGAAATTATTGAAATTAATTAATAGTAATGGTACTATGCGCTACAACACTAGAAATGTAATGCATGTGCAAAATTGCATTCCGTTTGGAAAAAGCATGTGCCTACAATTTGATTTTTAAGAATATGAAAATTTTAAAATTCTTCCCCTGTAAAATTAACACTTTTTAAGTTGTGTTACTCTTATCGCAAATAAGCGATAAAATTAATTTATTTAGTACTGAAGAATAGATGAATATTAATAAAATCCATCAAGTTCGGTGGACGTAATATGAAACATCAGTTCAATCTGGATCCTACTCGCATTTCGTTGTGTGCCCTTGAACACACGAACCCCGCAATCAATGGTGCTTATGTGTTTGTCGGTTGCGGTCGTATAATTGTACCCTTCTCATTTCTTTTTCGCACTGGAGATTGTATCCAAAGCGGCGCCACGAGCGACGCCCGACAGATTGATTGTCGGTTTCCGGAGCGCAGAGTCCATGAATTATATATAACTAAACGTGATGGAGAAATTAGTAATGTAAACGTGTCTAAATAGTGCAGAAAATTGTTAGGCCTACGTAGTTTAAAAAAAAACGCTTTTTCTTGCTTTAATATTAGTCGTATAGTTCTTTATTTAATTTAAAATATTTAATAGTGCAATAAAATTTTACAAATCACACTTTTTATCTTACTGTTACCTCTTCTGTTCAATTTCAATAAGTATAAATGATTCCAGTTCGACAGAACGGATAAATTTGTGATTATAAGTTAAACAACTTATATACAGTGAAATACCAGTATAACGAAATCATAGGGATCTCTGAAATTATTTCGTTATAGTGAAATTTCGTTATATTCGAAATATTTTACTTTTTTTCTTAAAAAAACATGCTTGTTCATGTACCCCTACTTACGTCGTAAATTTCGCATGTTTTGCATTTAGGTCTGGAAAATATCTTTAAATAAAATAGAAAGCTGAACTTGTATTGCATTTGAAAAGGAAAAGTTTTAAGAGAGTCAGGGGAAAATACAAAATTCAATTTTCGTGAAGCACTTTGTAGTACAAGAGGTGCCATATTGCTCAGTAAGCCATGTTGCGAAATTAGTGACTTGTGATTGGAGGCACCATATTGCGAGATTAGAGAGCTGTGATTGGTAGAAGAAAATTAAATGAGGAGAACAAGGAAACAACTATATGAAAAAACTAACATAAAATTCAGATACATCTGCATCATAGTAGACATACGACATTAGCTAGATATTTAATGACCACATTGCACTATGCAATATTGCAATTTTATTATAAAACTAGCCGTACCCGTGCGCTCCGCTGCACCCGTTAGAAATAAATATAAAGTAATTACATAATTAAAATAGGACATTTGATCCAGGGAACATTTGTGTTTGATAGAAGGATAAATCGTTTAATATGTTACTTAATTTAAATTGTATTTAAAATATTAAAATGCGATCATTTTGATCCAGAGACCACTCATTTGGTGCAATGACAATTCCTTTAATATGTTTCTTAATTGTTATTACCAATTATTTTTGGAAAAGCGAAAATTAACAGAAACATTTTGGCTACAGATTTATTATTATGTTTATATTATATTATATTATGGAAAAGTGTGTTGATAACGGATGTACTCGAATTAGAAAGTTTTTAATTTGTTGTGGGAGCTCTTGAATCTCAGGAGGAACAACTTTTACAACAGCGCAACATAATCTGCTTGGCTCATTACCCAATTTTTTTGCATTGCATTTATTGCATATGTATTTTAACACGATTCAATTGAGCATAATTAAAATTTGAATTATAAAATAATGGATTGCTAAGCTAACGTACTATTACTGCATACTAAATCAATACACTCTCGCTGTTCGTTAATTCTCTGAGATAAAAATGAATATGTTCATAAACATTATTATAAGAAATGTAGGAAATGAATACGCCGTATACAGAATAACCTATCAAGTTTTCTGTGCATAAGAAGCTATTTTAATCTTACCTGTCCTCAATTCACTCACAAGTTACTGTAATAACATTATAGCATTATGTCCATCCAGAGAAACTACACTTTCCAATGATGAAATAATAATTAATTATACAAATCGGTTAATTTAGCTTCTGATATTACTTCATACAAACACAGAAACATTGTCTGTAGGCTATGTTTCATAGCTTTCCATTGTTGTGTCCAAGACCCCTTATAGACGAAGTCATTTGTTTTTTATTTCAATACACCGCCTTAGATGACAATTATTTTAATTTTAAAACTCATTTATCTCATTAAATATCAGTCCTACCAAAATTTTTCAGAGAATAAATCTTATCAGAAATCATGTTTAAAGACACGTTTGTTATGTAACATATTTCACAAAAATCAATAATAAGCGAGATATTTCGATTTATTTAATTCAGGCCCCTTTATAACACCCCTTTTAAATAACGTATTTTGAATGTCATATAGCCTATAATCTAAGACACAACGAACTTAATTTATATTCCAATTTTCATCGAAATCGGTTCAGCCATTATCGCGTGAAAAGGTAACAAACATACAGACAGACAGACAGACATACAAACAAAAATTTCAAAAGAGCGATTTTCGGTTTCAGGGTGGTTAATTATATATGTTAGGACCAATTATTTTTGGAAAATCGAAAATTACCAGAAAACTTTCGGCTACAGATTTATTATTATTGTAGATATGCCCCTAGTTGCTAACAAATTGTAGCCTACTCTATACTTAAAAATATTTTTCGGTAAAAAGGTGAATTTTTTCGGCAAGAGAGCGAAATTTGTATTTAGTCATACTGAATTGTTTTTGTCTTAAAACGAATTTCGTTAAATTGAAATATTTTAACATTAAATTATATGGTAGAATATATAAAATAATTTCCTAATACTGAATATTTTTTGTTATACTGGCGTTCGTTATCACGACATTTCACTGTAGTAAATTATGTTTGTAATAATTATTAAACATTTTCAGTTACGTTTGCAGTATCACTTACAATTAGCAAAGAAATTTTTGACTAAACAAGGATAATAAATAATTATAGACGACAGTGAAACAAAGATCGGCCGCATCGTACGTAAGTACTAAAGCGATTAGGCCCAACGTAATGTGAAAGCTAAGGACTTATCTTTAAATTCCGTGTAGAATCTAGAAGTTTTTCTTTATTATCAGGATGTACTAAATTACGCTAGATGGAGATTTGGCGACGTACTGAACCCACATAACTGGAGCTCTTCAATAACCCCTTCTAAACATTTGTAGCCTAATTAACGTCCAAATATGTTTGAACAAGCGTTTCATGGGCTGTAAATGACAAATAAAGGAAAGAAGTGATTGATTTGCACTTGTATATATTATTTAGGTTATGTTATAGCTTCTGCTATATGATATTATGGATAGTCACGTATCAGAGATTGTTTAATATTAAGATTTATTGAAAATCATGTCAAGTGACGTTGATTACTGGGATTCGGATAACTGAAGTGGAATGTTGCATTTTAATAAAAAGGAAACTGAATCAACAAAGCCTTCTTCACGAGTAACATTGCCATCGTGTATAATAGATCGAGAACTTCTCGACGAGAAGGCATTGCTAGTAATCATAACTCACTACTGCCATCTAGCATGCATCTAGCGTAATATTTGTAATGTTGAGATGGTACAATAATACATTTGAAGACAGTTGTATTTTCGTAAGTCAATTAATATTTTATTTTATTGGAGTACTTCGTTATTTCTAATCTTTATATACTTTCTTCTAATCGTGTAATAGTCAATTAAATCCCACTCGAGTTTTGATTTTCTCTAGATAAATCAAAACGGCTAGTGAGATTACTGTTGATAAATTATCTAGCTTTCATTAGTCAGGTAATCTTTTCGTACTTTGATTTTTATTGTAATTGTAATTGTAAATTTAATACTAATTGTAATTTTATTCTTCATATTATAGTTGGATAACAGGCAGGGTTTGGAATTGAACGGGCTACATCAGCTTCTTGTCTATGCAGATGACGTGAATATGTTAGGGGAAAATACACAAACGGTTAGGGAAAACACGGAAATTTTACTTGAAGCAAGTAAAGCGATCGGTTTGGAAGTAAATCCCGAAAAGACAAAGTATATGATTATGTCTCGTGACCAGAATATTGTACGAAATGGAAATATAAATATTGGAGATTTATCCTTCGAAGAGGTGGAAAAATTCAAATATCTTGGAGCAACAGTAACAAATATAAATGACTCTCGGGAGGAAATTAAACACAGAATAAATATGGGAAATGCGTGTTATTATTCGGTTGAGAAGCTCTTATCATCCAGTCTGCTGTCCAAAAATCTGAAAGTTAGAATTTATAAAACAGTTATATTACCGGTTCTTCTATATGGCTGTGAAACTTGGACTCTCACTCTGAGAGAGGAACATAGGTTAAGGGTGTTTGAGAATAAGTTTCTTAGGAAAATATTTGGGGCTAAGCGGGATGAAGTTACAGGAGAATGGAGAAAGTTACACAACACAGAACTGCACGCATTGTATTCTTCACCTGACATAATTAGGAACTTGAAATCCAGACGTTTGAGATGGGCAGGGCATGTAGCACGTATGGGCGAATCCAGAAATGCATATAGAGTGTTAGTTGGGAGACCGGAGGGAAAAAGACCTTTAGGGAGGCCGAGACGTAGATGGGAGGATAATATTAAAATGGATTTGAGGGAGGTGGGGTATGATGATAGAGACTGGCTTAATCTTGCACAGGATAGGGACCGATGGCGGGCTTATGTGAGGGCGGCAATGAACCTTCGGGTTCCTTAAAAGCCATTTGTAAGTAAGTAAGTATTATAGTTGGAATCTCCTGGTAGAGGGCCTGACGGCCTTATCTCTACCAGGTTAAATAAATAAATACTAAAAAATACTAAAAAATACTAACTGTATTATCAGGCTATAAAATAAGAACCATGTAAGAAAAGTTGGGAGGACAAAAAACAGTATAGAACTTTAGCTAATGTTAACGAGAGTGAGTGTATTTTTCTGCGTTTCTCAAGTCAGAGCCACGACAGCTGTTCGAAATATTGTGAAATATATTATAGCGATATTTCCGAATGTTGTATACAAATCTAATGTAGTAGTGGCAAAAAAAAAAAAAAAAAAAAAAAAGGACCGACCCTTGTAACTGATACAAAAGAATCCTGTGCTGTGTATTGTGTCAAACTGTGGTAATTTCAATATGGATAGTGAAGCCAGAGGTATGTACTGCTATTTAATGTAAAAATACGCATTTATCTTTGCCGAATAAAGGTAGAAATATAATATTGATGCCAGATGAAAATATAACTCTCAAAGTTTTTTCGTCTGTAAGTTTGAGGCACTGAAGGAAACAAAAGACGGTAAGAATCGAACAAATGCAATACATTTCATTGTTACAATTAATTATAGAAGATGTATGTGTTTTGTGACTAGCAAAATTTGAATCTGTGACTCTGAAATCAGCTACAAGGGTCGGTCCGGTTTTTTTTTTTGCCACTACTGTACAACTTACAGTCACAATACTACATCACAATGACGATACTCAAATGGAGAGTGATGGTGGAATGATGGACAGAAACGGGGCAACCCCGAGAAAACCCTCATAAAAGTTGACTTCGTCCATCGCAATACGATTCCACCATCACTGGGATTCGAACCATGATCGGCAGTCATCATAAGCCAGGGCTCTGCCAACTCAGTTACCAAGACGGAGTCCGAAAACTCTTAAATCGTACACCAGCACTCGATACCCGCATTACTACGAAGACCTCGCCCCAGCCTGTTGTTGTTACAGAATCTGATGATAGATGAAGTGAGGGGAAGATGGACAGTATTGGCGGAATGAAAATAGAAAACAGAAGTACCCTGAGAAAAATCCTCTTCAAAATGTCCTCTGTTCACGAAAAATTCCTTCACGGTTAGGTCGGGGATCGAATACGGGCTGCCTGGATGGATGGAAAATCTGAGAACTATCGCTGGCCCACCGACGCGGCCTAGGAACCGTATAAACTGGATTTCATTATTTCTTGGCAACTTTCATAGGATGATGCAACGCTGCTTCCAGCTTTAAAGTGATCGTAAACTATTCTAAGGCACCCAGATTAGACTGGCAATCAGAAGAACTGTAAACGTCCATATTTTTACATATTTTCTTATGTTTTCTAAGTCACGCGCTAAAATTACATTGTCTTGGGAAACTGTTGTACGTAATCCACTTGAGACAGAGATTTTATGCGGGATCGTGCGTATTTGCTTGTTTTCCGCACAGAACCAATACGCGGTAAGTGTGAAATACCACATTCAGTATTCCCAACGTAACACACATAACAATTTCCCTCTTCTTACCGCTTAAGCGCGACATTCATTTTACTGCTTTAGGCTTTTAGCATATTATTTTTAGAGACGTTTAACATAGTAATAATTATAAATTGGAAACTTACCACTGCAATTTCACCTAAATTGCACTGTTAATTATTGTTTTTAAATATTTGCAAAAATTAAGTAAAGTCTACCACTCCACGAAAACTATTGTATTCCTGATACAAGTAACATTAAGGAAGCCGTGAAAAAATCAACAAGACTCCAGATGCCGATGTTATTACTGCAATATGTTATATAAATAATATTGTTAAAATATTAAAATGAAAAATAAATCATTACATAACCTTACCGTTTGTTTGAAGTTCGCATTTATAGACTGGCGGAAAAAAAAGAGACGTATATCACGGCCTGCTGGAGTATAGATATTTTTGTTTTCTAAAGTTGCCGTCATTAAACAGAAACCAAGATGGAGATTTCATTGCAACTAATTAGAAATTCGTCTTTCAGGTATGTAATAAACGATCTTCGCACAAAATAATGTACGATACACGAGCGGTATGTTGACGTTTTCATGTTCGAGGAAAAGATTGAAAAAGCGAAACGTAGTTGAGCTTTTTTAATTTCCGAGAACGTATATTACTATTATGTAGGCTATATCAAATCCAGGAGATCTACTTCTTTCTTTAGGACCCATTAATAAAAAGTCATTAGTCTACGTAAAAGAGTAATGTGCAGAGACCGGAATGTTTTTAAATGTGTTAAATATATTTTCATTTTGAAAGTAAATCTGTACGAATTATACCTTTGTGATTGAAACGTCACAGTTTTATGTTGCCCTTTTCTGCCTTTTTTTTTAATATAAATGCCTAATTTACAAAATAAATGCGTTTTTGCCTTTATTTGATTATTATTTATCTATTATTTATTCATTTATTATTAAAAATTACCTACAGGTATATTTTAATTTATTTCTATAACCGCTACAAAGAAAGTGACTTCACCGAATGTATTTTATTGTCTTTCAGTCAGTTCATATTCTCTTTGCAACAATGAGTGCTGCAGTGCAAAAATGTATAACAGTAAGAGTTTTAATTATCGCTTGTGTTTATTTGACAAGGCAACAATGAGTTCGGGTCTAACGTTATTTTTAACGGTTATTTTTCTTTCAGTTTTCATTGCGACGTTGTTGTAGCTATAAGTCCCGTCGCTCTAATTTCCGGCAGCCAATCGCGTTACATTTAAACGTGTGCGTCTTGTGATTCGCTGTTGAAGACGTTATTCATTTTTAAGGCTCGATAAATACTTCATATAATCGCCCGCCATTTTCGCTCTTTCGTTGGCGTTCGCAGAAAGCACACGAAGACGTTATTTGCCGCTCAATTATTTGATGAATTACAGTGCGTTTGATTTATTATCATAGGAGCTACGACATGATAATGTTTAACGGTGTGGCAAATAGATTCCTCGTATGGTAGCTCGGCAACGAAAGAACAAAAATGGCTAAGGATACTACCTACGTAGACTTTATAGAGCCTTCACTTTCTAAGACGTAAGCAAAGAGGAGGAGTCACGCCGGGAATAACAGAGTCGCGACTACAGATAAATATTTCATATCGCAACATTTCAGTACAACCAAACACAAAAATGCGCTTTCCAAGGCTACTGGGAAGAAGATTTCTTTGTTTCTAACAGTAATTGCAACATCGAGTCGAAAATCTCGATTTGCATTCGACTTATGTAAAGCTTTTCTCGCTGCCGAAATCCCTTTGTGGAAAGTGCAAGGTTGTGGTCTAGTACAAGGTTTTTGTAATTGCCTTTTATTGCGTGTTTTAGCTATTTATAATGCCTTTTTGCCTGCCTATTTTAGCTATTTATGATGCCTTTTTGCCTGCCTATTTTAATGATTCAAAATGCCTAAAACTTTCAGTCTCTGGCGATGTGCAATTAAAATTATGACGTTAATATCATGCACAGTCTTAGAAAAAAGCTTTGTCACACAAATAGTTTATAAGGTGTAATAATTGGACATAAACTATGAACACAATGAACAACAGACATATCGCAATCATTACAGTAAATAATGCCACTATTCCTTACCATTCTGTCGTCAGTAACCTCGGCATTTACTTAGACGAAAATTTAAATTGAGAATGCCAAATAAAGGAAATACCCAAGAGAGTGTGCTATGCATTCATTCTCTAAACCCGTTCAGAAACTTCCTCCCGCCAGAATTAAAACAGACTTTAGTGCAAACCCTCGTACTACCGCTGTTTGACTATTGCGACGTAATACTTACAGACTTGACAACTGAACTTTCGAACAAGCTGCAGAGTGTGCACAATGTGTGTGTCAAACTCATCAGCAATGTTCGCATATTACACCCTCGTTCAAATATTTATCCTGGCTGCTGCTACTCATTAACCGTAGAACACTTCATTCGCTGTCTCTTTTGTTTGGAGTTCTTCACATTCTACTCCAAATTATCTGTGTTCCCGGTTTAACTACTTATCCTCCAACCACAATCTAAACACCAGGTCACAGGAGAGCCAAATCCTAGCAATTCCTGCCCATAGAACATCCCACTATTCATCCTCTTTTACTGTCTCAGTCCCCCGTGAATGGAATTCTCTACCTCGGAAGATTATGGACTGCCAGATAATAACCACTTTCAAGAAAAGGCTAAACAATTTTTTTACGGACGCAGTCAAATTGAAGTTATAATAAATTATAAGCATGATCGTGTTTAGTAATATAATTATATTGTGACAGCGACGTGAGATTCGAACTCACGACCAGCGTCCCGCAAGAGAGCAGAATGCGTGTGAGCCGACACGGCTCCACGGAGCACTATTTAAAGGGCCTACGCAGCGAGGGAGTTTGCGCGCGCATCTTCTGCTTGCCTAGAGAGGCCGAGAAATCCGTCGAAGTAGAAGACTCGCGAATTCGAACTTTCGAACGTCGCTGTGGTTATAAATTACGGTCGCGAAGGAACGACAGCAGTTTTCAGTTGATTAGTCAGCCAGTCAGTGAGAAAGCCAGAGCAAGCAAGCCAGTCTTGTGTACCGGAGTTCGACTCGAAAACTGTAAGCATCCGAAGGCCTGAGTTCGAGTGCAGTGGACCGCAGTTGGAGGGACCTGAGTTCGAGTGCAGTGGACTCAACCTGAGTTCGAGTGTCTGAAGGTCTGTGGTTCGAGATACTGTGAACTCGTGACTGAGCTAGAAGAACTGTGAACTGAGAACTGATAGTTCTGATTTGTAAATAGTGCTTTGTAAATATTAGTTAAGATTAACAGTTCATTGTTGTTCGTAATGTAGTCCAAGTAAATTGTCATTGTCGTCGGTGGAGTGCTCATAACGAATACTGTGTTGAGTGAAAATCCAATTGTTGACGAGAGCGGTTAAGGTGAATTGGAGAAAGGAATTATTGAAGACGCAGTTGGAAGAATAAATCCTATTGTTGAGTTGAAATAAATTCACAATATTTAAGTGTGACTATTATTATCATTATTATTACATAATTATTTTATTGCTATGTTGGGAAGATAAAAGAATTGCTATTGTATTATATCAATTATGTATCGTATTGTATTGTATTATATTACTCACGTTTTGTTTATAGTAATGTAGTAACTTTGTATCACACTGGTTGAGTGGAAGAGAAGGCCGAATGGCCTTAACCCTGTCAGTGAAAATAAACCATTATTATTATTATTATTATTATTATTATTATTATTATTATTATTTCTTCCTGTCCCACTAAAATGCCACACTCCACACACAGCACTTCACTAGTCTCTTCCTTAGTTTTTTTCCAAAAGTCCGCAGAAGATGCTCCTTCTTCTATTAAAAACTTCCTTTGCCATTGCTATCCTTTTGACATCTTAGCAGCAGCTTATAGTATATATATATATATATATACTGCTTATAGTACACCCTAACTATCTGAAGCTATCTACTTGCTCAATTTCCTCATTTAGAATTCGCACGTTTACCTTCGTTATTTTTCTTCCGATAATAATAATAATAATAATAATAATAATAATAATAATAATAATAATAATTATTATTATTATTATTATTATTATTATTATTATTATTATTATTATTATTATAAATCCCAGAAAGGAGACAGTGCGCGGTACCAGTTTTCCAAAGTCCTGTATAAACAAATTTACTTACAACCTGTATAAGACAGAAAACCAAAAGCAAAAATATGTTAAGGAAAAACTCTTTTTCCCATAGTTCCATGTCATACGTTATTTTGAAAATTGTAAAGCAAAGTATGTGATTTATGCTATTTGTTATTAAGTAATTTTTATTCGATTATTGCCTTCGTAGTCCACACCTGTGTAGTAACGGATAGCGCGTCTGCCCTGGAAACCAGGTAGACCAGGTTCAATTCCCTGTCGGAGCAAGTTACCTGGTTGAGATTTTTCCGGGGGTTTTCCCTCAACCCGATATGAGCAAATGCTGGGTAACTTTCGGTGCTGGACCCCGGACTCATTTCACCGGCATTATCACCTTCATGGCATTCAGACGCTAAATAACCAAAGATGTTGAAAAAGCGTCGTAAAATAACCTACAAAAAAATTGCTTTCGTATCTCAATAATTGTACATGACGAATCTGTTGTGTAAGAGTGAATGATTATTTGAACGTCGTATTTATTCCTCTGGTGCCACCGAAGAGGAGTGACATGTGGCTGAATTTCACTGAAACCTTTGAAGAATGAAATGCACATAGCCTACTGTATATGGAGCAGTTGTGGGATTACTGAAAGGCTACGAGCTAGAATATGTAGTAATCTTAAACTGTACATTGCAAAGCAAGGGAAGTTGCTGTGAAATATATCTAAAGCGTTCGCAGCATGCAAGCAAGCTCCAACTCACAAACGAGTCCCATGAGGCAAAAGTACTGAATACAAAGTTTTAATGCAAATTTTTAAAGAAAAGACGACCATATCTGGCCAGCATGAAAGCGTAAAAGATTAATATACAGGCGTACCGAGGCCACATTCAAGAGTCTGACTATATGGCAATCCTGAAGTGCGAATTTGTTGAGTTCTTCTAGAGAACTAACAAGCAAACATTCTCATGGGGACAGATAAAAAGTTATTTTTTTCCACCATATTAATATTGTCAAAACTAGTGTTGTGGTATTTAATCGATTAATCGATCAATTTCTGTTGTAAGATTAATCGATCAAAAATATGTAATCGAATAATCGAGTCTATTAAAATTAATCGGTTGTAGTTGATATTAATAATTTTGTTAATACAAACTCATACTAAAAATTCCGACAATATTTCTCTCTCGGAAATTGCTTATTTAAAAGCACAATAGTACTGTTATTTTCTAACTGTTAACCAGTAGAGTACTAAAATCTTTGCACAAACACTTGAGAAAGAGATGGAGATATGAGGACAGTGACCTAGTCTACTTCTATTGAAAGTTGAAACACAATGCGAAACCCTTATTAAGTTTTATGGTTTTCCAAGAAAACTTCCACCTTGTTGTCAGCTCATCTTCCTAGCATATGAAATACATACTTTTCTGGGATTCGTCACCCTCATTCCTTATAAAATAGCCATGTCTAAATTGTGTGCAAGTGAGAGCGCAACTACCTTCTTCTCTTTCTAAAATCTGGTAATTGGATTACAATAAGGCCAGTCTTTTGTTTCGACCGCTATACTGAGTTTGTATATGAAAGTTGTGTGTTTAGTTTGATAAAGAAAAAAATATCAGTTTTCTGTGGTTTGTGAAAAGTGTAAACTCCATTATGTCATATGAGAATTTAAGAGGTAAACTCGGTGAAACGTTTGGATTTAGATTGAACGATCGTGGAGAAGTGCTTGACAGAAACATAGTTTTCTCGTGTTTAGTGATGCAGGAAACATGGTTACTAAACGTAGAGCGGCACTTAATTCGGAGCATATGAATGCACTCACATGTTTAAAATCATGGATGAAGCAGTATTAACTATGTAAGTCTTCATACTTCTTGTTATTTATGTTTGTTAAAAAAATTCCCGGAGAAATTGACACAATAAACGATAAGTCTCATAATAAATATGTTAGTAAGTAATTTAAATAGTTGTTTTGTAATATAACGATACAATATATACATATATACAACATTTAATACTTACGCTTATCACTGAACATAGGTTAAATTTAACAATAATTTGTGTATTACAGTAGGCATATTAAAACATTTTTCAACTCGATCAAAACCCGATTAATGTATCGATTAATCAATTAAATTCAAATAGTTAATCGATTAAATATTTTTATCGATCAACAGCACTAGTCAAAACAAGTGCTTATACAAATTTTGGCCACTCAAGCGCAATTACGAGGGCCGTAAAAATAAGTTTCCCTGAGGCCGTTTACAGAAAGGAAGCACAATTTCATGGAAAGATTTATTGGAACAGATATAGCAATTGTTGAGCTATTTTTCAACATATTTTCTACCGGAATTGAGACAATTGTCATACCGTGGGATCAACTTTTTTATCCCTGTATCGCAGAAGTCTGCCGCCTGGGATCGGAACCAGTGTGTGACAGCCGTCTGCACCTCTTTGTCGATTCCACGGTGTGACGAATGTTAATTGGAATAATTTTTAATAAATACATTAATCGATTTTTATTAGAAGGTCAAATAATTGAATTAGCATGAACAATTGCTCCTGCAGTAATTCTAGTTTTTATTGCAGTACCATCCTTACGGTTGCTATACTTAATAGATGAAATTAATACACCTACAGTTACATTAAAAACTATTGGACTCGTCTTAATATGTGTAATCAATGTAACATGATTAAAGTATGAAGCGCTATTTGAAAAATTGATGACGTCACGTGTCTTTGTACCATAATGTAGTTACATGCACCTATTCTCCACATTCATGTTAGCCCCTCGTTCTAACATAACGCTCAAAAACAGAGACTCCAATACCTATTGAAACAAAAAAGTTGTAATAGATGCACAAGATAAATGGGACACCCTGTATATGTATGAACCAACCCAATAATTGCAGACACACATTGCGGAGGACCTCCCTCGTCGTGTGGTCAGCATGAGACAGCACAGGACAACACATGACAAGGAGCAAACACCTAGTCACATGGACGAACATGAAAATCTTCCATTGCTCAAGCCGAAACTTTAACTACGGACCGCTTGCTTGGTAAGCAAACACGCTATCCACATAATCACAACAGTTCTGCTTTCTCTTTTAAAATAGATTTTAGCGTAAAATGAAACGTTAGATGCCTTATGCCTCAAAAACAGTTACTTTGAATAAATTAAGACACTGTAGCAAGATTTCGCACAGTGCAAGTTAAAAATATTTAAAAGGCGACAATTTCCTTGCTATTTTGCGACAAAGAAAAAAAGTTATCTTTTTCTTCTTGACATCTGACAATAGCATATTTATAGCGAGAAAGCGTTTTACTACATAGTTATGTTATTCCACTGTCGCCTACCACAGCAAAGCGTCGACAGTTACACTGCTACTACAATAATCAATATTTCTTATCATAATTGGGTTAATGTGGCTTCCGTCGCAGCTTAGGGACTCGGAATTCATTTCCCATGTAGGAAAATTTAACTTGTCTCAAAATTATTCTATATTCTAAACATATAAAAATATTTACTAAAATGTTCTACAATTAATCTTTTCGTTTCACTTGATTATTATGTGTAATGAAGGCATGCGGTAAGTATATGAAATTCCCATTGAACTCGGAAGCAGTATTTTGGACTCTCCACCGCTTGCTTGAGCTGAACATCTCAAATCCAGGAGATTGCTTCTTCAATACAATCACTGCGAAAGCCTGAAATCTCACAGAGCACTATGTATGTATGTATGTGGTAACTAATTACACTCAATAATGGCAATAATAAACACAATTAATAAAAAATTAATACTAATAATAATAATTAACATCAATAATTAATAATAATAATAATAATAATAATAACAACAGGGAGCATCCTAAATTAAATGAAGCACGATCACTTAAAATAACATTTAAAGTAAATCTAATTTGTATCTTAAACCTAAGTTCGAACTAAAACCCCCACGAGTACGATATGTTCATACATGCCCAAGTACTTTTCAACACTACACTCATTTCGCTGCCAACTCACTCACTGCACTGGAACTATGACACATTTCACTGATTCTATCCTGATTTCACTAACACTTCAAAAACATTTCACTGTTCAAATACTTTGCACTGCCACTATAAACTATAAAACTTCACTATAGAAACACACTTCACTTACACAACACACTTCACTGACACAACAGACTTCTTCACTGATACAACATTTCAATAACAAAATATCAATTACAGCCTTTATATAGTGTGTATAATATACTACCGTCTATTAGTAAAGTCCTTAAGCCTATTTTTAAATACATTTTTGGTTGTTGGTAAAGCCTTTAGTAACTCTGCAGGTAAAGCATTCCAGTCCCTGAAAGTACGATTGAGAAAAGAAAACTTTCCAGTGTCCGTCCTCTGTCTTCTTTCCCTATACTGCTAATTTATTCAGATCTTTATCCTGAGAAATTTAATGCAAATAAAACACGTTGAAAGCCCCTCTGATTGGTACGAATTGCACCTCAGACACATAGTTAGTTATCTGCTGCTGGTACTGGTACTGGTATTATGGTTGTTGTTTACAGGGTGTAACAGAATAACCATTCCTAATTTTCTGATATGATACAGGGTATGAAATTAAAGATTTTTTCTTAATAAAGTAATGTCTGGAAATGTTTCGTCTTCAAGTGATAGTGGTATGAATGAAAAAATGAAAGAATCTCAACTTGGAAAGTTATTTTTATTTTTTACTTTCTATTCTTCAATTTTTAAATTTAATATTAAAATTTTTTTTTCATATGTCATAATTATTCAGAATACTACATTCCATTAATCAGACTACTCCCTTCCTCTACTCCTCAGTATCTTGCTTCACGTTTCCAAAGATTGTCAGTCCCAAGAACAAGTGATTTAGGTCTACTTCTGATCCCCCAACATAGAATCTCTGCAAATTCATCATCATTTAGTGTTGCACTCACCCGATTTTGGAAACTGTATGGTTGTGAAACTTGGACTCTCACTCTGAGAGAGGAATATAGGTTAAGGGTGTTTGAGAATAAGGTGCTTAGGAAAATATTTGGGGCTAAGCAGGATGAAGTTACAGGAGAATGGAGAAAGTTACACAACACAGAACTGCACGCATTGTATTCTTCACCTGACATAATTAGGAACATTAAATCCAGACGTTTGAGATGGGCAGGGCATGTAGGACGTATGGGCGAATGCAGAAATGCATATAGAGTGTTAGTTGGGAGACCGGAGGGAAAAAGACCTTTAGGGAGGCCGAGACGTAGATGGGAGGATAATATTAAAATGGATTTGAGGGAGGTGGATTATGATGATAGAGACTGGATTAATCTTGCACAGGATAGGGACCGGTGGCGGGCTTATGTGAGGGCGGCAATGAACCTCCGGGTTCCTTAAAAGCCATTTCTAAGTAAGTAATATAATTTTAATTTAACTAGCTAGCTAGCTAGTGAGTACAAATTAAAATTATAAAACAAAAGTGTTTCTAGCCACTGCAGTAAGAGCCAGGCTCGTGTACGGTGTGGTCTTAGCCAATAATGAAACATAAAATTTACAAGGACAGTTTACTAATACAGTACCTAAGTAAATTAATTCAAACCAATAAATAACACACAAGAGTAAAAAATGAATAAATAAAAGATAAAGAAAGAAAAAGAAAGACAAAAAGAGAGAAAAAAACATATTTAATATAAATTGACAATCAGACAGAAGCCAGTGATATTTAATTAAAAGATGAATATAGTACGTACGTACCTATCTACCTACCTACATACATACATACATACATACATACATACATACATACATACATACATACATACATACATACATACATATTTGAAAACATAGACTACTCATGATGTAGAATATACAGTAATACGGAAAAATAACGAACAGTCAACGAAACAATATTACAAATAAGAATAATTCATTAGCTAAACCTAAGGCCGAACAAACTATTAAATTAATATGGAACACTAGCTTTAACACAGGCATAAGTGTAATAAACATATCTGATAACTTTCTAAGCTTATTCTGAAACGTCGTTAGGGTCCGACCGTCTCTAATCTCGCGCGGGAGAGAATTCCAAAATCGGGTGAGTGCAACACTAAATGATGAAAAGTATGCAGAGATTCTATGTTGGGGGATCAGAAGTAGACCTAAATCACTTGTTCTTGGGATTGACGATCTTTGGAGGCTTGAAGATACTGAAGAGGACAGGAATGTGGTATTCTGAATAATTATGAAATACGAAAAAAATTACCATTTTCGTCACTCTCATTCCAAACCATGATTGTACATTTTCTTAGTTCAGAGAAAAACAAGTTTAAGTTTTCAAAAGCCCTAAATAAATTCAGGCAAACTTCATTTTAATCAACTTCCTACATCATAATATGTGAATCAAAATAAAGTTTTTCTGAATTTGTAAGGGCATTTGAAACATTAAACTTGTTTTTATAAGAACTAAGAAAATGCACATTCATGGTTGTGGCATGAGGGAGACGATTTGATTCTACTCATGGTGAAACACAAAAATTATGATTCCAAAAACTCTGCGATTAACGGTATAAAATATGAAAATCCACATTTTTCCACTCTCTAATCGTGAAGCAGGAAACCTTTGTACTCCTCATACTTTATTTCAATCAAATTGCTATTTTACATTTCTTTCTAGAAGGTCTCTAAATTTTGTAGTAAAAATAATAATTCATGTGCAATATTCGCTGATAAATTCCTACGTAGGTAGATACTGAATATGAACAAAATATTTATAGTCAAGGAGCAATCTCTTTTGATGTCATTGTGTAACTAAATTGTATCAGTATCTACCTCCCTCGATGCTAAGTCAGAATAGGAGTTCGCTTGCATGTCTTGACCTCATGGGGAATAGACAATACGAACAAAAGACTGGTTTGTTCCTCTTGAAGGCGAGAAAGATTACAACTTCAGCTGTTGAAGTTTGTGACGCGAACTGAGGAAGGGATAATAGTATCCACCCAACTGTACACTTTTATGTCTTTTAGGTTAGGATATATTATATAATGTGTTTTATTGTGCCATTTTCATTTTAATATGTGTGTTCTTTTAGAGAGTAGTTGGATGTAATCATAGGTGGGGGGAGGAACCTACAAAGGAGGACTTGTTTTGGGTTCAAAGCACGTACGGTCAGAAGACCCGTGCATTGGATTTTAGACAAAATTAATTATAATATAAAATCTGTATGTATAATATTACTCAATAAATCTAAATCTACTTAATTCCGATCCAGTTTTATGTTCAACTATGTAAGCAAGTTTTAATCCTGGTTGAGTATAAGAGAAGGCCTTACGGCCTTTACTCTGCCAGGTTAAATAAAGCCATTATTATTATTATTATTATTATTATTATTATTATTATTATTATTATTGTACAGTACATAAGCAGATGACAGATGCACTAATAACTTCTTCAAGATGCTAAACTCATTCATTTACGTATGCTTACAATCGATTTCTCGCAACATCGCAGTGGCTCGTCTTCATAAAATTCTTATGAGAAATGAAATCATTTCTAGTTAGTTTCAGATTCCGACGTTTTCAATCCTAGCGGCAATAGTTCGCCGATGTGGTGCTGCCATAGCGGCCTAGAGTTGAACTATTTGCGCAAGGAGAATATTAAGGTCGCTCAATACCATCACAACATTCGTTCACTTATTTTCACATCAATCCAACGCTTAGAAGCAAGTCTTCTTGTTATGAGTCAGTAATGGAGGCACAGAGAAAAGCATAATTCGATGCTTTCGTAACGTCAACGGGGTCGTCATTGAGCATCAACTGCTTCATAATGAGTATAACATTCGAGAGGTGAATTAAGATTTTATTGCTTGTCCATAAATATCGAAATATACTAAAGAGGTTTAGGATTTTCCATAACATCTGCACTAGAAGGAGGTAAATGATTCCGATTGTTTCAAAGTAGGACTACAGCTCTGGTTCACGACCAAGGAACAAAGTTCATATCACGACGATAGTATAATCTTTCCGCTGTAAGAAAAATCCTAATGTAAACAATAGCACCTGACTGAAGTGAGGATTCATTGGCCGCTGTTTGGCGCCATAGATTCTCAGTATGCTTGGCTCGGAAACATGACGGCCTCTCTTCTTGGAATTGGTAATCCCTCATAAACCCCCATCCTCTACTCAACCCCTAGCCGCGTGGCAGAAATACAATAGATCCCAGCATTGCCAAATCTAGCAGTCATTGCCTCTACCTGTTGGGTTTCACCCATTCTCAGTGTCTTTGTCGACGTGTTGTTTTATACCGTTGTGCGCTTCAATATGTCTAATTTATTCCGGCCATGATTAGTGAGTGTTGGAGCAGATGATCCGCAGCCAGGCCTCCTGATACACCTGAAGATCCAGGACCATCACGACAAGAACAACAAATAACACCGTCGAAGAAAACAGAATATCTTATTTGCAGAGGAGCGTAGCTAAGGAAACAAAGTGTTAAACTTGTGTCTAACGTTAGAAATTCTATCCATAAAGTAATCGAAAGTTCAGGCAGTTTAATAAGTATAAATCTTAATCACTTAACATCGGACGCAACCGGCGGAGTTGGATATAGGGCATAGAAATTAAGAACTACGGTTCACCAGCTAAAGAGAAAATAAACAAATTAAAACAGAATTCGGTAAGATAGACGATTTTATACGTGATTTACTTCGCCGTTATACGTGATTTACTTCGCCGAACAGTATGTGAACAATACGCGAAAGAGATATCGCCAACAGCAACACCGTCCTTAGCAACCTAAATAATGACATTATTCACAGCAGTGCTTAAAAGTTTTCTAACTTACAGCAGTGAATTAAATGTTTTTAAATCACTCTACATGACAACCTACATATTAGCAATAGTAAAATGAATATATATGGACTTCTTCGCCAACAACACAGTACAAAGAAAAGCCCTACAATTTAAAATTAAATTTACATACCAGTAATGATAAAATATTGTATATCATACTAGAGTAAACAGATTTTATGCGTTCGTGGAAATTATCACCCAAGGCGAAGCTGATAAAATCTAACTTTACTCTTTTGTACTATAAATTCTATAACTATTCAATGATCACAGTTTCAGAAAATTTTACCAGCGCAACATTCTTAATTAAGTACAAAATTCTGGAACTTCAATAAATGAGAATTTAACACTTATTATAGAAGTCTGCATTTTTTTGTTTATTTAGGCAAAAAATAAAAATATATTTTTTTTTAAATAAGTTTGTTCATTTTTATAGCAATTTTGTTTTAGTAATTATAAATTAAGATATATTTACAAAGATAATATAGTCTTTCTGAAAATCGCGGTTTCACGGAACACAGTTTGAAAAACGTTCGCAAATCACAATGACTTCAAGAATTGGCAACTCGGCTAAGGGTTTATCCCTTGCGCGTGCCTGCAGTTAACTGGTGAAGGGGATGAGGGAAGGTCGTCATGTTTTCGTGCGAAGTATACATGTTCCCGCCTACTGTTGTACATTCTGTTTCATGTTAAACATTTCCCGTTACTCGTCAAGTAGGTCTAACCTCACTACTATGCATTCGTTTGCTTAGGAAACATTTATTTTATAATTACTGTAATTAAATTATTTTTAAGTCTTATGTCTTCAAAATGGACAGTTGAGGATGCAAAAGCCATACTTCAGTACCTACCACGTGCTTACGTGAACAACCACGAGCTCAAGCGACGCCAGCTTGTTACAAGAACAGTATTACTATTAGTATTCATCCGCGTTCTTAGTACATAACAAAATAATAAAGTAGCTTTTCTTTTACATAACTTTTACATATGAGTAAAGTTAAATGTTTCATCGTATTTAACAACTAGAATTTAATGTTTTATTTTCAAATAATACAAGATTGTGGTTTCCAAATATGAACTATATTTTCCCGCGTCATGTGAGTGTTTCGACTGGGAGCCAATCACGCGTATGACAGCAACGTGCTTATGTTTACATTAGGATTTTTCTTACAGCGAAAAGAGTATAGAGTTGTATTTGTGGTGAGGGTTTTCTCGTAGATCTTCCGCTTTTTCCTCATCATTTCGCCGACATTTTCTACAGTTTCCCTTTAATTATTAGGGAGCGGATTTTTTAGTTTTTTAAGAAGTCCATTTTAGGTTATTTCAATAGGTTAAATAGGTTTTTTTTTAGATTTTTTGTCCAAACTGTGAAGGTATTTGTGGGAGGAGATCCCAGGAAAGTGTAAGAAGAAATAATGAAGTTATACTGCGACATTTATCTGAAAGCAAGAGCTACTGATAGCTATACACACAACCGTGATACACGTTCACAGCATAACCTTGTTCTACCAATTCCATATCATCAAACATCTCTCTACTCTGCTTCCTTCACAATACACACAGCTCGTTCCTGGAATTCCTTGTCACAGGAAATCAGGAGCAGTCGGAGTCTAAAATCTTTTAAGCACACTCTACTTAGAAATGTTTTTATTGTGGAAGTTTCTAAATAGTCTTAAATGACCAAGTTGTTATTTTTTTTCTCCTCTCTCTTCTTTTTTTTTCTCTTCTTTTTTTTATTATCTTGATATATTACTTAATCATTTGTATTTGTATGCCATTTAGTACGACTTTGCTAATCAACATTTTATGTCTTGTAACCCACATGTATTCTCCTATTAGTATATTAGCTGTATAATATATCTCAAGTGAATTAATCGTCGAATTTATCTCGAGCATTTTAGGTCTTATAAATTGTGTATTTGTTGTGTGAGTGTGTATATTCCCCTTATGTAACTGATTTTGATTATGTGTAATTTTCTACTTTATTTTATATATTATGTAACCGATCTTGACTATTTCTAATTTTATATTATGTAAGAGGACAGCAGGATATACTCTTTTAGGCCGAAAAAGGAATGAAGAAATTTTAGAACAATTAGAAGGAGAGTGAGTAGAAGAAAAAATCGGCAGATACAAATTCAATTGGCTAGATCATGTAAGAAGAATGGAACATTCAAGAATCCCAAAAATTATGATGCAATATAAACCTAGAGGACATCGTCGACCAGGAAGACCTTTAAGAAGACTGCTAGATGGGGCCGAAACAGGTCTAGAGAGGCCTAATTCGTGAAGGATGATGATGATGATATTATGTAACTGATCTTGACTATTTTTAATTTTCTACTATATTTTATGTAATTTCTAAGGTATATTCTTTTGTGTTGTTTTGTAGTCTAATTTTGTATTTCATGTATATTATTGAAACCTGGTTGAGTGGAAGAGAAGGCCTCATGGCCTTAACTCTGCCAGCCAAAATAAACCTACCACCACCACCACCACCACCACCACCATTATACTTACTTCAGGATATTTTTGTCCGAAGAATCTTATACAAATATTCGAATGCTGGTATTTGTTTCGAAATTTTGTCTGATGTACAGACTTATGTAGGTCAGCGTTCTCTGCAATGAACGCAATAAAACTCAACAAAGGAAGCGAATAGCTGATAATCACCTGATGTCCCGCTTGAGTGATGGAATGCAGTGTCAAGTGTCTGGCAACACGAGAAATATTTCTTGAAATATTAATGTAATAAATAAGCTAGACATGTTTATTTTGATGGACTGCAAGGTTAAGTGTCAAGTAAAAAGTGATATGTTTGTTTAAAAACAAAGTAAATAATAAATGAAGTAGGCATGTAGACCTATATTTTGATGGACTGCAGTGCCAAGCGCCCGATAACATATGAATATCTTTCATAAAATAAAAAGGAAAAGGTGATTATTACGTTTTCTTGGATGATAATTAGATAAATCATGTCAAGTATATCACATTGGTTTTGTGGTAGGGTAAAGTTGCCTAATTCCGTGATACTTTTTTTAAATTTAATGTCAGTCAAAGTTTTGCCATTCGACCATAGCGCCAGACATATTTCTCGAAACAGTGCATCGGTACTTTTGAGACATCGGTGAACTTTCTAGCAATATACCCAATCTCGTAAAATTCAGTGAAAAGAATGTATCACGGAATTAGGAGTATCACGGAATTACGCAACTTTACCCTATTATTTTTAGTTGCTTATTTACCGACGCTGTATCAACTAGTAGGTTATTTAGCGTTGATGAGATTGGTGATAGCGAGATGAAGCCGAGGATTCGCTACAGATTATCTGAATTCGTCTTAAAGTTGGGGAAACTTAGGAAAAAACTCAACCAGGTAATGAGCCCAAGCGTACGCCGGTGATCTTGTGGTATTATATGGCATATTTGTTTGTGTTATTAGTTTATTAGTAGACTGCCAGTAATATCTGAAATGAAAAGTAAACCTAAAAACGAAAAACGCTGCCCATCTGTGGGGTACGGCAATGAACACAGGTATAAAATTAGAACAATATTTTTCTGCCTTGCGTTAACTTTGATTTGACACAAATTTGAAACAAATAAAAAGTATGGTTAGAGCAATTTAAGGGTTTATGTACGTGAACGACCAAAATTATTATCAGAAAATGCAGGCACTAAATTTCTAAAATTTTATAAAGAAATGAACTCAGAATTTCACAAAAATTATAAGGTGTCACAACAAGACTTATCAGAACTTAAATATCTGATAAAAGTATAAAAAAAGGTTACTAATAATATTTTTAAGAATTCACTTTTTACTTTAAATAAATTTTCCAAAATTTGAAAATTTTCACATATATTACTTCATAACTCCACAACCTTTAGAGATAGAATTATGAAATTTTGTACACTGATTTAACATGAATTTATGCAAAAGGTAGACTACAATAATGCCCATTTCTTTGAAAACAGAAAAATTAGGTCCCAAAAGAGTATGTAAATTTTAATAATTTTATATAAGACAAATAAAAAATTAATTATATTAAAATAAACAACTCTACATGTTTGAGAGTAGTCTACTTTACAGAAATAAGTGTTTATTACATGCAGGAAAAATATTAAAGATGTCAGAGAGATCATAACAATGTTATGGTTACCAAATTATATAAGTGCAAAATTTCTTTGTTTTTATTTTTCATACTCTGATAAAACTGGTTTGAAAAATATTATTTGTAATATATTTTTTTTTACTTTATCAGATATTTAAGTTCTAATAAATATTGTTGTGATACCTTCTAATTTTTGTCCAATTGTGAGTTCATTTTCTTATAAAATTTTAGAAATTTAGAGCCTGCATTCTCTGATAATATTTGTAGGCGTTCACGTACATATACCCTTAAGTGAGAATGTTAAGACTGTTACATTACCCATTAGGCCTATAAATAATTACACTACACGCAAGCATAGTGTAAGCAAATAGGAATTCCCACATTGCGAAGTTGTTTATAATGACGTCATAACAAGGTCGTCGTCGTATGTCTTTTACAGCAAAACGAAGAGCACAGTTAAATATTAATGATTTATTGATGTAAAACGTCTGTATATATAACGTTTTTTACTTGGCTATTTAACGACGATGTATCAACTCTTAGATTATTTAGCTTCGAAGGAATTGGCGATAGCAAGATGGTATTTTGCGATATTAGGCCGAAGATTCACCATAGATTATCTGACATTCACCTTAAGATTGGACAAAACCTCGGAAGAAACCCAATCAGGTAATTGGTCCAAAGCGGGAATCGAACCCAAGCACAAGGGAACTCCGGAACGGCAGGCAAACGAGTCTACCGACCGAAATACACGGGTGTAGATATTTAACAATAATAATTCTCTAACACTCAACCAGGAGTAAAACTGCGTTACAAAAAACACTAAAAATTTACAAAGTACACTACAATTTTATACCCAAAACTAAATAAGGCAATAATAATAATAATAATAATAATAATAATAATAATAATAATAATAAAATATAAACAACAAGTAAGTAGAAATCAGACATAATATATAACATACAGAAAGAAAGGAAAAAGCGTAATAAATTGTGAACAGCAGGTCAAAATAAATGAGACATACAAAGTATAAAAATAAGACAATTATTGATGATAATAATAATAATAATAATAATGATGATGATGATAAAAAATAAGAATAGTAATAATAATAATAATAATAATAATAATAATAATAATAAAATAGTGCAGTACAAAGCATACAATGAATACAATATTTTTAAGTACTCACAGTAAGGAAAATTATGATTATATATAGCTCAACTTATCACATTAGAGATATACCATTATCGGAAAATATGAAAACAAAAATATAAAATAAGTTAAATATCACTAGAACATAAAAAATGTGAATACGTGGAAACATGCAATACAACACTTGTCATAACAGGAAGTTAGTTTGGCAACTCGACATAAGATAATTTTCTAACTTGGATTTGAAAAATTTCAATGTTCGGCAGCCCTTGACTTCAGGAGGCAGAGAGTTCCAGTGACGAGAGGTAGTAACAGTGAAAGATGAGGAATACAGAGATGATGTGTGAAGCGGAATTTCTAGCGTGTTATCGCGTTGTGATCGAGTATTAATATTATGATAGCGAGAGAGAGTATGAAAACGAGCGAATAAATAAGAGGGGGATGAAGTGTGCATAATTCGATATAAGATATAATTACACTACTGATTTATAATAAACACATGTAACCACTCATTCTGATACCGGGTGGTAGTGAAATAGCCTTGCAGATTGGAAGGGACTATAGGGTACACGTAAATTAATAGAAAACCTATATTAGTTTTACAAAGAAATGTACAGTTAATTAGAAAATTAAGTTTGAAGTTTCAGCAGTCCGGCAACATCGTCGCTAACACACTCTACTCGTGATACAGATGTAAGAGGTCAACGAACTCGGTGTGTCTCGGTAGGTAAGCTACTCTCTGCCGAGACGTTGCTTGAATTTAGAGGTTTTTAAAATTAAATTTACTCGATAACCGTGCATGATATTGAAATACGTCAGAGAGATAAATTTATTCTTCATTAGATTCCTTATCGATATGGACAAAAATCACGATCCTACTCGCAATAGTTATCGAATAAGAGATTGTTAAACATTTGGGGAAAAAAAAACTTAAAATAAAACTATGAACTTTCCACCAATATGATATATTTTTTTTTGTTAAATAAAACACTTACAAATTACTAATGAAATTTCATGATTGTGTTCCACAAAAGTACTAGTATTTGTAACTTACTAGAGAATTGTCAAGTAGGCTATTTCCTACCAACGAAAGAAGACTAATACATGCATGTAGTAATACGATATAAATATATTTATATCATAATATTAAGATATATTTTGTTAAATATTTGCTATAGAACATGTCTTCTTACTTCTATTTCCTCCAAAAGAAACGATTTAATCTCCTCTGACACCATTTTAATAATTGTGCAGTGTTTGAATTTCGTAACATTTAAGATTGGGAGTGAAGATCGTTATTAGTGGCATCTGTTGACTAATATGGAAAACTTCCAAGAAGCATTATATTATGGGAATCGCGGAAGAACATGATGACAATAATAAGGAAATAAATTGTTCATTATTAAAGAAGTAAACTAGAATAAATAACATTGCAGGGTTACAAAATTCATAGAATCTACGAACCTTTGCTGTATAACTTACGTTCCTTAAAATATACGTACTAAGATTAAAGACACAAACATAACTTATTCGATAAATGAAATACGAAGATAACCAGCTGCTTCATGTTTCAACGTAATATTTTTATTGATATGACATCACTAGTAGCGATTCATGCTCTCTCTCGCTATCATAATATTAATACTCGATCACAACGCGATAACACGCTAGAAATTCCACTTCACACATCATCTCTGTATTCCTCATCTTTCACTGTTGCTACCTCTCGTCACTGGAACTCTCTACCGCCTGAAGTCAAGGGCTGCCGAACATTGAAATCTTTCAAATCCAAGTTAGAAAATTATCTTATGACGAGTTGCCAAACTAACTTACTATTATGACAAGGGTTGTATTGCATGTTTCCACGTATTCACATTTTTTTTATGTTCTAGTGATATTTAACTTATTTTATATTTTTGTTTTCATATTTTCCGATAATGGTATATCTCTAATGTGATAAGTTGAGCTATATATAATCATAATTTTCCTTACTGTGTGTACTTAAAAATATTGTATTCATTGCATGCTTTGTACTGCACTATTTTATTATTATTATTATTATTATTATTATTTAAACATTATTATTAATATTATTATTATTAACATTATTATCAATAATTGTCTTATTTTTTTATACTTTGCATGTCTCATTTATTTTTGACCTGCTGTTCACATTTTATTGTGCTTTTTTCTTTCTTTCTCTATGTTATTTATTATGCATGATTTCTACTTACTTGATGTTTACATTTTATTATTATTATCGTATTCAGTTTTGTGTGTAAAATTGTAGTGTACTTTGTAAATTTGTAGTGTTTTTGTAATGCAGTTTTACTCCTGGTTGAGTGTTAGAGAAGGCCGTATGGCCTTAACTCTGCCAGGTTAAATAAATCATTATTATTATTATTATAATTATTAGGCCTATTATTATTATTATTATCATTATTATTATTATTCGTAATGTACAACACATTTTAATTCTTTCATGGAACAAAAAGATACAACTCCATACTTTACAATATCTTTCATCAGTAATTTTTAATGTGCAACGCCATATTTCTGTGGAATAAGCTCCTAGATTTTACATGAAATATCTATATTCAGAAGTCGCCTTTCAACTTGATACGTACCGGTACATAATTAATCCCGTGGGAACAATAATATTAAAATAACTTGCGATACGTTTAAAGTTTTCGCCATTTGAATTCAACCAATAACTTGTATGTTTATTACAGGTATAAAGACGCCAGCTTGACAGACATCTCTTATCATCTGTGATGAGTTCGGTGCAGTGCCTGAACTGAACTGGCATCATTATTTACTAAGCCACGGTACGCTTACAACCATTCACAGAATCGGAGTAGCATTGCAATGCAATAGTTGATCTGTCTCTTGAACCACTTTCATACAGAAGATTACAGAGCCTTGTTAACCTAGGAACGACAGGTCAAGTAAGAAGTCAACTGGACGAACATAATTGAGATTGCATAGGGGCTGTGGATAGCCGGTCTACACTTACGTTGAAAACTTCCCATTGCTGTTCAGACTGATGTGCGATCTGGAATTTTATTGTGCGTGAAGAAGGACATCTGCCTGATGCTTCAATAGACGGACTCACCGAAGACGATCCAAACCATTTGACATATAGGTCAAATCGATTGTGCTCCGCCGTTTCGAAGGGGAAACCAATATTTTGACTTTTCATTATCTCCTTTAAGTCGTGTGATTCCATTCAAGTGCACTTTTGTCCAAATCCCATGGCTTATCAAATTGCTAGAGAGGGCACGACTTCTTGTAGTTCCTTAACCTTAAATTGCAATGTATCCTATAGGATACAACAGGTTAATAGGTATATGCTATAATTTTAATAGAACAATAGAAAGAAATTGGTAGGAAAATTAAAATTTCACAATACTATAATATTGCACAACATAATTATAAAATATGGACATTGCGATAGCTCGTTTTCTTTACAGTCCGACACGGTTTAATAAACTAGTGTGAGAAATGAAGTTTTTCCAATTTAAGGGTTAACGGTGCAACAGCGAATAGGGATCATAAAGAATGGACACTTCGCGTCGGTACCTTTGATGTAGCCGGACTGATTTCAATGACCTTCAAGCCAACTAGAGCGTGAGATTCTGCTTTCTCCCAAGAGTTGGCGCTGACATCACACTAGCTAGCAGTCGACACAGCGAAAATATAACACATAATTAATACATCTAGGTACATTATGTACTCAAATAAAATAAATTTGATCCATAAAATAATAAATCCGTCATTAACTGTAATGTCTAGACTCTAGAGTTCCTTTATAATGAGAGTTGAGACGTTGACCCCAACAACAATTAAAATATATAATGACTTGAAAATGGAAAAACAAAACTCTTATGAGAAGTAAAACCATATACCTATATTATATTATATACGAATATTAAACGAATTTGATACATAATTTTATAATATATTATATCATTTTATAATATAATTTATTATATCTGAAATATAAAAAATTATTATTACTACTAGTTTGTCATTGAGAAATAAGGAAAAGCTGTTAACTTGAATTTATTTCAAGCAAAGCGTTACTGGATTATGGAATAAGGTAGGCGATGTTCGGATCCTGTGTATCAACTCTATAACTCAATTATTATCTTAGCGTATGCTCGATTACACTAACCTCTAGCGCTTGAAAGTGGAACTAAACGCTGGCGCACAGAGAAACAAAACACAGGAAAATTAGCTCAGGACTGATTTCAATGATCTTCAAGCCAGCTAAAGCGTGAGATTCTGCTTTCTCCGCAGAGTTGGCGCTGACATCACACCAGCTAGCAGTCGACACAGCAGAAATATAACACATAATTAATATATCTAGGCACATTATGTACTCAAATAAAATAAATTGGATCCATAAAACAATAAATCCGTCATTAACTGTAATGTCTAGACTCTAGAGTTCCTTTATAATGAGAGTTGAAACGTTGAACCCAACAATTAAAATATGTAATGATTTGATAGCGCTGAAAATGGAAAAACAAAACTCTTATGAGAAGTAAAATCATATACCTATATTATATTATGTACAAATATTAAACGAATTCGATACTTAATTTTATAATGTATTATATTATTTTATAATATAATTTATGATATCTGAAATATAAAATATTATTATTACAACTAGTTTGTCACTGAGAAATAAGGAAAAGCTGTTAACTTGAATTTATTTGAAGCAAAGCGTTACTGGATTATGTAATAAGGTAGGCGATGTTTGGATCCCGTGTCTCAACTCTATTCTCAATTATTATCTCAGCGTATGCTCGATTACACTAACCACTAGCGCTTGAAAGTGGAACTATACGCTGGCGCACAGAGAAACAAAACACAGGAAAATTCGCTCCCTATACGCTGGGTAGGCTATATGCTGTAATTTTAATAGAACAATAGAAAAAAAAATTGGTAGCAAAATTAAAATTTCACAATACTATAATATTGCACAACATAATTATAAAATATGGACATTGCGATAGCTGTTTTCTTTACAGTCCGACACGGTTTAATAAACTAGTGTGAGAAATTAAGTTTTGCCAATTTAAGGGTTAACCGTGCAACAGAAAAGGGACATTTAATTTCTATGGCCTTTCTGAGTATGCATATGGTTTTCTCGCGCCTGTGGCTGAAGCACTAACTTGCTGATTTTGATCCAGATGCCCCGGTTTCAATCCCCGGCCAAGTCGTGATGGAATTTGTGGTGGACAAAGCAGATGCTTTTTCTCGGAGTACTCCTAACATTCCACCTATATTCTCCATATTTCCCTCATTTCACATATAATTTTCAATAGTTAAAAGTAGCAGTTGGGATTTAGCAACAAGCTCTTTTTTTTATAGTGATGGGTTGTTAGTCTTCTCCCAACCACCAAGCTGGAGGACCATCCTTCATTGAATATATTCCATATCTGGAGGCCACCTCATCTATCCTCAATTTGAAACACGTATATACTGACTTTTCAAGGACACCAACGAACAAACAATGCAGTGGAAGCATTTGATAGTAAATTTCAGAAGACGGTCGCTGCTTATCATGCGAATGTTTGGAGATTAATTCAAAACATCAAAGATGAACAACATGAGAAACTTTCATGCATCAAATTCGAGTAGGTCATCGAAATATTAGGCCTCCAGGTAATAAACATAGGCTACCAAAGAGACCAACAACGGATAGAGGCAATCGTTAGGAGATATCATGAATATAAAGACAGGAATGAGATAGAACGCTAGCTTCGTGCAATATCTTATCACTTAAAAATGCATGGACAGCCAGAAAAGGAAGGTCAAGATCAAGAGAGGGAATAAAAATTCATTGTAAATTGTTGATTTCTGTGTGTTTCTACGTACATAAAAATTAATGATTTCATGTATGAACATTTTACATAAAACATTGATTGTAAATTGGGAGATTTCTGTGTGTTTACATATTAAAAATTATGATCTCATATAGGCCTATATGACATTTTACATTTATGGACATTTAAACAAGTGGACATTGTATTTGTGGACATTTGGAATTGGAATGGAATTTAACTGAGGGGATGGCCCAGCACTGCGACCTATTGAGATCTATTGCGCTAATCTACGATATGGAATGAGTTGCATGCCAGAAATCCCCTACGCGCACTGCCCTAACCATATGACTCCCTTAACGACCGGTCCCTACAGCGACAGAATCCATATACCATTCCCGCTTCGGCAACTTCCTCCCAGGCCCCTTGTCGGTCCGAGGGGAAACTCCTCCCCGAGTAGGTCCGCCTCGGGTGTTCGTTGCAGAAGCCATCCATCATCGCTGAACTACATTCCACGGATGCCGGTCGAGAGAGTATTTTAATTTTTATGGACATTTATGTAAGTGGACATTTTGCTAGTAGACATTTCTGTTTGCGGACGTACTGAAATGGACATTTTAATCTCCAACCTTCGATTTAAACCATAAATCCTACAGCATTAAATTGATAAAAATAAAAATTATTATGAGAAAACTACATTACGCTTCTGCTAGTCCTATTACATCTCCTGTAGCTAATGGGAGAACTTTGTACCTGTTAGTTTTGTTTACCTCTAATTTTTAGCAAGAGAAGCAGGAGAATAGTTGCTAGAAAATGATATTTCTTTACTACTTTGTGCAAAAAGTTATTAAGAATATAGGCCTACCAAAGTTCACAATATTAATATGAATATTGGTTATTCATCTTGATTACAAACTTTTAACACTTTATGTTACTTAGTAATATCTTTCAGCATATCTATTCCACGCCTCTGGAATTCTCTACCTGACCATGTCAGAGACTGTCGGACAATATCAAAATTCAAATTTTAATTAAAAACCACATTCTATTTCATGGAATTGCTTGTTGAACATCTGTCAGGTTGCGCAACTTCGGCTTAACCCATAACATATAGTAAATATTGTAACTATGCTGTTGTAAAATTGACAATTAATATGTAATGTATTTATTATTATTATTATTATTATTATTATTATTATTATTATTATTATTATTATTATCTGTTATCTCTATCATCATTGCTGTCTCTATTTTTCTTTTTTTTTCTTGTATTAGCTCGATGAGAGCTCTATAGTGTTCTTTTGACCCTGTTGACCCTCTATAGGGCTTTAACTTAATTTGCATTATTTTAACCAGCGTCTGTATTTCTTTTCTTTGTATTTATATGTGGTATCTGGTAGGATGGAAGAGAAGGCCTTATGGCCTTAATCCTACAAGATTAAATAAATAAACTATTGTATAATATAGTTAATATAACCACTTTCGTGTGTTAAAATAGATTAAATTGTAATTACCTGGTTGACTACTTTATTTTGACGTATGAAAGTGGTTAGGCTACATAAACTATATTACTAGAAATACGAGTATTATATCATGTTCATATAAACCAAAGAACACTTGGCCGTAGGTTACTTAGTGCGCATCTGTAAGTTATGGTATTATATGTTTAACAGGACAGACGTTGAGTATCCTTTCTTGTTAGTGAATATACAAGAGATAATGATCTGAAAAAATGTAGTTCTAATGAAATGACCTTAATTTCAGAATACCCATTTAGAGTTTCAATAATTCCAAGAATCTTAATGGAACTAATAGGCCTGATGAATAATTTAAAGTAAGGGCGAAGTTTCTCACGCCAATTTGGCACTGCATTACGAATTAACGTACTTCAAGTGAGAATATAAACACCCGAGTTTCTACGTAAGTGTTTGCATATCTTTTCAAAGACGACAGGTTGTTTCAACATTGAGACTAAGAATCACAAAACCTTTGGTACAAAACATGAGTCAAATAATTTCGGCAGTTAACGTTTCTTCAAATTCGGGCGCTGACACCGAGATAAAAGCTGAAAAGAATGGTTTGTTAAAACATCAATTTCGATTTCTCCACTTTGTGGGCATTTTACCAAATGAAAATGTAGAGAGAAGCACTTGGAAATTTGTATTGTATAATATCTATTCCACTGTCACATTGCTATTACAACCTCCAGCAGTTATCTTACTCTCTTTGACAGTGTACGAACATTGGGGAGAATTCGAATTGATTTCCGATACGTTATTTCTTACATCATGTTACGTGAATCAGACATTCACAGGCATATACTTCATACTCAACAGAGATAATTTGAGAAATGTATTGCATTTACTAGAAACAACCTTCGTAGCTCACGTACAGAAAGTAGCTACTCTACCAGAACAAAAAGCTATTCTTGCGAAAACAGCAAAAAGTGCAGACAGAATTATATTCATTGTGTCAGGGAGTTGTGGGTTCATATACGTGTCTTGGATTTTAATACCTTTAATTTCTAGTTTAATAGCTGTTGAAACTGGTGAAATAGATAGAAACGATGAGTCGCTGAAGAGTGTGATATTTCTTATGTGGGTACCCAGTAATTTTACCGATGCCCCTAAATTGGAATTAATTCTTGCATTCAAAAGCTTTTCCATCTACTTCGGGGTCTGGATATTTGCTACGACGATTGTTATAATTCTGATAGTTACGTCTTACACCACCTGCTACTTCAAGATACTGGCTCAGTGTATTGAAACATTGGAAGACGCTTTCTCCAAGGACAATTTAGATGGTGAAGAATTTGATCTGGATGAGATGTCGACAAGCTCAGATACAAATCGTACGACTTTCTACTCGAGCAACATTTTAGTCGATGAGAATGCTGTAAGCGATGCACATCAGGAACAGCAACGTAGAGCTAATGGGCTTATTAACGACAAGGAATTAAGGGAAAGTTACACAAGTAATACTGAAGGACAAAGTGAACATAGAAGTGATCGTAACCCAAAGTTTACGTCATCAATGAACTCTACTGAGAATGTGACGAAACACAGAGAGATCTATCATTATTTGGTTGAGTGCACAAACTTTCACCAGGAACTTTTAAGGTAAGTGCAGTACCTATTATTGATGTACAGGGACATCATTTTATTTTTACTAACATTTCTAATATTAACCTGGCTATACCTTTGGATCAACGATTAAGAACCGGAAACACCGTTTACTGCCCACTTCCACGACTGGAATTCGATGATACTGGCGTAAAATACAAACAAATCACTTTACTAGGTATAGGAGGGATGACAATTAGTTCATTCATTTACGTAAACTAGGAAATACCGCGATTTTCAGTTTGATAATTTTCATTAGGTTTTTTTTTTCTACTCAAAATAAGTACTGTATTACCAATAAGTGTTTTTACTCACGAATTGAGCTATCCATTCGGACGTATTCATTATGTAGTGTATATTATACTGTCTACAGCACATTAGCGTACAATACAGAGAATGAAGTAAAATTGAAAAAATAATCATAATATGGATATTTAAACACATTTTTAAAAATGTTTGGACGTTCATTATGATGCAGGCTTCAGTTTGTTTGTGCATATTATCGCATTATCCCATTACCAGTTTCGTCCTTCGTACTAGTAACTCATGTTGAAAAAATTCTGTACCTACTCTATAAAAGAGTACCTTACGTACTGTAAATTCAATCTTCACTTCTGCCCGATCCGAAAGGATAAAATTACTCACATGCTATCTACTGTCCGTCCAAGTGGTTATGTCCCAGGATCGTAGAAAGGGAGGAAATCACGTGACAGTTAATTACTTAATGAGGTCCTTTTACTTAAGTTATATTAAACAGTTGTATAATATTACGTAGACGTCCAATTCGTAACAGAAATTAATGTTTTCAGAAAAGAACTAAGACAGTCCAGCCACTAGCCTTTACAGAGGAGCGAGCAAAAGCGGGTGGGGGAAACCAGCATGCGACATAGGCAAACGGACGACAGTACCTGTGCGAAAATATGATTCAATATTGAAAGCTCTTTCGACAATGGAACATGCGAACATATTTCTGGAACGTACTATACTCACTAACTCAGTACTGCTTACTATGACCGCATACGCGGCCTTGGTTCTGTGTGGGGAACGGTTGGAAGTTTACTAGTAGAGGGGGTGGGAGTGAAGTACATTAAACAATTCAGGTACAATTACAATTGAAGTAAAAATAAAATTATGTCCTTGTAGTTCAAATTTAATTTTAGAGAATTGCGTGAAGATAAAAAGTACTTCAGTGAACCTATAAATAAAAATGAATTAACGTTTCTTTTAAACAATAGACGCTGCTGAGAGATGAATTATTTGTGAAGCCGAGAAAGTTCTTATGATGGAATTGAATAAGGTATCATGGAATATGATATACCTAAAGAATATAGTAAGATTAATAACGTTGTATCTTTAGTATCCAGTTTCCTCATATGAACTTAAGTCGTCTGCTTTCTCCCACACTCTTAAGAGTTGCAATTAGATTTCTTCCGATGGTGCACGATTATCTGACCTTGTTAATGTCCGACTCATTTTAATCTTTCTATAGTAACGGGGGTAAAGGTCCGCAATTTTTATGAATTATGAACTTACAGACGTTACTTGTTACTTAAAATTTTTAATGAAGACTACTACTTCGAAACCAGTATAAACCATCGGGTCCAGCGAAAAACAAGTCTGTGATTTATAGGCTATTAACTTCAGGCATTTTCAGCTGGAATATCAAAAGCGGGGTGTTGTGAGAATAAGGAAAGGAAATGTTAATAAACCTCAATTCAAAATAGTAATTTATGATAAAATTTCTTACCGAATTTCTCAAATACACGATTGTCAAAATACAACTTCACGAATGTGTACCATACAATGGTTTTTTCTTCGATAGCCTCAAATTATTACTTCACGCACTCAAAAGGCTCTCTTCACACATTGCTAACAATGAAATTGTACTTCACGCACTATGTAGAAAAACTTTAACTTCTTCATACATAATTTTATAAGATTTTTTCCAGTTATTTCATGCAATGGTAGACAATAAAAACACATACCACTTTGAATACTTCATTTATTAGTAGTTTACAACATATTCAAGTAACAAAGCCTTCTTATAAAGCCGATGCAAAACCTAGAACCATAAATGAATTAAACTATTACTATAAAATTGCTAGAGGTTTAGCTTTGAATATAAACTGTGAAATGGCGATAACAAAGACAAGAAGAAAGTTCCCGTATGCGAAAAATGATATTATATTCGATAAGCCCTTGTACTATTGCAGGTTTCTCAATCCCTGTTCAATATATGTGCAACGTCCTTGAATATTTCCAAAACTTTTCTTCATTCAGTACTATAATTCTTCATTTCATCCACAAGAGGTACAGTCTGATTGATAAATACAAGCAAGTGATCAGACATCTCTTTCGAAGCTGTGACATTATTACCTGAAAGAATTAAAGTTTATTGTCAAATTGGTAGTAATTATAGAGTAAACTAATTATTTTTGCAGTAGTGTGTAATCTGATACGTTATAATTATTGCAGTTCTCTGATATGGAGAATATTATCTGAATTTAATTAATTTTATTCCTTCATTGATTTTACTGTATAAGGTTAATTTTTGTTCACGGTATTTCTACTATATCAGCCATACATACTGTGTGTATTACAAGACTGATACAACTTTTGTATACATAATTTAAATGGTGCGTTGTGGTAAAAAGTTATCATAAATTCATAAATTTAGGACCCCGTATATAATTTTATATTATTTATGCTCGACCATGCCGAAATGTAGTAATTATACACCTGGTAGCAGACCTTTAATGCATGTCAGGTCTTTCAGCCAATGACGACTCAGGTTACAACTGTTCAGCCAATGACAGGTCAGCTTTCTACCGTTACAAAACCGCAAGTATCGATAATTCTCGGATATGCAATCGAAAGAGAATTAGCGAAAAGTCACGGATCCTGGAAATCCAATACTGTCGCAGAAGGTTATGTTCTGTTATTGTAATAATTAGCGTTAATAATATTCAAATAAATTCAATTTGTCATCTCGTTTTTCAATGTCTAATTTAATTTCAGTGTTATCTCTGTAGGTTCTTATGGCCTAGCAAGGTCAATGTCGACATCTGTTCCTCGGAAAAAATCAATACTTTCACGTCTGCGCACATCTCACAACATACGGGACATTGGTCAAGGTCAAGTTAGAAATGTGGTCGAGCATAAAAAGTCGTATGAAATTCGCCTATAATGGTAATTAAGAAGCTGGTATGAAAATTATGAAACTCGCTTGCGCTCGTTTCATAAATATCCATACTCGCTTCTTAATTACTTCATAATAGGCTCGTTGCATAATGTACTATTATCTTTCAACTTTTACACCAAAATTAATCATTCACACATGCTCGTGATAGTTTTATCCATAAATTCACAACTTTTAGTTTTTGTTTGTTTAGTCAACTGTCCGCAAATGACACTAGCATAGCATCACTCATGACACAACTAGGCCAAGAAATAATGGGGTGGGGTGGGGTGACCAGTTTCTATTCCCCATGGTTTGATAATTTTTTTTTAAATATTTACCTTTGACACCTTCAACAGACTCCAGCATATGTTTTAGAATTTCACGTCCTGTGCTTACTGTCTTAATTAGGCCATTTACAATTTTTTCACCCCAATCTGGAAATTTCTTACTGATAGCATAAATGTGCTGTACTTGTTCCGCTTTAGTTCCTCAAAATATAAATTGGTACCTTATTCATCATTTGGTGTTAGCGATCGTACAACTTCAGCATAAAATATATTGTACTGCATCTTAAAGCATGCATACATTTTACTTAATTCACACACACACATACACGTACGTACATGTTTACATTTCTGTTGTAGTTTAGCTAATCAAATGACTGATACTCAATAAACACATTTTACTAATTTCAATAAAATATTTGTCGTCAACAAAATGATTTGTTATTCTAGACAACAAAACAACAGTATTGTAAAAAAAAGGAATGCATTAGTAGGTTTCTTACATTCACTATCATTATGCCTACAGTAAGGCAGCTTATATCTATACTAATAATAAATCTGTAGCCGAAATTTTTCTAGTAATTTTCGATTTTCCAAAAATAATTGGTCCTAACATATATAATTAACCACCCTGAAACCGAAAATCGCTTTTTTGAAATTTTTGTTTGTATGTCTGTCTGTATGTTTGGTACCTTTTCACGCGATTATGGCTGAAGTGATTTATATGAAAATTGGAATATAAATTAAGTTCGTTGTAACTTAGATTTTAGGCTATATGGCGTTCAAAATACTTTATTTAAAAGGGGGTTTATAAGGGGGCCTGAATTAAATAAATCGAAATATCTCGCTTATTATTGATTTTCATGAAAAATGTTACATAAAAAAGGTTCTTTAAAACTAATTTGCGATATGTTTTATTCCTTGAAAAATTTTGATACGACTGATATTTAATGAGATAAATGAGTTTTAAAATTAAAATAACGCCATCTAAGACGGTGCAATGAATTAAGAACAAATGACTTCGTCTATAAGGGGCCTTGGACAACAACAATCGAAACAGGGGCTTGGACATCAACAATCGAAAGCTATTAAACATAGTCTACAGAGAATTTTTCTGTGTTTTTATGAAGTAATATCAGAAACTAAATTAACCGATTTGTATAATTAATTATTATTTTTCCATTGGAAAGTGTAGTTTCTCTAGATGGACATAATGCTATAATGTTATTACAGTAACGTCTGAGTAAGTCGAGGACAGGTAAGATTAAAATAGCTTCTTATGCACAGAAAATTTGATAGGCTATTTTGTACTTTGGTTTTCTGTATTTCTTAAAATAATATTTATGTACACTCATTTTAATCTCACAGAATTAACGAACAACGAGAGTGTATTGATTTAGTATGTAGTAATAGTACGTTAGCTTAGCAATCCATTATTTTATAATTCAAATTTTAACTATGCTCAATTGAATCGTGTTAAAATACATAAAATATATATGCAATAAATGCAATGCAAAAAAATTTGGTAATGAGCGAAGCAGATTATCTTGCGCTGTTGTAAAAGTTGTTCCCTGGATCAAACGTCCTATTTTAGTTATGTAATTATTTTATATTTATTTCTAACAGGTGCAGCGAGCGCACGGGTACGGCTAGTTACAAATATGAATATAACCATTAGTCATTTAAATATCTAATATTTACTAAAAACAAAAACTTTTCACAATGTGTTTAGAGCTACTTCCTCTTACCTTTCCGGCCATCAGCGATGAAGAATTTTTTTCATTTCTAGCTGGACGGAACTTAACTGATTTGGAGTGCTGGACACAAATTGGGCTCCTTGTATTTTCGCTAAATTTGACATGTGAGAAAAATCTAATAGAAATATTTCCAGGAGCCTTCTATGTGCAACAAGTTCATTTACTTTCCTTACATTCACGAAACGGGTCCCTTAGTTTTACTGTTCTTCATAGGAAGAAATGCTAAAATTTTCATAGTGCATAGAAATCCATTACCCTCCAAAGATCTTTGACATCGAATCCAAGCTGTAACTTGATGTCTGTTAAAGCATCAAGGATCTGCATTTAAAGACACAATCAATATTGCACGGCATAATCATATTTTAGAAGATTTGTGTGATAGGTCAACATAGCAGGAACGATTCACGGAGTATTTTCAGCAGGATAACTCCACAGCTCATACTGCTAACAATACGATATCCATTACGGAGTTTCGTCGAGCGTTCGGGGAGATAAACAGCGGCAGTAGCATGTAGCTAGTCGGCCAATTTACTATACATCACATCTACGTTCAGTGATACTCTCTCTACTATATTGATATCACACTTTCTTAAAGAACAAATACTAGGAAATAATTAACTGGCATGTTGACAAAATATTTATAAAATTTCAAGAAACGTATTTACGAAGTTAACGAACTTGGTGTCTCGGTAAATGAGCTGCTCTCTGTCTCGACGTTGCAACTTGCTCACATCGTGCAGTGGCTTGAAATTAGAGGCACTTTCAACATTAATTTTATACTCGAAAACCGTCCACGCTACTGAAATACGGCAGAGGTATAAATTATTCTTCCTTAGGTTTTCTACCGATATGGACCACGATTTTACTCGCAATAGTTACCGAATAAGAGATTGTTAAACATTTGAAAAAAAGAATTCTGAAAAACTATAAATCTTCCACCAATATGATATTATATTTTTTTGTTACACAAAACATGATCTATTCGTTCTGAAAGGCTATTTCTCTTCCATCTTGTATATGTGGTTATTTATACATTAACGTACCAGTATGCAGTAGTTTATGTAATTCATGAAATGGTGTACTTAATGAATGAGATATTTTGAAATAAGTTTGGGAAATGAACAAACTAGATTCTTTAGTTTCGTTACACTTATTCTATCGCTCATCGAAAAGAAAAATAAACTTCATGTAACTTACTTACAGTCGCATCCTTCTGCGCCAAGATATTATCCTGAAAAGGAAATATATTGAAAAATGAAATAAAGAATATAAGATTGTGTTTGTAACTTAACACAGTATTAATGTTATTATCTACGACTTTTTCGTACCAATGAAATTACATTTTAATTTTAATTTTCTAATCTATTGAGTTTTTTCTGTGTTTTAATATGTGTTGCTTTGAGGTTAAAATTTCCAAACTGAAGTATATAGGTTATAGGTTAACCGATGTTAAAAGTTATGTTTTATTTAACGACGCTCGCAACTGCAGAGGTTATATCAGCGTCGCCGGATGTGCCAGAATTTTGTCCCGTAGGAGATCTTTTACATGCCAGTAAATCTACTGACATGAGCCTGTCGCATTTAAGCACACTTAAACGCCATTGACCTGACCCGGGATGGAACCCGCAACCTTGGGCATAGAAGGCCGGCGCTATACCAACTCTCCAACCAGGTCGACTAGGCTAACCAAAACTACGTTATTCTTCAGTACTTTACATTCGTTTTGAGATACCCTGTGTAAGAAATATAGAAATCAAATTCAAAAACAAAACCTAGTGTTATTACATGTTTTTAAAGTGGATTTGAGGGAGGTGGGATATGATGATAGAGAGTGGATTAATCTTGCACAGGATAGGGACCTTTGGCGGGCTTATGTGAGGGCGGCAATGAATCTGCAGGTTTCTTAAAAGCCATTTGTAAGTAAGTAATTTATTTCATATTTTGATGCTAGTATTAAATCCTCGTCATGAGAGTATCTATGGATTTGAAATAAAATTATTTTTAAATGTATAAATACAGCCCTGACGTGCATTATACATCCTTTCCGCAATTCTGCAACTACTTACATATGAAGCGCAGTTTTCTGCACTGAATACTTTCTAGGGATTCGCTAAAATATTTTGCCCCTAACAAGAAATGTCATTTATATTGTAAATATAATTTTTTTACTTACCTTTAAACAAGCAAACGTAAGGAGACTCAAGAACAAAATTCTGTAAATCATCTTGGATTCTTTTTGCCTAGAAATGAAACAGTACAAATTACGGTAAAATTATTGTTAATATTAATATTGCTATTATTATTTTTATTATTATTGCGGAAGGACACTATTTACATCCCCTACGTTTTGTGGATGGTTAGGTAGTTATAGCACAATAGGATAAAGGTGCAAATTACATTACAGCCATTCATCAAAGGAATATGATACAGCAATGCGGAGTAAAAATTAATTTTGAAAGAAAAACTCAGTATTTAAGGGATTATGATTAATTATTTATTGGTGGGAAAAAATAAAAAGCTAAACATTTATTTACACTATTCAAAATCCATTTCTGAAGGGGTAGAAACATGAAATTTGGAATTTGCTAAAATAAATGATAAAGGGAGAACTGTGATTGTTGAGTTTAATTCAGTCCATCAACAGTACGAAAAAAAAACTTACATTACATTCATTATTATACAATAAAATATTTTATGCTCGACCATGCCGAAATGTAGTAACTATACACCTGGTAGTAGTCCTTTAATGCACCTCATTAAAGTACACCTATTCATTATAATTTAGTTGTTCAGCCAATGAGAAATCACCATTGTACCATTATAAAACCGCAAGTATCGATTATTCTCGGATATGCAATCGAAAGACAATTAGCGAAAAGTCACGGAGGCTGGAAATCCAATACTGTCGCAGAAGGTTATGTTCTGTTACTATAATAATTAGTGTTAATTGTAAATAATATTCAAATAAATTCAATTTGTCATCTCGTTTTTCAATTCTAAATCAATTTCCAGATTATATCAAGATTAATGTTCATGTTATTCTCTAGATTATATCAAGGTCAATGACATTCGTGCCTCGGAAAAAATCAATACTTTCGCGCCTGCGCACATCTCACGTTCAGGTCAGTTCCACTCCTCACTTACAGAACCATAATATAAATTCTTATGAATAATTTCGAGATAGAAATATGGTCGAGCATAAAAAGTCGTATGAAACTTGCCTATAATGGTAATTAAGACGCTCGTATGAAAATTATGAAACTCGCTTGCGCTCATTTCATAAACAAACATACTCGCGTCTTAATGGCTCGTTGCGTAATGTACTATTACGGAGAAGTGACCTGAACAATGAACAATGATTTCTCCAGTCGTGATCTCAGTCACTTTTTGTCTCAGAAATTTCTTCTTTTCTATAGTACGTTTCATTTTAGTCCCTGTAGTTCTTCATAAATTGTACTCGTTAGATTGAATAATATGTTTTCAAGATTTCAACACAAAGATGTTTGTTATAAAATGAGTTGTTCAGCCTAGAATGAAATGAATTGCAACGGTTAGTAGTGCGATTTGTTGCCGCTGCAAATTCAGCCCAAGTAGTTGGGAGGAAATATTGCATCAGGCAAAATGTAGGCATCGAGTACGTAGTCGGTAAATAATAGAAGATTGTGTTCCCGACACGTATTAAGTCCATTTTTCTGAAAGGACTAGGCTAGTTTTTTTTCATCCCCTGCACTATGGACTGAGTGAGTTTCCAAGTGACATGTACAGTAACACAAACTTCTAGACAAGTATTGGCGTTGTTTTGGAAGAAAACAAGCTTAAAATATGATAGTAGTCTCAAATATAATCATGTATATGTATAAATCATAAAAATGGCCAAATGGAATAAGCGTGCTTTGAGATCACACTCTTAAATTGAACATTCTCATCCGTGGGTAGAACAGACATGGAGTCTTCCATGAAATGATTTCCCTCGATTCAAAAATGAAATCCAAAAAATGGTAGTAATGCTTAGATTCAGCAATTACAATACTTTTCAAATTGAAACATGCGGAACCATTTTACAGATCCATTTTAAAATATTGGCACCCATTTTACATTACCATTTCAATTTAACGGGTCCCATTTTGCATATTAGTACTATAAAAGGGCACATTCGGACCCAATTTACCTAGCCGCCAACGATCAGGAAGCCACGCTGAACGTGAACTTTTTAATTTGAAGTAATGAACATTTCTACGGAATTCAAATAATATTTCCTAAAACGGCACCAGGACTGAGTTTTGAAACTTTTTCAACTCTAATACGGTTTCTTATATTTTTCAACTGTTTGCTAGATGCATTAAGAATAAGGTATATTCAAATTTTCAGCACAATCAAATTACTAATTTCGTAGTTAATTTTATTTCTATTATACAAATTAGTGATATAGTCGAAATGTTTCAGATGCATTACCTTTCATTATTGCGAGTTCATATTTTTCCATGTGGATTCTGATTCACTGGCAATATTTCAATATTTAGAAATTAATGAAATCTTGGTTAATTTAGGCACAATACATTTTTGAAAATCAGACATCTATTTATTCGTATTTATAATTTACATATTTCCAAACTCAAATTTTTAATATACTTAAAAACTCTCAACGTTTTCTCTCACATAATTTATACATGGACACGTACGAATATAGTTGCATTGAATTTTGTGAAAATAGCATACTACTGGAGCATTATGAACTTATAAAGATGCGGTCTGGAATGGAAAAGACAAATTTGTGAAAGGAGATGCATTACTCACTTATGGAGCAGGCCTATATAAAAATCGTTCCTGGACCTCAAAGAAGATGTCAAAGCGAAAATTCTCTTACTGTCATTCCTAAGGGCTTATTTTCGTACAAAAAACTGATTTTAACAATTTTTTAACTGGGTCCTAGTGTCCCTTAAATTCATCCCTCTTATAGGCTACATATTGCTTCACTGCTCAAAATATCTTAATACCTTATGAAGTAACGAAATAAATATTATTTAAAATATATTACAACTGGAAAAGTGGTGTTTATACTTACAGAACTGTAATATGCCAGAAAGGTTTGTGATTCTTCAGAGTCAGTCTGTTAACTTCGTTCTCCACAGGTACCGAATATGACTCGTAATTATATATATATATATATATATATATGCTGCTAATTTTTTCATTAAATTCAAGCACTTATGAAAAAAGCAATTTGTTTACGAACTTGTCAGCATTACGATAATTAATGTGACCACAAAATTAATAATGTACAAATCATGATACAGCATAACAGCAAGTTTGGACAAAGACATAGTAAATTTAATATTATCTATCTTGTGTCCTCGCAAGAGGTTTCTCACTGAAGAAATATTGATGTCTATTTTATGAATACTTGTGACTAATGTCATTCATTGATATGTCGTGTCACTTAGGTCACTAATTTTAATTTGAATTTTTCGTTTTTATGACGTCATTCCATTTTTGTTTAATGAAGTGTAATTAAAATTTTAATTCCAACCAATTATAGTCATATATCGCGATAAGGCTTTCAACTTGATTTATTAGAATCAAATTATCGCATGCCCATGAAGAATATCCAAGACCCAATTCATGGGTCAGCACCAAAAAGAATTTGTCGGAATGTATTAATGCAATCAAGATGTCCTGCAACCTTACTGCAGTGCGCTCCGTTCCTGGCAGAGCTTTCAGCACGACCCGTTGCCGTCAACCACTCTGCAACGAGACAGAAACTCTTGGCCACGTGTTGGGCTTTTGTCGGAAAGGAGAGTTATTGCGTAACAACAGGCATCATAGAGTCCGTGGAGCTATCGCCTGTCTTCTTCGGAACAAGGGCTGGGAAGTTCATGAAGAGGTCCACTGCATTTCTGAAGAAGACTCTCACAGAAGAACGGATATAATAGCAATAAACAGGCAACAACAAAAGGCTATTATCATAGATCAACTATACGCATGGAGGGAGATCTAAACCAAGCTCATCAGGTTGATCAGGAAAAGAGGGCCATTTATGAACCTTTTATTCCCTACCTTAGTGCCAAGTATAACATTCCTCTCTTCAATTGGTCAGTGACAGGTTTATTTTTTGGTGCTCGGAGTTCTTTACCAAAATTTACATATCATTTTTTAAAACAATTATCAATATCATCTTTTGAAATTCAAAAAATCATCTCGCAAATTCTCAAAGATTCCCTGCAGATTATACAATTTCATTTTTATCACTCAGAAGGCCTTAATTAAGGATATGCTAATTTTAAATAAAATCTTTTATTTATAAGTATTATTTTATAGTCATCTTCTAAGATTTTATTTTATAATTGATAATCAATGGTGCTTAATTATTATATTTTATTTTTATAACAATATTCATATTTAATTAATTATATTTATTTGCTATTAATTTTCCGGATCCTCGTGGTCATCCTTAATTAAGGCCGGATGAGTTATTCTCTCTCTCTCTCTCCTTAGTCAGTGTCGCCAACTGTTTTTCCATAAATCGATGAGCATGAATCCATTAGGTCCGTAACATACTACAGCGAGAAAATAATATTAATGAGTGTGTCGAGCTACGGAAAATGCTGTCCTTTAGCACGGAGTAACGCTCGAAATAAGGTATAGCCAGAGCGTTTAGAATAGAAAGTGTGGTAACTCGGCAAGGGTCTAATGGGACTTTTAAACCCCCTAGTGTCGCCGCGGCAATTGAGCGAAACATAGGCGTGGCGATCGTTCTAATATTGCAGTTTTCCTCTTAATACTGTGGACAGAGCAGGTAGAACTCGTTCTGCTATGGAATTAAGAAGATATTTCTCGTGATGTTCGGGTGATTTTTATTGTGCCGTTTATGTGAGCGAGTACTAATAAGCCTCATTGTTTTGTTCTTGATGTAAATCCAATTATAGATACTCTATAATCTGTAAGGAAGAGACTTTCTTTTATCCATCCATAGACTAGACTATTTTTCAGAAGTGGTGTAGAGCAATTCCACGAACACAGCAAACTGTATGCTCGTTCTTATATCTGTGATATCCATTTTTATGCGGTTTTGATTGTGATTTTTTAAAAATGATTTATTTAACGACGCTCGAAACTGCAGAGGTTATATCAGCTTCGCCGGTGTGTCGGAATTTTGTCCCACAGGAGTTTTTTTACATGCCAGTAAATCTACTGACATGAGCCTGACGCATTTAAACACACTTAAATGCCATCGATCTCGGCCGGGATCGAACCCGCAACCTCGAGCATTGAAAGCCAGCGCTATATCAACTGCGCTACCGAGGGCGACTTTTGATTGTAAGAGCCGATAAATTTATTATTGCCAGTAAAGAGGTAGGACTTCCACGCAAGAACTGGCGACCAAAACGGTATGCTATAACACATATTTTCCCAAACTTGCCTCGATATCTTAAAAAAAGAAAAGAAGAGAAAATATCCAACGAAGAGGACATCAATCCTTTCTCATAACAATATATCCTTACCAAGTACCATCTGGCTATGACCAATTCCATTGACGCTAAATAACCCAGCAGTTGATACAGCATCGTTAAATATACGAGTAAAAAATAATTGGATGTGACACCCGAAAATCAGAAGAACACCTTAGCTAATCATGCGCTTGTATGCATTTATGTGCCATTACTCCACACCTGAATGCCCAAAATTATGTCTAGTTACATTGACCGTAATTCCTTCCAGTGAATGAACTCCAGACCAGCATTTCAGCTGTTTTATGTGAGTTTTTCAAAATCGATACATTTTTAGAGTCATAAACTGTGATGGGTTCGAGGAAAGTGAAAATACAAAAGAATTCAAAGGTGAATGAACGACCTTGCAGATACGTTGAACTCAAAGACTCCCTCGTCTGCCCTGTACAAAGGATTCTAGCATTACACGATTTTAGAAAATATATGACACGTAATTGACAATATAAAGAACACGTTTGCCTAAGAAAGAACCCTTGAATTATTTAGAGTGACAATTCAGAGCACTAGCGAAATATATTGATTCTTGTGGGATAGCAGATTTAAATATATTCAGACAGAAAAAAATTAACTAGGATCCTCTAGAGCGATATTTTGGAATTAGAAAATGATTATCTTGTGATGATTACCATAGACATTCTACATGTGAAGATTTTTCAATCTATGTGCCGGTTAAAAAATGTGCTGTATTAAAGTGCTAATTGTGAACTCCTAATTGAACCCAAGCACCTAGCTTCTACTTCATTAAATATACATGTTTAATTATTAATTATTCTATTTTTAATAATAGCACTTTAGTCGTAATTAACGTAAAAGTTATTTCGGTAACAAAAGTACAGTATAATTATACTTTGCCTCTAGGCTAGAACTTAATCTGGTTTACAATTTTATTATATTTGTTTATTACGTTTCTACATCATAAGAGATTTCTAATCGAGCATATGAGAAAGTAATAGACCTCATGGAAAATTCGTTAATTTAATATTCTCCAATAAGTAGCATACAACTACTTAATACAGTGCTACCAAATTGTTTTAATTTTACAAAGACAAAATAACCTAGGTATTTCAAAAGATCAAAACTTACATTAGCATAGATATAATATCGAAGCTTAATTCATGAGTCTAAATTGCACGTAATATTTTTTGTTCCCCTGAATTACATATAAACCAGATAAAACTGAAACTAATTACTAAATAGTAGATAAAAACTATTGGTGAAGATAAAGTGTCTCCTTTATTATATTAAAATCTTTCTTATGTATAAAAACTATAATTTCATGTCAATGCGTACTTTATAATGCCCTAAAAATTTTCAGTTTTGCGATGCTGTACTTTTTTTTTGCGTATTTCTGGCTGAAGCCGGCAAAATGTTCCATTTTTCGGTTAAATATTATATTTACTATTCAGGGTTGTGTTATATAACTCACAATTTGTTAATATAGTAATATTACATTTTTAAAGAAGTAAAATATTATAACTAAGTACTTTACAATACATTCTTATCTAATGGGTTATTTTTAAAAACCTTTTGCATTCACTTGAATAGCGATCCTGAAACTGGGCAGTGAAAACAGGGCTACCGCCACTCGGCTACGATCCACTGAACTAGAGGAAGTAACGTCTTCTACCCGCTCTGGCAGTAGTCAAAAAGTATTGGTGAAAATATAATGTCCCATTTGATATATTATATCATACTTTCTTGTACATCGAAAGCTATAATTTTGTGTCAAAATGTACTTACAACAACACAAAAATGTTCAGTTTTGCGAAGCTGTACTTTTTTTGCGTTCTTCTCTCTGAAGCTGACAGAATGTTCCAGTTTACTGTTGATTATTATACTCGTATTTACGATTCAGGAGTGAATGATATAACTCAAGAGTAGTTAATGTAGTAGTATTACATTTTTTAAATAAGTAAAATATTGTGATAAGCTATAATATTCTTTTATCTAGTGGGTATTTTAAAAACATCTGCAATGACTCGAATAGCGCTCCTGAAACTGAGAACAGAAAGCAGAGCGAGCGCCGCTCTGCGACGAACCGCTGGACTAGTGGAAGTATCGTCACTTTCTCTTGTACCCGCTCTGGTATAGCTGACATTTGACATTGTTGGATCAGCGATTTTCTGAAAACATACGTCCTCCTGTACCTGCATAACCCGTTCCCACAGGTAACCTAACCTAATTGCAGTCTATAAAATTTATATTACGTGAATGAAACTGAACAATGAATAGAAAGTCAGATGTTCAAATTTATGTAACTTTATTTCTATCAGTCCTTGTATAATACTGTACATACTGTACAATGTCGTTGATCAAACTGCCTTCCGCATGGCATAATAAAATTCGTGTTTTAATTATCTATACAGAGATGGCTCTACTGTGTGGCAACATATTCTCTCTGTAATGTAAAGACAAGCACCATAGTTCTCGGTGTAGTGTGTTACGGGCCTTAATACAATGATGAAGTACTAAATATAGTACGAAGGCCTACTTTCAGATCTACATTTTCATCTTGTAATTCCATGTTCACTGTATCTAAAGAAAATGACACTCCTTCATTTAAATTTGGTAACTGCGTTTTCATCAAAGATCGATCATTTAATTAATGTATTTAATAGTGTTATTTGTAATTATATTATAAAATACTTGAATTAAATTACGATTTCAGCAGATAATTAAAATGTATTTCTGTTGTAATAACAAGAGAAAAGCGCAGTACCTACATTTAATTAACATTGTTAAACCTGTATTTCGCTTTCTCAATTGGCATTACTGAATAACATCTAATTTCTTTAGTGCAGTAATCGATATCCATATACTATTTCAACTTCACAATTTCTGAATAGGTAAGTATTCATAAATATACTATTATTAACATTATGTGAGCGAATTTTAGGGTTTATGTAGAGTTGATACGTCGCTTAAATTTGTGCATTCAGCAGAAGGGAAGACCTTTCGAAAACCTTACGCCATACTTTGTCAAAAATTGAAACATTTATGTGTTTTAATAAAGATTTAAACCATTCTTTCGTCTAATAGTTCTGGCGGCGAAAGGAGGAGGTGTTTGTTTCTAAATCGATATACGGTACCGGGAAGGGTTCCTTCTCTTGAGGATGAAAATCATTTTAAAAAGTTATGCAAAATATTTCATTCTTCTATAGACTCGTTACTTATGAAATACCTAGCATAATAAAATTTTTCTTATGTCTACTGCACAATAAGAATATATAAATTTAAAATTTACACATTTTCATATTTAATGATAAAACACATATGTGAGGTCAATAATACAGTGTTCATTGATTTAATAAAATACATTATAGGTGATACGTTTCAGTTGTATGAACACTAATAAGTACAAAGAGATTATTGAAGATGTTAGTCAACATGTTTCCGAGATGCTTCTCCATCTTCAGCGACTAATTGTAACGACTGCAAAACGAAAACAATTATAATTAATATATTGTTTAGTTATATTTCAAAAATTAAAAGTTACAAGTGGAAAAATAGAAGTTATTATCCTAAATTGTGATACTTTGTTAACTTCTTTCATTGACTAGAGAAGTTAAAAATGTAAAATATAATTGATTTCTAAATAAGCAATAATATTATATCTTCTATATATGCGTATAATAATTGAAAATAATATGAGGCACTATAATAATGTATAACGAAATTGAATGAAAGTATGAAAATAGAACTGACATTTAAAAATTAAAGAGTTAAAATCTTATGATGTATGTACAGTTTCCCTGAAAAGGAATGAGACGATTGAATATTCCTAAGTCTCAGATGTAAAACACTGCGCATGATCAGAGACCAGAGCACTGATACACAAGATAACGAATATTGAGTTACTTAGATTCAAGCTATTTGGTTTGTTACTAGCATCGTTCCGGAATTCACTTCAAAAACTGCAAAAAATATGATAATATTACGTAAATAAAAAATAAATATATACGTAAATCGTGTAGTTAAATCGAAAATGGACCTTCATGACTAGATCGATACTCCGCACAGAAAGTAAAGCTTTCGTGTCGTTGCAATAGCTCAGACGCTAAGATCTCTGCGTGTTGTATAGAAGAGAGCGAGTTCGATTCTTAGTTTATATCAACGACTTTTTTTTCTAAATAACGTTGAAATAAGAGTTTTACAAAGTCCTCAGATTAAGTGTTATGATCACAAAATTTACAAAATGACAAGTTATAATATTATGAACGTTAATCTAATGAATGCATTTATACACACACATACAATGTAAATGCATATATATATATATATATATATATATATATATATATATATATATATATATATATATTAAAAACTAACAATTAAAATGAAATTAAAAAAAATATTCCTAAGCCACACAGACAAACGTTTACAAAGGTTTAGAGTCCTTAGGCTATGTCATTTGTTGAATAATTATTACAATAATTTATTAGTAGCTTTCCCATATGAAGGGTACACGGGAATAACGATCAAGGTCCACTTTAGAAAGCTGCGAGAAAAACGAATTTTAAAGTTTAAGCACTTAATACTTTTGTTATGTGTGTATTTAATATAAATTGACGTAGTGGAATGTCAAGAACGATGATTTCTTATTACTAGCTAGACCGCATGATAGTACTTCCTTTCCATTATATGATGGCATTATTAACTCAATTTCGATTTTTGATGGACCTTGATCGTTTTTCCCGTGTACCCTTCATATGTGCAATAAATGCACTCGCACAAAACAATTTTTCTTAAAAGTGTGGCTTTGGATTATTTCATTCTCACCCCTTCAGTTGATTTTAACTATTTTATCTACGTGTTTTCAATAGTGTTTAATTTAATGTGCATTCAATTCCATTCATGTTATGATAGAATGAATAAGCACTGTTGCAGTTATTGATTAATTACATATATTAATACGTACTAACTATTAAATGCATGTGTTAAGTAACTGATTGCAGTATCTTTTGCAAAATCTTGAATGTTTAAGTTGTCAATAATATTTCTGTACTATATACTATAAGACGTTAAAAGAATTTGCAATAGAGTTGGGATCCTCTACTTTATAATCACTAATTTTAATGAAAAAATATTTTCTTTCTTAGGATGTCTACAAGTTTAACTTTAATAATATTCCGAATAGCTTTAATTGCATTATCTGGATTTTGTGCTTTTCTATTCAAATGTGTTCTATTTACCTCTTTCATAAATTTTGATAAATTACACTGTACTTCTTGTAGTATTTAAGAATATGAGGATAGTTACATTGCAGCTCATTACATATAGATTCTTCTTTTTAATACATGAAATTTTTAAGTCTCTGCGTTATCTACATGTTTTTATTTTTTAATTTTTTCACAACATTGAGTGGAGAACATCCACTGAAGTGATTCTGAAAAGAAGTGAAAAATACAATACATTTACTCTTAATATCAGCAGTACCAGTAACATTACGTTTTTCCAAGATTCATTTTGTAGATATAAATGTAAGTAATCACTAGATACAGCATTTACGACCCTTTTTTTAGTTTTTAAATTAATATTTTGAAATTGTTCAGTAACATTGGAAACACTTAGGATTTGTTTATCATGTTCATACAAGTCATTGATTATAGGTGCTGTCGAATAGGAATTCAGTCTAATTCAGTGTACAAAACTTTTATCAATGGCTGTGCTACTTCAGCTTGTATGCTGGTGGAAAAATGAGTCTACGACTAAGATTTCCAGTTTCAAGGAGTGAATTTAATTTACTTTTACGGAAAAGTTCCGAGAGATAATCTATGTTTATGTCACTACAGATCACAAATTCCACATGGGATTTCTAAAGTCTTTTCTTTACAAATTCAATGTTGGCTATAAATATTAATAAATATTAAGAAATATGAAGGATTGTAGTTAGAAGTCTGATTTACATTATAAAAAGCAAGAAGTTACATTCCTCGGCAAGATTCGAACTTTTCGATGTTTGGTTTTGTCGTCCAACGCATAAGCACGGATCTATTCAATGCTTATGGTAATAACTAGACATCGGATTTTTAGGCACTAAAAATTGCAGTTTTAGGCGCCTAAAATAAGCTCAAAATTTGTAAAATTAGGCTCTATTTTAATGAAAATAGGCATTTTAGGCACATCAAGGTATCATACTTATTTCTTTCACTGAAATTTTTAGTTATACACTAAAATACGCACAAAAAGTATGTTTAAACATTAAAAAAGAATACTATATTATATTTATAAACAGAGCTGTACAAATTTAATATATTGAAACTAATGAAATAATGATTATTGATATCAAGATTAGTCATTTTAAGTTACTGAAATTCAGTTCCATGCTCAGACTTTATTATAATTATCTGCACAGTACACCACCAGAATTTTTCTAAATTCTCCACAGTTAACCTTTGCCTTTTGTCACTGAGAATCATTTTGAAAGCAGAAAACTTCTTTCAACCGAAACTGATGTGAGAGGCGCAAATTTTAAATTAGGTACAATAGAAACATCAATACTTACTGGAACATTTACACTTTCCCCGATATCACTCTTGATACTTTTTCCAACAATGAAAATCCTACATTCTTATTTAATACGTTGTCCCACTTATTTTTAACTTTTTTCCCAGTTTCGCCCAAAGCAGAATGTATGTTCACTTGAGCTTCCTTTACTATTGCTATTTGGCTACAAAGAGATTGTTTTTCACGTTCTAATTGTTCAATGCTTGCAGGTATGAAAGAAAAGTTTGATGTAATGTAGGCAATATCGTTTTTCACTCGTGAGTCATTCAGACAATCTTTCACTGCTTTCACACAAGCTGCACTATCAGTTTCAGGTAATTTGTCAATAACTGTGACCACTTCTTTAAAATACTTAGAATAATACACCACTGACTGAATCCAGGTTCCCATCGTGTAACAACCGGCTGAGGTGGGAGTGGGATATCTGGAAAGTTCTCTCTGAATATTGAAATCCTGGATGGGGCTTTACAAAAACATTTTTTTGTGTTAGAAATAAACGAATTGACAAGAGGAAATTCATTCCGGATTGTTTCAGAAACCCTGTGAAGGCCATGTGCTAGACAGGTTACATGCGTGAGGTTAGGATAAAATGTTTTAAGAAGTGGAGCTGCAGCAACCATGTATGAGGCAGCATCGATACAAAACAACAGAACTTTAGAATCGTCTATATTACCTGAGTATAAAGACTGTAGGCCTTTATTTACAAAATAAGCAATGGCTTGGCTATTCACTCGAAAGTTCCTTAACACATACGAGGTGTGGAATCGAAGGTCCATCAGGACTAAGTTTTCCTACTACCATATTTGCTATATACCTATTCATAGGATCTGAGGTTTCATCCACAGAGACCCATATGTAAGAATCACCTATATCCTCCCGAATGGAAGCTAAAGTTTCATTGTATATTCTGTCTAAGTAATTTTTCTTAGGTCGACTCAGATGGGATATTTTGTTTGCAGTATTTTTGTAAAACTGTCTTAAAACCGGATTTTCAATTGCATTCCAGGGAATGTTAGCAGCAACAAACGCTTTGGTTAAATCAGCATAGAAATTGCTGCTGAGATTGGATGAAGTAGGCTGTGTTAGTAAAGTTTGTTGCAGTTGATTTTTCTGCTGAGCTTTAGCCTTATGAGCCGCTCCTTGCACATGCTGCTTTAGGTGGCACTTCTTTTCTTGCGAAATCTAAAATGTAAAGTAAACTGAATTAAAATAAAATCCTAATTGTTGTATTGCCGTATTTCTATCACAAAGTTAGTGGGTTCGAACAATCAAAATTTTAATGACCTGCAAATACTTTAACTATCGGAATTTAAAAGGTTAAAGTGTAGTGGTCTTAAAAAGAATTATACCTCAGATAGCTCAGTCAATGTATAAATATTATAGGCCTACTCATTAAAATTAATAGAATTTATATATTTCAACTATTGTTACATACCTGTTTGCTACAAATCTTGCAGAATATTATTTTTCCATCATAAGTGAATTCTGAATATTCTGTTAGCCATTGCCGGATCAATGTAGATTTTGCACTTATATTTTTCGGCATTATCGCGTTAAACTTCACAGGAAAACGTCCTACCGCTCAAAACTTCTCAACACAAATAAGGTGAGGGAAAGAGCAACTGTTAACGAGCATTCAAATGAACCGTTGTTATTGAGATTCAATTGACAAAAATACAAAGTTCCACTTATTGTTGCATTTCCTGGTAGTGTTAACACTAGGAGGGCCATTATTTTAAATATTTTGTAACGGTTTACCCTACTAATTCGCAGTTTTACGACTTTTCATAAATATATCAAAAGCTCTCTTTCTCCAAAAATTGTGATTTTATGACACTCTGAAGGGTAGTACAGCTAATCGGTTTCAGACCGAAAACTGTCATTTTTATAGTATAGTATATCTCTGAATCGGTAGCAGCACATGTTGTGATTGTTGCCTGCTTCAAAACTAAGGTTGGTTCTTTGTCGGCATTTATGCCTCCAAACATGTTAAATTCGGTGAAATCTATTGCGAGTGTCGTGAGATTCAAAACATTTTGTTTCCTTTATCAGAGGTTTCATGGTCGGTGTGAAGCAAACTTTCCACTTTTTAAATGCCTTAATTTTCGCAGTGAATGCATGTATAAATTATAAAAAGTAAGAGTAAAATGCGAAACTTTACAGTGAGTTAGGCATTTTTAGGCGAATATTAACAAATTAGGCTCTAATAACCGTTTTAGGGCATTTTAGGGCACTATAAAACTCTTTGAATACCTTTCAATTTCCATGAAACACAAATATTACTAATTATTTTTACTTTTCTCCTAAAGAAACAAAATAGGCATTTGCCCTAGAATCCGATGTCTGGTAATAACCTACAATTTAGCTGTAGCAATGTGGTGTCATAACTTGAGGTTTGTTTACTTAATGTAATTAGATTTAATTTGATTAGCTTCGTAAAAATTGGACTTCCTGTTATATCCTGTTATTTAAATATTTAAGTTAGAGTTGATTTATTAACTCGTATTGTGCAAGATGACCCTTATTTCAATAATTCTTTATCACGTTAAATAATCATTGTCTACACTAAAGTATTATCATCATCTCTCATTTCTCATCTTAATAGCGAACCGACGTGATATGAGACAGCGAGTTATAGCTCTAGTTGAGGCTGGATATGGGGCTAGATCTCCTGGCCGTTTGGTCGGTGTTCCTGGAAGTACAGCCAAGAGGTGGGTTCATCGTTACCAAAATTCAGGGGAGGTCGAAAATCGCCCTATTCCTGGGCGTCCGCGGATTTCTTCATTGGAAGAGGATGCTCTGTTATTCGAGGCAGTTCGACAGGACCCCTTTCTGACTGCTAACGAAATAAGCGCAGCATCTAACTTTCCCGGTTCTTCACAGACTGTGATCAGCAGGTTGAGGAACCGCGGTATTAGGAGTCGGAGGGCTGCGCAAATGGAAATATTGGGGAAGCACAAGCTGTCGACCGTCTTGCCTTCGCTACCAATCAAGTGGATTTCGATTGGAGAAATGTAATTTTCTCCGACGAAACAACCATCTCGAGTGATTACGAGTCCTGTCCGTGTGTATCGTGAGGATGGTCTCCGACATGATCAGCGCTATGTGCACCGACGTGAAAGATCAAGGCGCATTAGCATATCGTCACAATCTATTGTTTCTAGCACCCTCAAAACTCAAGCTTCGTGACTGTATATAGTAGACCGTGATATCGTGTTGGGGTGGATGTCTTACGATGGACCTGGCGTTATAGAACGCATCGATGGCCGGTTTAATGCGGGAACTTACGAGCACATTCTGGAAAATATATTCCTTCCTTCCGCCCCTAGAACGTTTTCCCGAAGGAACATTGTTGTTCCAACAGGATAACCATCCCGTGCACTATGCCGCAAGCATTCAAAGATGGTTTCAAAGGAGACCCGAGATCGAAATCATTAATTGGCCTCCGAAGTCACCTGATTTGAATGTCATCGAAAATTTATGGGCGGAATTGAAAAAGAGAAGGATAGCCACCTATGCCCACCGACGCCCTCGAAATCGAGACTAATTGTGGGATCAAGTTGTTAAAACCTGGCAAGATCTCGCCAGGGATTAGAATTTATTCCACAATCTCGTGACATCCATGCCAGACCGACTTAGAGCTGTAATAGAAGTTGATGGCATGTGGACAAGATTTTAAGTTGACAGGTCTCTTTTTGTTTCTTATGTTTCTTGTTTGTGGAAGAATACTCTTAACTTCCAAGTAAGATTTATTTTTTTGACGAGGTTCAGCCCACTTGTAAGACCCAAAAATTGAGCATAAATTATTCATATTTTTCGACAAATTAGACAGTCGAGGAACACTGAAGAAATTAATTACAACTCAATAAAAAAAAAGTTTTACCTGGGATCGAACACGAGACGTTTCGGTTAAGCAGTGAAACCGACACACTACTATATGAGCTACCGAGACAAGACAGTGACAACAGCAGTCTAGAATGTAGATCCCATAGCAGGCATTTGCCATTCGGTACAGAGAAGCAATGATAATTTGTGACCCGAGCTATGTTGTGAAATCGTGGCCTTAAATGGCTGTCTTCTTCGTGATTCTTATTTTGGTCCTTGTCCTTGTTGTGGTCCTCGTAACAATTCTTCCTGTGTTTGACATTTTACGTATCGTTACGTCGATATCGAGAGAACCGCGCTGTAGAATTTTAACTTCCGACGACCAAGAGTCGTCTCATTCCTTTTAAATGTAACTGTACATTTTTCTGATAAGAAGTTAACATAGATCATATTTTGAGATGGAAAATTGGGGTAAAGATTTGCAAAATAAGTGACAAAGGTCCCAAAACAAATAAACACTATACTTACTACATAAACTTTCAAAACTGCTTAAGTATGAAACATAAATATTTAACAACAAAATACGAATGTTACTTTGAACATGATTGAATTCCATTATTCGACCTTGTGCCAAGACACAAACGATGTAGCGGAGTCGACGACAGCTGTCTATGTCTTGTCGTTAAATCGGTGAGAAATATTGTTTCGAACATGTACTATTATGCAAACTTAAGAAATGTTTCAATTGTCAGGCAATAAAATATCAAATTTAAATGTCTTCAGTACTCTACCAATTCATTTTCGTATGTCAATTATATGTACACTTGAAGGAACAAAGTGAAGAAACACTCAATCGTTTTAAAAATCTTTCCTGAAGATGAATTTTTCTACTTTTGACATTCTGGCAGATTTCATCTAAAAGTTATCTTACTTGTTCTGTCACACACTTGTACAGAGACATCATTTTATTTTTACTAACATTTATAATATTAACCTGGCTATACCTTTGCTACCCCCTTCCACGACTGGAGTTCGATGATATTGGCGTAAGATACAAATAAATCACTTTACTAGGAATAGGAGGGAAGAAAAGTAGTTTATCCATTTACCTAAACTAGGAAATATCGCAATTTTGAGTTTGATAATTTCCATTAGGATTTTGTTTAATCAAATTACAGTAAAGTATTAATAATAAGTGTTTTTACTCACGAACTGAGCTATCCATTCGGACGTATTCATTATACAGTGTAGGCCTATATTATACTGTCTACAGCACATTAACGTACAATATAGAGAATGAAGTTAAATTGAAAAATAATCGTAATATCGATATATAAACACATTTTTGAAAATGGTGGCCGTTCATTTCGATACAGGCTTCAGTTCTTTTGTGCATATTATCGCACTATAGACTATTGTACCTAATTCCAATTATCAGTTTCGTCCTTCGTACTAGTAACTTATGTGGAAATAATTCTATACTTAATCTATAAAAGATTACCTGACGTACTGTAAATTCAATCTTCACTTTTGCCCGTGCCGAAAAGATAAAATTACTTAGATGTGCTATCTACTTTCCATTCAAGTAGTTACGTCGCAGTGTCGTACAAAGGAAGGAGGTCCTTTTGTTTAAGTTAATTTTAAACATTTGTATAATATTACGTAGACGCCCAATTCCTAACAGAAATTAATGTTTTCAGAAAAGAGCTAAGACAGCAAAGCCATTACCCTTTACAGAGAGGCGAGCAGAGAGGTGGGGAAAATCGGGATGAGACGTAGGCAAACGGACGACAGTACCTGTACGAAAATATGATTCAATATTGAAAACTCTTTCGTCACTGAAAAACGCGAATATATGTATTTATGGAACGTACTATACTCACTAACTCGGTGCTGTTTAGTATCACCGCAAGGCACTTTGACTGCATACGCGGCCTTGGTTCTGTGTGGATGACGATTGGAAGTTTACTAGTAGAAGGGGTGGGAGTGAAGTACATTAAACAACTCAGGTACATTAAAAATTGAAGTAAAAATAAAATGATGCCTCTGTAAATAATAGTCTAGAATCCGTTTTTCTCCAGCAATCTCTACAAAATATTTTAGCGTTTATAGTATTTGTTAAAAAAGCTGGTCTACTATCGAACTTATAGTACTATTTTATTATAGCAACACACTAAATATTGTAATATGGCACATGGGGCAAAGTTCCGGATCCGGATGTTTGTTCTTATATCAAGTGGACCTCTGCCCCACACAGCAGGCTAAAGAACTCGAGCAAGTACGGTCATTCAGGTAAGGAGTTGTGATACTTGGAACTCCGCATTTTGTTCGTCACAGACAATTAAATAAAGCACGAGAAAAGAAATCTAGTTGCTATTAATATTTAACGTCTATCACTACTAACATATAAGTCCAATAGTATAATCAAAATAGTGAAAAATTGAAAAAAAAAAAACTTATTATTTACAGTACATTAGATGGAGAAACACTAAATTTTGTATAAACACAGCTTCTAATATGGCTGTAGTTACCTCAACAATGCAGTCACCTGGAGTTTGAGGGAAACGAAGTATTTAGGCTAGGATCTTCACCTCATGCTTATCTTTACCTCAGGTTATTATACTTTCGAGTTACATCATCCCCTCTATTTAGTTCGTAGATTTCCTGGTTAATTGTATGTAAGTCACCACTGTACATGCTAATTGGTCCAGATGCCAGATGTATCAAACAACATTTTTCTTCCAAATCAAATAATATTACTGTTATCTATAGACTTCGTTGAATTGCCACACGCAGCATGCAATCAGGTTGCCGATGTACGGTAGTATAGAGAAGGTGAGCGGCCGCCCTGTCTCCTAGTATAAGCAGTTCATGTTAAGAGATGTGACCGATCCAAATAGATAGAGCAGCTACAGCTAATGTATACCTATGTAAGAACTTGTTTTTGCATTACTGTGGTCGGAATAGTCAAAGCTTAACATTTGTTCAGTGCAGACAAGAATTCAATCAAACATACTACAATGAGAGTGTTGCTGTTCCAAACGATTACCTCTGGAATACCCTTACCCCGCAGCCAGTCTTGACCCGTTGGGGAACGTGGTTGGATGCTGTTAATTATTATGCAGGACATTACGGCAAAATAATGGAGGTAATTGATGCATTAGATAGCACAGACAGATCCGCTGTTGCAGCTGTAACATCATTGCCTTCTGAACAGCTATTGGAAGATATTCTGTTCATTGATTCTAATTTTAAAATCGTTTCCAAAAGGATCACCCTGTTAGCATCGTCTAAACTACAAATCTCAAAAGCCCTTAATAAAGCGGATAAAGCATCACAAATCGTTATCCAAAATATCACTAATTTAATAAATAGTGAAAAGTAAGATGAGAAACATTATTGCTAAAAAATCTACCTATTCACAACTTCGTACTATAAATGATGTACTATCACGTCACGACAAGACGTGTGAAGTTGGTGTGCTAAAAACTACTGACTTCCCGTTCTTCAAATATGCACCTATTTCATCGTGTGATGTTGAACGTACATTTTTCCAAAATAAAAACTGATTAAGTGACCATCGGAGGTGGTTACTTTGCAGTCGCTTAAAATGTACGTAACTCGTCACTGCAATGCACATATTCAAGGATGATGTGAGTATATTACATTAAATTTTAAGAGTTAATATATCTCACTACAACATAATTGTGTATTTACATGTTTAGACAGTTGCTACTTCAATGGTCATTCATTATATATCTTGAATGCAGGATACAGGTTTTATTGTACGTAACCGCAGTATACTGCTGAATGTTTAGATCAGAGGCATACTCCAACCGTTGCACGCCTCCTTCTCATACAGTCTATACCGCGAGCGTAGTAAAGCTTACGATTCTCGTGGCAATTCCACGAAGTCTAATTATCTATCTTCGGTAGGACCCAAGTTTCGGATTCATAAGTTAGAAGTGATATCATTATTGGTTATGAAATATTCTGTGTTGTCAGTTATCTTTCTTTTAACTATTAGAATATTATAAATTTATTAATTTGTCAGACAGAATACTAACTCATCTGTAATATTGACAATTAATATTTGAGGAGAAAAATTCGCTCCGGCGACGGGGATAGAACACGGGTGCCTGGTTCTACGTACCAAGCGCTCTGACCACTGAGCTAAGCCGAATTCAATCCACAGCACCGGATCGAATTCTCCTCCTTCAATGTTTCCCTTTTTGGCCTGACTCCATGTTAGGCATATATGTTGACGTACATGTCCAATGTCAACTGCCATTATACTAGGAGCGCACTCATCTGAGCGACTCATTTGGCCGGGATTCCGCAGTTAAGTGCACAGTAATCTGCACAAACATATGCACTGCAGCTATGATAATATTATAGATTTATTAATTTATTAATTTGTCAGACTCTATAAAAGATTACCTTACATACTGTAAATTCAATCTTCACTTCTGCCCGATCCGAAAGGATAAAGTTACTCACATGCTATCTACTGTCCGTCCAAGTGGTTATGTCCCAGGATCGCAGAAAGGGGGGAAATCACGTGACAGTTAATTACTTAACGAGGTTCTTTTATTTAAATTATTTTAAATGGTTGTTTATTACGTAGACGTCTAATTCCTAAGAGAAATTAATGTTTTCAGAAGAGAGCTAAGACAGCCCAGCCACTAGACTTTACAGAGGAGCGAGCAGATGCGGGTGGGGGAAACCAGCATGCGACATAGGCAAACGGACGACAGTATCTGTGCGAAAATATGAGTCAATATTGAAAGCTCTTTCGTCAATGGAACATGCGAACATATTTCTGGAACGTACTATGCTCACTAACTCAGTACTGCTTCCTATGACCGCATACGCGGCCTTGGTTCTGTGTGGGGAACGGTTGGAAGTTTACTAGTAGAGGCGGTGGGAGGGAGTGAAGAACATTAAAAAAATTCAGGTACGATAAAATTTGAAGTAAAAATAAAATTATGTCCCTGTAGTTCAAATTTAATTTTAGAGAATTGCGTGAAGATAAGAAGTAGCTATTTCAGTGAGCCTATAAAATAAAAATGAATTAACGTTTCTTTTAAACAATAGACGCTGCTGAGAGGTGAATTATTTGTGAAGCCGAGAAAGTTCTTAGGATGGAATTGAATAAGGTATCATGGAATATGATATACGGGGACTTCATTTTATTTTTACTAACATTTTTAATATTAACCTGGCTATACCTTTAGAGAACCGGAAACAGAGATTGCTCCCCCTTCCACTACTGGAGTTCGATGATACTGGCGTAAAATACAGACAAATCATTTTACTAGGTATAGGAGGGAAGAAAAGTAGTTCATCCATTTACGTAAACTAGGAAATATCGCGATTTTGAGTTCCATAATTTTCATTAGGTGTTTGTTTAATCTTAATACAGTACTGTATTAAAAATAAGTGTTTTTACTCACGAACTGAGTTAGCCATGCGAACGTATTCATTATGCAGTGTATATTATACTGTCTACAGCACATTAGCGTACAATATAGGGTGTCTCAAAAATACGGGGAATAATTTGAGGTGTGTATTTCCCACATGTAGACAATCAAAATAGTTCATTACAACATGTGTCCGGAAATGCTTCATTTCCGAGTTATGGCCTTCACAACATTGAAATTCACCGGAACGTTTTTCTTTCCGCAGGTCGTTGCCGTCAAAGGAGGCATTAAGAGGGCACTCTGACAGTTCATTCCGAGGCGAAGGTTACATTCAGTGTTGTGTAGGCGTTAGACTGTGCGACATGTATTCAAATCAAGAGCTGGCAGAGATACACTTCATGCACGGTAAGGCGGACGGCAATGCTGCGCTGGCTCGTCGTTTGTACCAGGAGAGGTACCCACAGCGACAATGTCCAGATCGGAAGACATTTGTACGTCTCCATTACCGTCTGTGCGAGTATGGAAAATTTAACTCTCCTGGTTTGGGAAGGGGACGACAAAGATCTACAACTCCAGAAGTACAGGAGGAGATTCTGGAGGCTGTCAATGAGGATGTCAATGAGACATCGATGTGAGGTCTGTATTCAAGCAGGAGGTGGACATTTTGAACATCTTCTGTAATGACAACGACCCGCGGAAAGAAAAACGTTCCGGTGAATTTCAATGTTGTGAAGGCCATAACTCGGAAATGAAGCATTTCCGGATACATGCTGTAATGAACTATTTTGATTGTCTACATGTGGGAAATACATACCTGAAATTATGCCCCGTAATTTTGAAATACCCAGTTTAGAGAATGAAGTTAAATTGAAAAATAATCATAATATGGATATTTAAAAACATTTTTGAAAATGGTGGCCGTTCATTTCGATACAGGCTTCAGTTCTTTTGTGCATATTATCGCACTATAGACTATTGTACCTAATTCCAATTGCCAGTTTCGTCCTTCGTATTAGTAGCACATGTTGAAATAATTCTGTACCTATTCTATAAAAGAGTACCTTACGTACTGTAAATTCAATCTTCACTTCTGCCCGATCCGAAAGGATAAAATTACTCACATGCTATCTACTGTCCGTCCAAGTGGTTATGTCGCAGGATCGTAGAAAGGGGGAAAATCACGTGACAGTGAATTACTTAACGAGGCCCTTTTATTTAAGTTATTTTAAATAGTTGTATAATATTACGTAAACGTCCAATTCCTAACAGAAATTAATGTTTTCAGAAAAGAGCTAAGACAGCCCAGCTTTTACAGAGGTGCGAACAGAAGCAGGTGGAGGAAATAGGGATGCGACGTAGGCAAACGGACAGTGTCTGTGCGAAAGTATGATTCAATATTGAAAGCTCTTTCGTCACTGGAAAACGCGAACATATTTCTGGAACGTACTATACTCACTAGCTCAGTGCTGTTTACTATATACGGGTTTGGATCTGTGTGTGGAGGACAGTTGGAACTTCATTAGTAGAAGAGGAGGGAGTGAAGTACATTAAAAATCTCAGGTACAATAAAAGTTGAAATAAAAATAAAATGATGTCCCTGTACCTAAAGAATATAGTAAGATTAATAACGTTGTATCTGCAGTATCCAATTTCCTCATATGAACTTAAGTCGTCTGCTTTCTCCCATACTCTTAAGAGTTGCAATTAGATTTCTTCCGATGGTGCACGATTATCTGACCTTGTTAATGTCCGACTCATTTTAATCTTTCTGTAGTAACGGGGGTAAAAGTCCGCAATTTTTATGATTTATGAACTTACAGACGTTACTTGTTACTTAAAACTTTTAATGAAGACTACTACTTCGAAAGCAGTATAAACCATCGGGTCCAGCGAAAAACAAGTAGTCTGTGATTTGTAGGCTATTAACTTAAGGCATTTTCAGCTGGAATATCAAAAGCGGGATGTTGTGAGAATAAGGAAAGGAAATGTTAATAAATCTCAATTCAAAATGGTAATTTATTATACAAATTCATGAAATGGATACTATTCTAACAGTAGTGTAGGTTTGTGAAACGAGACTTACCAAAATTTCAAATACACGATTGTCAAAATACAACTTCACGAATGTGTACCATACAATGTTTTTTTCTTCGATAGCCTCAAATTATTACTTCACGCACTCAAAAGGCTCTCTTCACACATTGCTAACAATGAAATTGTACTTCGCGCACTATCGTAGAAAAAATTTAACGTCTTTATACATAATTTTATAAGAGTTTTTCCAGTTATTTCATGCAATGATGGGCAATAAAACACATGCCACTTTGAAGACTTCATTTATTAGTAGTTTACAACATATTCAAGTAACAAAGCCTTCTTATAAAACCGATGCAAAACCTAGATCCATAAATGAATTAAATTACTACTATCAAGTTACTAGGGGTTTGGTATCGAATATAAACTATGAAATGGCGATAACAAAGACAAGAAGGAAGTTCCCTAACTGCGAAAAATGATATTATATTCGAATAGCCCTTGTACTAATGCAGGCATCTCAATCCTTGTTCAATATATGCGCCACGTCCTTGAATATTTCCAAAACTTCCCTTCCTTCGGTACTATAATTCTTCATATCATCCACAAGAGGTACAGTCAGATTGTAAAATGCCAGCAGGTGATCAGACATCTCTTTCGAAGCTGTGACATTATTACCTGAAAGAATTAAAATTTATTGTAAAAATGGTACCGGTAGTAATTATAGAGTAAAATAATTATTTTTGCAGTAGTGTGTATTCTGATACGTTATATTTATTGCCTTGCTTTGATGTAGAGAAAATTATCTGAATTTAATTAATTTTATTCCTTCATTGATTTTACTGTACTTGAGGTTAATTTGTATTCTTGGTATTTCTACTATATCAGCAATACATGCTTTACGTATTACGAGATTGACTCAAGTTTTGTATACATAATTTAAATGGTGCGTTATGGTGAACAATTATTATAAATTCATAAATTCAACACCTCGTATAATTTCATATTATTTATCTTCAACTTTTACACCAAAATTAATCATTCACACATGCTCGTGATAGTTTTATCCATAAATTCACAACTTTTGGTATTTGTTCGTTTAGTAAACTGTCTGGTCCCCATTAATGACACCAACAAAACGTCACTCATGACACAACTAGGCCAAGAGATAAAGGGATGAGGTGACCAGTTTCTTTTCCCCATGGTTTGATAATAATATATATTTTTTTCCAAACATTTACCATTGACACCTTCAACAGCCTCTTGCATATGTTTTAGAAGTTCACGTCCTTTGATTGCTGACTTAATTAGTTCAATTACAATTTTTTCATCCCAATCTGGAAATTTCTTACTGATAGCATGAATATGCTGTAGTTGTTCTCCTTTGGTTCCTGAAGACAGAAATTGGTACTCATTCATCATTTGCAGTTAGCGATCGTACAAATTGGGCATAAAATATATAGTACTGTATCTTAAAAGCATTCATAAATTTTACTTAATTTACACACACATACATGTTTATATTTCTGTTGTAGTGTAGCTAATCAAATGACTGATACTTAAAAACACATTTTATTAATTTCAACCAAATCTGTGTCGTCTACAAAACGATTTGTTATTCAAGACAACAAAGTAATAATATTGTAAGAAAAGGAATGCATTTGAAGATTTTGTACATTCACTCCCATTATGCCTACACCATGCAGATTTTATTTACAAAAATGAATATAACCATTCGTCATTTCAATATCTAATATATACTCAAAACAAAAACTTTTCACAATATGTTTAAAACTACTTCCTCTTACCTTTCCGGCCGTCAGCGATGAAGAATTTTTTTCAGTTGTATCTGAACGGAACTTAACTGATTTGGAGTGCAGAACAAATCCGCACTCGGTTAGGTCACAAATTGGGCTCCTTGTATACTCTCTAAATTTCACATGTGAGAAAAATCTACTGGAAATATTTCCAGGATCCTTCTATGTGGAACAAGTTCATTTACTTTCCTTACATTCACGAAGAGAGTCCCTCAGATTTACAGTTCTTCATAGGAAGCAATGCTAAAATTTTCATTGTGCATAAAAATCCATTACCCTCGAAAGATCTCTGACATCAAATCCAAGGGGTAACTTGATGTTTGTTAAAGCATCAAGGATCTCCATTTTAAAGACACAATCAATATTGCACGACATATGTTTTATTGTAGAAGATTTGTGTGATAGGTCAACATATCAGGAACGATTCACGGAGTATTTTCATCAGGATAACTCCATAGCTCATACTGCTAAAATTACTATATCCATGACGGAGTTTCGTAGTGCGTTCGGGAAGGCAAACAGCGGCAGTGCATGTGGGTCGGCCGATTTCCTGTGCATCACATCTACGTTCAGTGTTACTCTCTCTACAATATTCATATCACACTTTCTTTAAACAACAAATGCTATGAAATAATTAACTGGCATGTTGACAAAATATTTCTAAAATTTCAAGAAATGTATTTACGAAGTTAACGAACTTGGTGTCTCGGTAAGTGAGCTGCTCTCTGTCTCGATATTGAAACTTCCTCGCATCATGCAGTGGCTTGAATTTAGAGGCTCTTTTAAAATTAATTTTATACTCGAAAACCGTCCACGCTACTGAAATACGGCAGAGGGATAAATTATTATTCTTTATGTTTCTACCGATATGGACAAAAATCACGATCCTACTCGTAATAGTTACCGAATAAGAGGTTATTAAACATTTGGGAAATTAAAGACAATTTTTTCCCGAAAAGTTATGAACTTTCCACCAATATGATATTATATATTTTGTTATACACATCATGAGCTATTCGCTCTGAAAGGTTATTTTTCTTCCATCTTGTATATGTGGTTATTTATACATTAACGTACCGGTATGGAGTAGTTGATGTAATTCATGAAATAGTGTACTTAATGAATGAGATATTTTGAAATGAGGGTGGGAAATGAACAAACTAGATTCTTTAGTTTCGTTACACTTATTCTATCGCTCATCAAAAAGAAAAAGAAACTTCACGTAACTTACTTTCACACGCATTCTTCTGCGCCAAGATATTATCCTGAAAAGGAAATATATTGAAAAATGAAATAAAGGATGTAAGATTGTGTTTGTAACTTAACACAGTATTAATGTTATTATCTACGACTTTTCCGTACTAATAAAATTTCATTTTGATGTTAATTTTCTAATACATTGCGTTTTTCCTGTGTTTTAATATATGTTGCTTTGAGGTTAAAATTTTCAAACTAAAGTACAGTATATAGGTTAACCAAAACTACATTTTACTGCAGTACAGTATTTTACATTCGTCTTGAGGTACCCTGTGTAAGAAATATAGAAATCTCATTCAAAATCAAAATCTAGTGTTATTACATTTTTTTAAAATGGATTTGAGGGAGGTTGGGTATGATGATAGAGAGCGGATTAATCTTGCACAGGATAGGGACCGCTGGCGGGCTTATGTGAGGGCGGCAATGAACCTGCGGATTTCTTAAAAGCCATTTGTAACTAAGTAATTTAGTTCATATTTTGATGCTAGTATTAAATCCGCGTGATTAGATTATCTATGGATTTGAAATAAAATTGTTTTTTAAATGTAAAAATACATCCCTGACGTACATTATAAATACTTTCCGCAATTTTGCAACTACTTGCATAATGAGGCGCAGTCTTATGCAATGAATACTTTCTAGGGGTTCGCTAAAAAATTTTGCTATTAACAACAAATGTTACTTATATTGCAATTGTAATTTGATACTTACCATTAAACAAGCAAACGTAAGAAGAGTCAAGAACAAAATTCTGTAAATCATCTTGGATTCTTTTTGTCTAGAAATGAAACAGGACAAATTACAGTAAAATTATTGTTAATATTAATATTTCTATTTTTATTTTTATTATTATTGCGGAAGGACACTATTTACATCCCCTACGTTTTGTGGATGGTTATGTAGTTATAGCACAAGAGGATGAAGATGCAAATTACTTGTACAGCCAGTCATCAAAGGAATATGATATAGCAATGCGAAGTAAATTTAATTTTGAAAGAAAACCTCAATATTTTAAGTGATTAATTATTTATTGGTGGGGAAAAATAAAAAGATAAACAATTATTTACACTATTTAGAATTCATTTCTGAGAGGGAAGAAACATGAAATTTGAAATTGGCTAAAATAATTAATAATGGGAGAAATGTGATTTCTGTGTTTAATTCTTTCCATCACCAGTACGAAACAAAAGTTATATTACACTCAATTTATACAACAAAATATTTTACGGAGAGGAGACCTGGACAACGAACAATGATTTCTTAGTCGTGAATTCAGCCACTTTTTGCCTCGTGAATTCCTGCTTTTCCATAGTACGCTTCATTGTAGTCTCTTTAGTTCTTCTTATGTTTTCAAGATTTAAACACAAAGATGTTTGTTATAAAATGAGCCATTAAGTCTTGAACGGAATGAATGGAAATGTTGGTAGTGCGATTTTTGCAGCTGCAAATTCAACTCAAATAGTGGGGAGAAAATATTGCATCAGTCAAAATGTAGGCATCGAGTACGTAGTCGATAAATAATTGAAGATTGTGATCCCAATACGCATTAAGTCCATTTTTGTGAAAGGACTTGGCTAGTTTTTCTATCCACTGCACTATCTATCAAATGCACAATAATATAAACTACTAGACAAGGTTTGGCGTTATTTTGCAAGAAAACAGGATTAAAATATGATAGAAGTCTCAAATATAATCATGTGTGTGTATAAATCATAAAATTTACCGAATGAACTAAGCGTTTGTTGAGATCACACTCTTGAATTGAACATTCTCATCTGTGGGTAGAACAGACATGGAGTCTTCCATGAAATGAACTTCTTTGGATTCAAAAATGAAATCCAAAAAAAGGGAATAATGCTTAGATTTCACTATTACAATACTTTGAAAGTGCAACCAGGTATAACAGGCGGAACCATTTTACAGATCCATTTTAAAATATTGGGACCCATTTTACGTTTCTAATTCAGTGTAATGAGACCCATTTTGCATGTTAGTGAAAGAGCACATTCGGACCCAATTTACCTAGCCACCAACGATCAGGAAGCCACGCTGAACGTGGATTTTTTTAAATTTGAAGTAATGAACATTTCTACGGAGGTCAAATAAAATTGTCTAAAAGGACACTAGGACTGAGTTTTGAAACTTTTACAACTTTAATACGATTTCTTATATTTTAAACTGTTTGCTAGATGTGCAAGTTGTGTGCAAATTTTCAGCACAATCAAACTACTAATTTCGTAGTTAATTTTACATCTATTATACAAATTAGTGATATAGTCGAAATGTTTTAGATGCATTACCTTTCAATATTGTACGTTCATATTCTTCCATGTGGATTCTGATTCACTGGCAATATTGTAATGTTGAGAAACTAATTAAATTTCGGTTATTTTAGGCACAATACATTTTTGAAAATGAGACATCTATTTGTTCGTACTTACAATTTACATATTCCCAACCTCAAATTTTTAACATACTTAAAAATTCTCAAAGTTTTCTCTCAGATAATTTATACGTGGACACGTACGAATATAATTGCATTGAATTTTGTAAAAATTGCATACTACTGGAGCATTATGAACTTATAGAGTTGCGGTCTGGAATGGAAAGACAAATTTGAGGAAGGAGATGCATTACTCACTTATGGAGCAGGCCTAAATAAAAATCGCTCCTGGACCTCAAAGACGATGTAAGAGTGAAAATTCTCTTACTGTCATTTCTAAGTACCTATTTTCGTACAAAATTTGATTTTTTGAACTTTTTTAACTCGGTCCTAGTGTCCCTTACATACATCCCTGTTATAGGCTACATATTGCTTCACTGCTCAAAATATCTTAATACCTTAAGAAGTAACGAAATAATTACTATTTAAAATATATTACAACTGGCAAAGTGGTGTTTATACTTACAGAACTGTATTATGCTAGAAAGCTTTGAGAATCTTCAGATTCAGTCTGTTAACTTCCTTCTCCAGAGGTACCGAATATGTCTCGTAATTATATATATATATGCTACTGATTTTTTCATAAACTTTAAATACTTATCAAAAGAGCAATTTGTTTACGAACTTGTCAGCATTACGATAATTAATGTGACCACAAAATTAATAATGTACAAACCATGATAAAGCATAACACCAAGTTTGGAGAAAAACATAGTAAATTTAATATTATCTATCTTGTGTCCTCGTAAGAGGTCTCTCACTGAAGAAATATTGATGTCTATTTTATGCATACTTGTGACTAATGTCATTCATTGGTATGTCGTGCCACTTAGGCCACTAATCGTAATTTGACTATTTCGTTCTTATGACCTCATTCCACTTTCGCCTAATGAATTGCAATTAAATTTTTAATTACAACCAATTATAGTCACACATCGCGATAATTTTTGCAACTTGATTTATCAGAATAAAATTATCGCATGGTCGTTCTTTTGTTTAGTCAGTGTCGCCAACTGTTTTTCCGTAAATCGATGAGCATGAATCCATTAGGTCCGTAACATACAACAGCGGGAAAATAATATGTAATGCGTTTGTCTAGCTATGGAAAATGCTGTCGTTTAGCACGGAGTAACGCTCGAAATAAGGCACAGCTGACATTTGACATTGTTGGATTAGCGATTTTCTGAAAACATAGGTACTCCTCTACCTGTATGAGCCTTTCCCACAGGTAACCTAGCCTAATAGTAGACTATAAAATTTGTAGTACTTGAATGAAACTGAACAATTAATAGAAAGTCAGATATTCAAATTTATGTAACTTTATTTATATCAGCGACTATCAAACCCAAATTCCTTGTACTGTACATACTGTATAATGTCATTGATCAAACTGCCTTCCGTATGGCGTAATACAATTCGTGTTTCAATTATCTATACAGAGATGCCTTTACTGTGTGGCAACATATTCTCTCTGTAATGTAAAGACAAGCATCGTAGTTCTCGGTGTAGTGTGTTACGGGGCCTTAATATATTGATGAAGTAGCCTACTAAATAAAGTACGAAATTCTACTTTCAGATCTACATTTTCATCCTCTAATTCCATGTCCATTGTATCTAAAGAAAATGACACTCCTTCATTCAAATTTGGTAATTGCGTTTTCATCAAAGATCGTTCATTTAATTAAAGTATTTAATAGAGTTCTTTGTAATTACATTATAAAATGCTTAAGACAAATTACGATTTCAGCAGATAATTAAAATGTATTTCTATTGTAATAACAAGAGAAAAGCGTAGTACATACATTTGATTAACGTTGTTAAACCTGTATTTCGCTTTCTCAATTGGCATTACTGAATAACATCTAATTTCCTTATTGCAGTAATCGATATCCATATTCTATTTTAACTCCAGAATTTCTGAATAGCTAAATATTCATAAATATACTATTACTAACATTTTGTGAGCGAATTTTAGGGTTGATGAAGAACTTATTCGTCGCTTACATTTGTGCATTCAGCAGAAAGGAAGCCATTTCGAAAACTGTACGCCATACTTTGTCAAAAATTGAAACATTTATGTGTTTTGATAAAGGTTTAAACCATTCTTTCGTCTAATACTTCTGGCGGCGAAAGGAGGGAATGTTTATTTCTGAATGTTTCTGTACGGCACTAGGAAGGGTCCTTTCTCGTGAGGATGAAAACCATTTAAAAAGTCATGAAAAATAGCACATTTATGTATAGACTCGTTATTTACGAAAGACCCTGCATAATACAATTTGTCTTATGTCTACTGCACAATAAGAATATATAAATTTAAAAGTTACAGATTTTCATATTTAATGATAAAACACATATGTTAGGTCAATAATACAGTGTTCATTGATTTAATAAAATATATCGTCGCCTGAATGCAAGAACTAGGTAAATTGATTTTTCATATATATTTTTTTTATGTACCGAAGTACATATGATATTTCCATGCAGATATTCTGCGTCATCATACGATGAAAGAGTAATGGAACGGAGAAAATTTCTCTCCGGCGCCGGGCTTTGAACCCGGGTTTTCAGCTCTACGTGCTGACGCTTTAGCCACTAAGCGGGCGGCCACTAGAGGGAATCCAAGTGTTGGAACTTAAAACTGAGACGATTCTTCCGACGCCGGGGTGGAATCCGGTGTGGCTTAGTGGATAAAGCGTCAGCACGTAGAGCTGAAAACCCGGGTTCAAATCCCGGCAACTAAGAGAAATTTTTCTCCGTACTATTACTCTTTCATCGTTTATAGTATTTGTTAAAAAAACAGGTCCACTATTGAAGTTATAGTAATATTTTATTATTGCAACACACTAAATATTGTAACATGACACGTGGGGTAAAGTTCCGCATCCGGATGTTTGTTGTTATATCAAGCGGATATCTGCCCCACATGGTAGGCTAAATAACTCGAGCAAGCGCGGTCATTCAGGTAAGGAGTTGTGACACTTGGAACTCCGCATTATGTTCGTCACAGACAATGAAATAAAGCACGAGCAAAGAAATCTAGTTGCTATTAATATTTAACGTCTATCACTACTAACATATAAGTCCAATAGTATAATCAAAATAGTGAAACATTGAAAAAAAAACTTATTATTTACAGTACATTAGACGGAGAACACCAAATTTTGTATAAACACAACTTCTAATATGGCAGACGTTACCTAAAAAATGCAGTCACCTGGAGATTGAGGGAAACAAAATATTTAGGCTAGGATCTTCACCTCATGCTGATCTTTAGCTCCGGTTACTATACTTTCGAGTTACATCATCCCCTCTATTTAGTTGGTAGATTTCCTGGTTACTTCTATGTAAGTCACCACTGTACATGCTAATTGGTCCAGATGCCAGATGTATCAAACAACATTTTTCTTCCAAATCAAATAATATTACTGTTATCTATAGACTTCGTTGAATTGCCACACGCTGCATGCAATCAGGTTGTCGATGTACGGTAGTATAGAGAAGATGAGCGGCCGCCCGGTCTCGTAGTATAAGCAGTTCATGTTAAGAGATGTGACCAGTCCAAATAGATAGAATAGTTACAGCTACTGTATACCTACATAAGAACTTGTTTTTACATTACTGTGGTCGGAATAGTCAAAGCTTAACATTTGTTCAGCGCAGACAAGAATTCAATCAAACATACTACAATAAGAGTGTTGCTGTTCCAAACGATTACCTCTGGAATACCCTTACCCCGCAGCCAGTCTTGACCCGTTGGAGAACGTGGTTGGATGCTGTTAATTATTATGCAGAATATTACGGCAAAATAATGGAGATAATTGATGCATTAGATAGCACAGACAGTTCCGCTGTTGCAGCTGTAAAATCATTGCCTTCTGAACAGCTATTGGAAGATATTCTATTCTTTGATTCTAATTTTAAAATCGTGTCCAAAAGGATCACCCTGTTAGAATCGTCTAAACTGCAAATCTCAAAAGCCCTTAATAAAGCGGATAAAGGATCACAAATCGTTATCCAAAATATCACTAATTTCATAAAAAGTGAATTGTAAGATGAGAAACATTATTGCTAAAAATTCTGCCTATTCACAAATTCGTACTATAAATGATGTACTATCACGTCACGACAAGACGTGTGAAGTTGGTGTGTTAAAAACTCCTGACTTCCTGTTCTTCAAATATGCACCTATTTCATCGTGTGATGTTGAACGTATATTTTTCCAAAATAAAAACTGTTTAAGTGACCATCGGAGGAGGTGACATTGCAGTCGCTTAAAATGTACGTAACTCGTCACTGCAATGCACATATTCAAGGATGATGTGAGTATATTACATTAAATTTTAAGACTTAATATATCTCACTACAAAATAATTGTGTATTTACATGTTTAGACAGTTGCTACTTCAATGGTCATTCATTATATATCTTGAATGCAGGATACAGGTTTTATTGTACGTAACCGCAGTATACTGCTGAATGTTCAGATCAGAGGCATACTCCATCCGTTGCACGTCTCTTTCTCATACAGTCTATACCGCGAGAGTAGTAAAGCTTAAGATTCTCGTGGCAATTCCACGAAGTCTAGTTATCTATCTTCGGTAGGACCCAAGTTTCGGATTCATAAGTTAGAAGTGATATCATTATTGGTTATGAAATATTCTGTGTTGTCAGTTATCTTTCTTTTAACTATTAGAATATTATAAATTTATTAATTTGTCAGACAGAATACTAACTCATCTGTAATATTGACAATTAATATTTGAGGAGAAAAATTCGCTCCGGCGACGTGGATAGAACACGGGTGCCTGGTTCTACGTAGCAAGCGCTCTGACCACTGAGCTAAGCCGAATTCAATCCACAGCACCGGATCGAATTCTCCTCCTTCAATGTTTCCCTTTTTGGCCTGACTCCATGTTAGGCATATATGTTGACGTACATGTCCAATGTCAACTGCCATTATACTAGGAGCGCACTCATCTGAGTGACTCATTTGGCCGGGATTCCGCAGTTAAGTGCACAGTAATCTGCACAAACATATGCACTGCAGGTATGAGAATATTATAGATTTATTAATTTATTAATTTGTCAGACTCCATAAAAGATTACCTTACGTACGGTAAATTCAATCTTTACTTCTGCCCGATCCGAATGGATAAAATTACTCACATGCTATCTACTGTCCGTCGAAGTGGTTATGTCCCAGGATCGCAGAAAGGGGGGAAATCACGTGACAGTTAATTACTTAACGAGGTTCTTTTATTTAAATTATTTTAAATGGTTGTTTATTACGTAGACGTCTAATTCTAAGATAAATTAATGTTTTCAGAAGAGAGCTAAGACAGCCCAGCCACTAGCCTTTACAGAGGAGCGAGCAGATGCGGGTGGGGGAAACCAGCATGGGACATAGGCAAACGGACGACAGTATCTGTGCGAAAATATGTTTCAATATTGAAAGCTCTTTCGTCAATGTAATACGCGAACATATTTCTGGAACTTACTATACTCACTAACTCAGTACTGCGGCCTTGGTTCTGTGTGGAGAAGTTTACTAGTAGAGGGGGTGGGAGTGCTGTACATTAAAAAATTCAGGTACAATAAAAATTGAAGTAAAAATAAAATGATGGCTGCTGAGAGACGATTTATTTGTGAAGCCGAGAGAGTTCTTATGATGGAATTGAATAAGGTAACACGGAATATGATACACCAAAGATGACAGTAAGATTAATTACGTTGTTGCTTTAGTATGCAATTTCCTCATGTGAACTTAGGTCATCTGCTTTCTCCCACACCCTCAAGAGTTGCAATTAGATTTCTTCCGATGGTGCACGATTATTTGTGTCGGACACAATTTAATCCTTCTATAGTAACGGGGGTGGGGTGAAGACCCGCAATTTTTATGATTTATGAACTTACAGACGTTACTTGTTACTTAAAACTTTTAATGAAGAAACCAGTATAAACCATCGGGTCCAGCGAATAACAAGTCTATGATTTATAGGCTATTAACTTCAGTCATTTTCAGCTGGAATATCAAAAGCGGGATGTTGCGAGAATAAGGATAGGAAAATGTTAATAAATCTTTATTAAAAATAGTAATTTATGATAAAAGTTCGTGAAATGGGTACTATTTTGACAGTAGTGTAGGTTTGAGAAACGAGACTTACCAAATTTCTCAAATACACGATTGTCAATATACAACTTCACGAATGTGTACCAACAATGTTTTTTTTCTTGGATAGCCTCAAATTATTACTTCACGCACTGGTGTTATTACTTCACGCACACTGTTCACTTCACGCACTCAAAAGGCTCTCTTCACACATTGCTAACAATGAAGTTGCACTTCACGCACTATAGTAGAAAAAAATTAAAATTGTTTATGCATAATTTTATAAGAGTTTTTCCGTTGTTTCATGCAATGATAGAAAATAAAAACACATGCCGCTTTGAAGACTTCATTTATTAGTAGTTTACAACATATTCAAGTAACAAAGCCTTCTTATAAAACCCATGCAAAACCTACAACCATATATGAATTACATTATTACTATCAAATTACAAGAACTTTAGTATCGAATATAAGTGCAAATTGCGATAACAAAGACAAGAAGGAAGTTCCCTTACTGTGAAAAATGATATTATATTCGATTAGCCCTTGTACTAATGCAGGTTTCTCAATCCCTGTTCAATATATGTGCAAATTCCTTGTATATTTCTAAAACTTCTCTTCCTTCTTCACTGAATTTCTTCATGTCATCCACAAGAGGTACAGTATGATTGTGAAATACAAGCAGGTGATCAGACATCCCTTTCGAAGCTGTGGCATTCTTACCTGAAAGAATTAAAATTTATTGTAAAAATGTATGTATGTGTATGTATTTATTTACACTGCAAGTGGGCAAGCACCCGGTCTCAGTGGTATATACAATATTAACAATACACAGTTAAAATGATAAGCAATACACAATAAAATTTACAATACATAATACAATTTACAACACATATACAATTTTATACACAATACAATAAGAATACACAATACAATTTAACACAATAATAATAAAACATAAAATAAAACACCTAATTTTACAACACAACCTACATAATTATGTATAGGTCCTACATAAGTTTCAATAGTCTTTCACTTTACTCTCATCTCATTCCCTGTAGTGGCACTATGACGCATTTCACTGACACTTTAGCACATTTCACTGACACTCTGTAACACATTTCACTGACACTATAGAACACATTTCATTGACGCTATAAATTATCACTGATCGGAACTGTTCACTGCACTGTAAAACCATTACTTCACTGACTCACCTCGCTTCACTGATACAACAGTTCAAATAAGTCAAATAATTGCATTCTTATGCATACTTATAAACAGAACCACATTTAAACTAAACATTTCTAGTCTAAGGCTCTCTTACACGCTATTTTTAAATAATTTACAATTCAAACCAAGGAAGTAAACTCGTCAGGCTAGATAAATACATGTCACCTTAAAAATTAAATGTTGAATGTCACCTTAATTTTAATTTTCACTTTATACACAACTTTAAATTATTCTTGAATCTCCTTAAGGAAGGAGAGCCCTCAAAGACCGCTGCAGGTAGGTCATTCCAATCATTTATAGTTCTATTTAAAAATGAGAATTTACCTACATCCGTTTTCTGTTTCCTACATTTGATTTTAAAATCATGATCGTTCCTACCATAGTACGTTGGCTTTTCTAACCGAGCCGTTATGTCTACCCATGCTTTCTGACCTAGATGTGCTCTATACAATGATGTTATTCTAGTTTTCCTACGTCTGTTTTCCAAAGTTTCCCATTTAAGTTCTTTTATCGTATAGTTCCCATCTTCTCTTTTACCTTTAACAAATTTAGCTGCCCTATACTGGATTCTTTCTAAGGAATTTATCTGATATATTCTATAGGGATCCCAACACGTAGTTCCGTATTCCATTAACGGTCGCACTAATGTTAGATATGCTATTTCCCTCGATTTGGGGCTAGCCTTTCTCAAGATTCTCATAATTCTCATAATGGTGGTAATTATAAAAGTAAAATAATTAATTTCGCAGTAGTGTGTAATCTGATACGTTATATTTATAACTTTCCTCTGATGTAGAGGAAATTATCTGAATTTAATTAATGTTATTCCTTCATTGATTTTGTTGTACACGTGTCGTTCTCAACCAAGTATGAGGTTAATTTGTGTCTTTGGTATTTCTACTATATCAGCAATACATACTGTAATTTATGTATTACAAGAATGACTCAATTATAACTTTATATTAATTATCTTTCAACTTTTACACCAAAATGAATCATTCACACATGCTCGTGTTAGTTTTATCCATAAATTTACAACTTTTTTTTTTGTCTGTGTTTGTTTATTCAACTGTCCGAAGACATGTCTGGATCCCACAAATGACACCAACAAAGCATCACTCATGACACAACTAGGCCAGGAGATAATGGGGTGGGCGACGAGTTTCTATTCCCCATGGTTTGATAATATTTTTTTTTTAAATATTTACCTTTGACACCTTCAACAGACTCCAGCATATGCTTTAGAAGTTCACGTCCTTTGGTTGCTGTCTTAATTAGGTCATTTCCAATTTTTTCACCCCAATCTGGAAATTTCTTACTAATAGCATGAATATGCTGTAGTTTTTCTTCATTGGTTGCTGAAAATATAAATTGGTACCTAATTCATCATATGCAGTTAGCGATCGTACAAATTTGGCATAAAATATATTGTACTCTATCTTAAAGCAAGCATAAATTTTACTTAGGTTAAACATACATACATGTTTATATTTCTGCTGTAGTATCAAATGACTGATATTTAAAAACATATTTTACTAATTTCAATAAAATCTATATCGTCTACAAAGTGATTTGTTATTCTAGACAATAAAGAAATAATATTGTAAAATAGGAATGCATTTGTAGATTTCGTACATTCACTTCCATTATGCCTAAAGCGAGGCAGATTTTATTTACAAAAATGAATATAACCATTAGTCATTTCAATATCTAATATTTATTTAAACAAACTTTTCACAATATGTTTGGAGCTACTTCCTCTTACCTTTCCGCCCCTGAGCGACGAAGAACTTTTTTACTTGTACTGATCGGAACTTAACTGATTTGGAGTGCAGGACAAATCCGCACTCGCTTAGGTCACAAATTGGTCTCCTTGTATTGTCTCTAAACTTCACATGTGAGAAAAATCTACTGGAAATATTTCCAGGATCCTTCTATGCGGAACAAATTCATTTACTTTCCTTACATTCACGAAGCAGGTCCCTTAGATTTACAGTTCTTCATAGGAAGCAAGGCTAAAATTTTCATAGTGCATAAAAATCTATTTCTCTCGAGAGAACTTTGACATCGAATCCAAGCGGTAACGTGATGTCTGTTAAAGCATCAAGGATCTCCATTTTAAAGACACAATCAATATTGCACGGCATATGTCATATTTTAGCAGCTTTGTGTGATAGATCAACATAACAGGAAGATTCACGGAGTATTTTCATCAGGATAACTCCATAACTCATACTGCGAAGACTGCAAATACTGCTCATGACGAATTTTCAGCAGTCGGCAACATCGCCGCTAACAGACACTACTCGTGATACAGATGTACGAAGTTAACGAACTTTGTGTCTCGGCAAGCGACCTGCTCTCTGTCTCGACATTGTAACTTGCTCGCATCGTGCAATGGCTTGAAATTAGTGGCTCTTTTAATAGTACATTATGCGACGAGCCTATAATGGTAGTAACTAAGACGCGAGTATGTTTATGAAACTCGCTTGCGCTCGTTTCATAATTTTCATACGAGCGTCTTAATTACCATTATAGGCAAGTTTCATACGACGTTTTATGCTCGACCATATTTCTAACTTGAAATTATTCATAAGTATTCATGTTATTCCTATCTGACTGGGGAGCGCAACTGACCTTGTGCAATATCTCGTAAATTGTGAGATGTGCGCAGACGCGAAAATATTGATTTTTTTTCCGAGAAAGGAATGTCATTGACCTTGATATAATCTAGAGAGTAAAATAAACATTAATCTTGATATAACTTTCAAATTGATTTAGACATTGAAAAATGAGATGAGTAATTGAATTTATTTGAATATTATTTACAATTAACGCTAATTATTATGGTAACAGAACATAACCTTCTGCGACAGTATTGGATTTCCAGCCTCCATGACGTTTCGCTAGTTGTCTTTCGATTGCATATCCGAGAATAATCGATACTTGCGCTTTCATATTGCTACAATGGTGTTTTCTGATTGGTGGAACACCTGAACTTTAATGAATAGGTGTACTTTAATGAGGTCCATTAAAGGGCTACTACCAGGTGTATAATTACTACATTTCGGCATGGTCGAGCATAACATTAATTTTATACTCGAAAACGTCCACGGTACTGAAATACGGCAGAGGGATAAATTATTCTTCCTTAGGTTTTCTGTCGATATGGACAAAAATCACGATTCTACTCGCAATAGTTACCGAATAAGAGGTTATTAAACATTTGGGGGACATTTTTTTCCGAAAAACTATGAACTTTCCACCAATATGATATTATTTTTTTTGTTACACACAACATGAGCTATTCGCTCTGAAAAGCTATTTCTCTTCCACCTTGTATTTGTGGTTATTTATACATTAACGTATGCAGTATTTTATGTTATTCATGAAATGGTGTACTTAAGGAATGAGATATTTTGAAATGAGATTGGGAAATGAATAAACTAGATTCTTTAGTTTCGTTACACATATTCTATCGCTCATCGAAAAGAAAAAGAAAGTTCACGTAACTTACTTTCAGTCGCATCCTTCTGCGCCAAGATATTATCCTGAAAAGGAAATATATTGAAAAATGAAATAAAGGATGTAAGATTGTGTCTGTAAATTAACACAGCATTAATGTTATTATCTATGACTTTTCCGTACTAATAATATTTCATTTTGATTTTAATTTTCTAATGTATTGCGTTTTTTCTGTGTTTTAATATGTGTTGTTTTGAGGTTAAAATTTCCAATCTAAAGTAGCCTATATAGGTTAAACAAAACTACATTATTATGCAGTATTTTATATTCGTTTTGAGATACCCTGTGTAAGAAATATAGAAATCTCATTCAAAATCAAAATCTAGTGTTAGTACATGTTTTTAAAATGGATTTGAGGGAGGTGGGATATGATGATAAAGAGTGGATTAATCTTGCACAGGATATGGACCGTTGCCGGGCTTATGTGAGGGTGGGAATGAACATGCGGATTTCTTAAAAGCCATTTGTAAGTAAGTTATTACATGTTTTGATGCTAGTATTAAATCAGCGTGATAGGAGCATCTATGGATTTGAAATAAAATTGTTTTTAAATGTATTAATACATCCCTGACGTACATTATACATCCTTTCTGCAATTTTGCAACTACTTGCATAATGAAGCGCAGTCTTCTGCAATCAATACTTTCTAGGGATTCGCTAAAATATTTTGCTCCTTACAACAAATGTTACTTATATTGTAAATGTAATTTGATACTTACCTTTAAACAAGCAAACGTAAGAAGAGTCAAGAACAAAATTCTGTAAATCATCTTGAATTCTTTTTGGCTAGAAATGAAACAGTACAAATTATAGTAAAGTTATTGTTAATATTAATATTGCTATTTTTATTTTTATTATTATTGCGGAAGGACACTATTTACATCCCCTAAGGTTTGTGGATGGTTAGCTAGATATAGCAAAAGAGGGTAAAATAAAGGTACAAATTACATTGCAACCATTCATCAAAGAAATATGGAATGTGGATTAAAAATTAAATTTGAAAGAAAAACTCAGTATTTAAGCGATTATGATTAATTATATATTGGTGGGAAAAAATGAAAAGATAAACAATTATTTACACTATTCAAAATCCATTTCTGAAAGGGTAGAAACAGGAAATTTGCTAAAATAATTAATAATGGGAGAAATGTGATTGGGGTATTTAATTCAGTCCATCAACAGTACGAAAAAAAAAACTTACATTGCATTCATTATTAAACAATAAAATATTTTATGCTCGACCATGTCGAAAAGTAGTAATTATACACCTGGCAGTAGTCCTTTAATGCACCGCATTAAAATACACCTATTCATTATAATTCAGTTGTTCAGCCAATGAGAAATCACCCTTGTACTGATTGTACCACTATAAAACCGCAAATATCGATTATTCTGGGATATGCAATCGAAAGAAAATTAGCGAAAAGTCACGGAGGCTGGAAATCCAATACTGTCACAGAAGGTTATGTTCTGTTACTATAATAATTAGCGTTAATTGTAAATAATATTCAAATAAATTCACTTTGTCATCTCGTTTTTCAATTCTAAATCAATTTACAGGTTATATCAAGACTAATCTTCATGTTATTCTCTAGATTATATCAAGGTCAATAACATTCGTGCCTCGGAAAAAATCAAAACTTTCGCGTCTGCGCATATCTCACATTCAGGTCAGTTCCGCTCCTCACATAACCATAACATGAATACTTATGAATAATTTCAAGTTAGAAATATGGTCGAGCATAAAAAGTCGTATGAAACTTGCCTATAATGGTAATTAAGATGCTCGTATGAAAATTATGAAACTCGCTTGCGCTTGTTTCATAAACACACTTACTCGCGTCTTAATTACTACCATTATAGGCTCGTTGCGTAATGTACTATTACGGAGAAGTTACCTGAACAATGAACAATGATTTCTCGAGTGGTGATCTCAGCCCCTTTTTGTCTCAGAAATTTCTTCTTTTCTATAGTTCCTGTAGTTCTTCATAAAATGGACTCGTTAGATTGAATAATATGTTTTCAAGATTTCAACACAAAGATGTTTGTTATAAAATGAGCTATTCAGCCTAGAATGAAATGAATTGCAACTGTTAGTAGTGCGATTTGTTGCCGCTGCAAATTCAGCCCAAGTAGTTGGGAGGAAATATTGCATCAGGCAAAATGTAGGCATCGAGTACGTAGTCGGTAAATAATTGAAGATTGTGATCCCGACACGCATTAAGTCCATTTTTGTGAAAGGACTGGGCTAGTTTTTTTCCTCTCCTGCACTATGGACTGAGTGAGTTTTCAAGTGACATGCACAACAACACAAACTTCTAGACAAGTATTGGCGTTGTTTTGATGAAAACAGGCTTAAAATATGATAGTAGTCTCAAATATAATCATGTATGTGTATAAATCATAAAAATGGCCAAATGGACTAAGCCTGTTTTGAGATCACACTCTTAAATTGAACATTCTCATCCGTGGGTAGAACAGACATGAAGCCTTCCATGAAATGACTTCCCTGGATTCAAAAATGAAATTTAAAAAATGGCAGTAATGCTTAGATTCAGCAATTACAATACTTTCCAAAGTGCAGCAAGGTATAATACGCGGAACCATTTTCAGATCCATTTTAAAATATTGGGACACATTTAACGTTTCCATTTCAATTTAATGGGACCCATTTTGCTTATTAGTAAAAGGGCACATTCGGACGCAATTTACTTAGCCACCAACGATCAGGAAGCCACGATGAACGTGAACTTTTTAATTTGAAGTAATGAACATTTCTACGGAATAAAATTTGAAAATTTTACAACTTTAATACTATTTCTTATATTTTTAAACAATTTGCTTGATTCATTAAGAATAAGTTGTGTGCAAATTTTCAGCTCAATCGAACTTAATAATTTCGTAGTTAATTTTATTTCTATTATACAAATTACTGATATAGTCGAAATGTTTCAGGTGCATTACCTTTCAATATTGTAAGTTCATATCTTTTTCATGTGAATTCTGATTCACTGGCAATATTTTAATGTTGAGAAATTAATGAAATCTTGGTTAGTTTAGGCACAATACATTTTTGAAAATCAGACATCTATTTGCTATTTATTCGTATTTATAATTTACATATTCCCCCCCTCCCCCAATTTTTAACATACTTACAAATTCTCAATGTTTTCTCTCAGATAATGTAGCCATGGATACGTATGAATATAGTTTCATTCAATTTTGTGAAAATTGCATGGTATTGAAGCATTATGAACTTATCAATATGTGGTCTGGAATAGAAAAGACAAATTTAAATTACTCACTTATGGAGCGGGTCTATATAAAATCGCTACTGGACTTCAAAGAAGATGTAAAAGCGAAAATTCTCTTACTGTCATTCCTAAGTGCCTATTTTCGTTCAAAAGCATTTGTTTTATGAATTTTTTTTTAACTCGATCCTAGTGTCCCTCAAATACATCCCTCTCATAAGCTACATATTGCTTCACTGGTCAAAATATCTTAATACCTTATGAAGTAACGCAATAAGTACTTTTTAAAATATATTTCAACAGGGAAGGTGTTGTTTATACTTACGGAACTGTAATATGCCAGTAATTTTAGTGAGTTTCAGAGTCAGTCTGTTAACTTCGTTCTCCAAAGGTACTGAATGTGACTCGCAATTATATATATATATATGAACTTCAAGTACTTATCAACAGAGCAATTTATTTACGAACTTGCCAGCATTACGATAATTAATGTGACCACAAAATTAATAATGTACAAACCATGATACAGCATAACAGCAACTTTGGAGAAAAACATATTGATTTTAATATTATCTATCTTGTGTCCTTGTAAGAGGTTTCTCACTGAAGAATTATAAATGTCTATTTTAAGGATGTTTGTGACTGGTGTCATTCACTGATATGACGTGTCACTTACGCGATTAATCTTAATTTGACTATTTCGTTTTTATGACGTCATTCAATTTTCGCCTAATGAAGTGTAATTAAGTTCTTAATTCCAATCAAATATAGTCACACATCGCGATAATTTTTGCAATTTGATTTATCAGAATCAATTTATCGCATGGTCGTTCTTTTGTTTAGTCAGTGTCGCCAACTGTTTTTCCGTAAATCGATGAGCATGAATCCATTATTTCCGTAGCACCCTACAGCGAGAAAATAATATGTAATGCGTCTGTCGAGCTATGGAAAATGCTGTCGTTTAGCACGGAGTAACGCTCGAAATAAGGCATAGCTGACATTTGACATTGTTACATTAGCGATTTTCTGAAAACATAGGTACTCCACTAACTGTATAAGCCGTTCCCATAGGTAACATAACCTAATTGTAGTATATAATAGTAATATACGTTGCAAGAGCGGTATGTTGACGTTTTCGTGGTCCAGGAAAAGATTGAAAAAGCGAAACGTAGTTAAGCTTTTTTAATTTCCGAGAACATGAAAACAAACATACCGCTCGTGTATCGTACATTATTTTGTGCGAAGATCGTTTATTACATACCAGAAAGACGAATTTCTAATTAGTTGCAATGAAATCTCCATCTTAGTTTCTGTTTAATGACGTAAACTTCGGAAAACGAAAATATCTTTCTTCAACATTGTTGCTATAAAATATTTTCTGTGTTCACTATACTCCAGCAGGCCGTGATATACGTCTGTGTTTTTTTTTTCCTCCCAGTCTATAAATGCGAACTTAAAACAAACGGTATGGTTATGTAATGATTTATTTTTCATTTTAATATTTTAACAATATTATTTATATAACATATTGCAGTAATAACATCGGCAACTGGAATCTTGTTGATTTTTTCACGGCTTCCTTAATGTTACTTGTATCAGGAATGCAATAAGTTTCGTGGAGTCGTAGACTTTACTTAATTTTTGCAAATATTTAAAAACAATAATTAACATTGCAATTTAGGTGAAATTGCAGTGGTAAGTTTCAAATTTATAATTATTACTATGTTAAACGTCTCTAAAAATAATATATTAAAAGCCTAAAGCAGTAAAATGAATGTCGCGCTTAAGCGGTAAGAAGAGGGAAATTGTTATGTGTGTTACGTTGGGAATACTGAATGTGGTATTTCACACTTACCGCGTATTGGTTCTGTGCGGAAAACAAGCAAATACGCACGATCTCGCACAAAATTTATATTAATTTAATGAAATTGAACAATTAATAGAAAGACAGATGTTCAAATTTATGTAACTTTATTTCTATCAGCGAATATAAACCCAAAGTCCTTGTATAATACTGTACATACTGTATAATGTCATTGATCAAACTGCGTTCCGTATGGCGTAATAAAATTAGTGTTTTAATTATCTATACAGAGATGGCTCTTCTGTGTAGCAACATATTTCTCTCTGTAGTGTAAAGACATGCAGCATAGTTCTCGGTGTAGTGGTTACGGGGCCTTAATATAATGGTGAAGTACTAAATAAAGTACGAAATCCTACTTTTAGATCACAAAATGAACTATCACAATATTACTCGCATCTCAATATTACCAACCTTTACCCTATTTACATTTAAAAAAATTCAAAATATGTGTTTTTATGTGAAATAAAATGTAATACATGTGCTCAGGTAACCTTAACCGAAACTTTAATAGTACATTATGCAACGAGCCTATAATGAAGGTAATTAAGAAGCGAGTATGGATATATGAAACGAGCGCAAGCTCGTTTCATAATTTTCATACGAGCTTCTTAATTACCATTATAGGCGAGTTTCATACGACTTTTTATGCTCGACCATATTTCTAACTTGATATTATTAATTTTCTTTGTATCTGACCTTGACCAATGTCCCGTATGTTGTGAGATGTTGGCAGACGCGAAAGTATTGATTTTTTCCGAGGAACAGATGTTCACATTGACCTTGCTAGGCCATAAGAACCTACAGAGATAACATTGAAATAAAATTAGACATTGAAAAACGAGATGACATATTGAATTTATTTGAATATTATTTACAATTAACGCTAATTATTATAGTAACAGAACATAACCTTCTGCGACAGTATTGGATTTCCAGCCTCCGTGACTTTTCGCTAATTCTCTTTCGATTGCTTATCCGAGAATAATCGATATTTGCGGTTTTATAACGGTACAAAGCTGACTCGTTATTGGCTGAACACCTGTAAGCTGAGTTGTCATTGGCTGAAAGACCTGACCTTTAAATGAGTAGGTGTACTTTAATGACATGCATTAAAGGTCTGCTACCAGGTGTATAAATACTACATTTCGGCATGGTCGAGCATAAACACAATTACGAGATTCTATTATAGCGGAAATAAAATACAGTATTTATTTACCTAAGAATCCTAGCCCTTGTTATAATTTCAGCTATTCTCTTTCAATTAATATTCCATTGTATTTCAGGATCGTGAAAAAATAGTATTTGTTTAGGAATTCTGCTGAGTGTTGTATTGAGTTACACGACTTGTCACGTTATTATGTATTATTTCATTTTTATTATTAATATAAAAATCTTCTGTCTTTCCTTAGCCTATGTGATAGTGTGGATGATCTCCTCAACCCAGCGCTCTTGGTATTCTTCTTCTGTAGTCAGTTGACGATGTGTTTTTCAGCGTTTGCTCTAGCCCAGGTAATTTTTTTCCAGATAAAATGCACAAAATAAGACTAAAATTAGAATTCTAAGACATATAATGGATAATAAATTTATTTAAAATGCTCAATCATACGATTTACCAATGTGCAAATTTATTATTTGCTAATACATCTTGAAATATCTTTTCAAGATGTATTAGCAAATAACAAATTTATCTGAAAATGAATTATAAAATACATATACAGTCTTACTAATAAACCGTGTATAGTTTTTATACGAGACTTATGCAGAGTTGAGACAGAAAACGTTACTAATAAACCGTGAATAAGCTATGGACGTATAAACAGGCTGTAACTATACAATGGGAATTGCTTTGCAGTAGTTATATACACGAAACCCCTTGTTTAAGCGTTGTATATAGCGAAAAAATGGCCGCCCCTCTAACAGCTGTTCGTATAGACTGTCATTTTATGACGATGGTTACCTTGTAACCACAGAAGAACAAAGAAAAGATCATAGAATTATTAGAATAATACTGCTGTAGCTTGTACTCTTTGACCAAAATGTAGTGAGGTAATCGATTAGAGCCAGTTGTACTATCGATATTTAACACGCCACACTAGAGCGCTCTACCCGATGCAATAGAGGACCTAAGATATTCTATTACCTTTCGTAACGAAGTAATGACGAAACTATGACGTTGCTGTGTAACAGTTATACTGTTATACACGACGTATGTAGTGATTATTAGTAAAGACTTTACACACGACTTATAAACGAGCTACTCATTGTATAAGTATAAGACAGTTAAACGTCTGTATATAGAGTTTTTATTAGTAAGACCGCTAATGTATACTGTTTCATTCATTTGCTGGTCGACGGATTGAATAGTTGAATGGGTAGTTGGTATTAGCGTTTTCAAATTACGAATGACTATGTTTTCCTTGTACTTCTGGTGTAACATAATTGAATTTGAAAATGAATTAATTAAAATATATAACATTTGAGATGGGCAGGACATGTAGCACGTCTGGGCGAATCCAGAAATGCATATAGAGTCTTAGTTGTGAGGCCGGAGGGAAATATTACTAAATGTATAATAACCTATAATGCAATGTAAATATCAAATAGATAGGCCTACTCTAATATAATGTACCTGGGAAACATTTTCTTTAAGTTGTATTAATTTATGGCGTTCATTACCAACATATTTGTCATATTCAGTAGCATGTTGTAAAGAATAATGTCGTTGGATATTGAACTTCTTAATCAGTTGGAGTGTTTTATGCCAAATTAAAAGAACTCCTCCTCCCATGATACATTAAAAGCATTGGGAGCAGCGGGCCGCTTTAGTGTATGAGCGGAAGCTCCGTCTTCAAAGTTCGCCATCATACTGCAGAGTCACCACTGCACCGACTAAGTACAGTAATTTATGGCGTTCATTACCAACATATTTGTCATATTCAGTAGCATGTTGTAAAGAATAATGTCGTTGGATATTGAACTTCTTAATCAGTTGGAGTGTTTTATGCCAAATTAAAAGAACTCCTCCTCCCATGATACATTAAAAGCATTGGGATCAGCGGGCCGCTTTAGTGTATGAGCGGAAGCTCCGTCTTAAAAGTTCGCCATCATACTGCAGAGTCACCACTGCACCGACTAAGTACAGTAATTTATGGCGTTCATTACCAACATATTTGTCATATTCAGTAGCATGTTGTAAAGAATAATGTCGTTGGATATTGAACTTCTTAATCAGTTGGAGTGTTTTATGCCAAATTAAAAGAACTCCTCCTCCATGATACATTAAAAGCATTGGGAGCAGCGGGCCGCTTTTAGTGTATGAGCGGAAGCTCCGTCTTAAAAGTTCGCCATCATACTGCAGAGTCACCACTGCACCGACTAAGTACAGTAATTTATGGCGTTCATTACCAACATATTTGTCATATTCAGTAGCATGTTGTAAAGAATAATGTCGTTGGATATTGAACTTCTTAATCAGTTGGAGTGTTTTATGCCAAATTAAAAGAACTCCTCCTCCCATGATACATTAAAAGCATTGGGAGCAGCGGGCCGCTTTAGTGTATGAGCGGAAGCTCCGTCTTAAAAGTTCGCCATCATACTGCAGAGTCACCACTGCACCGACTAAGTACAGTAATTTATGGCGTTCATTACCAACATATTTGTCATATTCAGTAGCATGTTGTAAAGAATAATGTCGTTGGATATTGAACTTCTTAATCAGTTGGAGTGTTTTATGCCAAATTAAAAGAACTCCTCCCATGATACATTAAAAGCATTGGGAGCAGCGGGCCGCTTTAGTGTATGAGCGGAAGCTCCGTCTTCAAAGTTCGCCATCATACTGCAGAGTCACCACTGCACCGACTAAGTACAGTAATTTATGGCGTTCATTACCAACATATTTGTCATATTCAGTAGCATGTTGTAAAGAATAATGTCGTTGGATATTGAACTTCTTAATCAGTTGGAGTGTTTTATGCCAAATTAAACACTTTGCTAATCCTCTGCTCTCTACCAAAAAGAACTCCTCCTCCCATGATACATTAAAAGCATTGGGAGCAGCGGGCCGCTTTAGTGTATGAGCGGAAGCTCCGTCTTCAAAGTTCGCCATCATACTGCAGAGCCACCACTGCACCGACTAAGTACAGTATGCATACGTCACAGCGCTCGCAAGACCCGCTCTTTAAAGCACACAGCGCTCATTTCTCAGAATTACGTAATGTACCCAGCCCTGTCTTACACTTTGCCAAGCCACCTTACACAATACAGTAAACACAAAGTAAAGTAGTAAGACTTTGAATTTGTACACAACTCAAAGATTAAGCAATTAATTATGTTTGCTTATAGGTAATCTTTATAGTATTTTTCTTCACAAAGTTCATTTGCTCAATAAAACAGTACATTTCGTTTTGTACACTACATATATATATATATATATATATATATATATATATATATATATATATATATATAATTTACACCGGCAAAGTTAAGACCATAGGGCCTTCTCTTACACCAGAACCGGGCATGAGAGTGGCTCATATATATATGTATATATATATATATATATATATATATATATATATATATATATATATATATAATAAAAATACAATTTTTTCACTCTATACTAAGCTCCTTCAGCTTCATATTAATCATAGCTCTAGAGTGAAAAATTGGACTCGTGTTCTGAGACTGCACCTGCGTGGGATTCAATCCCACTTGGGCTGCTATTAGTGGTCGGATTTTCTCAAAGTCATACCCACTGCAAGGGAAAGCCAACTAACGTGGTAGCGAATTCTCAGTCTTATCTCGACAAAATATCATTTCGCTATCGTGAAATGTATGCTCTACAACGTAGTTAAAAACGCAGTAAAAATTGTTGACAATATTTACGTGTCATAGATAACATAGACAGAACATTAGTTACGTATATACTGTACATATATTATAAAACTGAGATATTTATATATTTTTTATTTATGTAATTTTTACTATACAGTAATAAGAAGGAAAAACATATTTTTATGAACAACGTCACGATATTACCAATTACTTCTAACAGCACTATTGTTCCATTCATTAGAATGATAAGAAAAACGTTTTATCGACTCAAATCTAGAGTACACAATATTAGGAATATTTATTTTTCAGTCACTGACTTTACTGCAATATATATGAGGTACAAAACCTTTATGTTACATGTTTTAAAAATCGTATGAACGTTTTCGTTGGATTATGCCAACATCATCAGATACGACATTTCTTCTAGCAATATCATTAGTCTCTACAAATACAATACATATTGAATAGCATACAGAGTAATAAAACCATACTAAAAAGCAACATAACTAGGATAAAAAATGTCATTCTTGTGTGACTGCCCTTATTATCAAATAGTTAAAAGTACACGTGTGGATTACAATATATATATACAGGATGTTTAAAAAATACGGGGCATAATTTCAGGTATGTATTTCCCACATGTAGACAATCAAAATAGTTCATTACAACATGTGTCCGGAAATGCTTCATTTCCGAGTTATGGCCTTCACAACATTGAAATTCACCGGAACGTTTTTCTTTCCGCAGGTCGTTGTCATTACAGAAGATGTTCAAAATGTCCACCTCCTGCTTGAATACAGACCTCTCATCGATGTCTCATTGACCTGCGAACACGATCCCAAACTCCAGGAGTATTGCGTATGTCCTCACAACATGCCACAATTCGATTCCGAAGGGATTCCAAATCAGGCACCGGAGACGAATAAACCAATGATTTAAAATGGCCCCACAAGTAGAAATCAGGAGAGTTAAATTTTACATACTCGCACAGACGGTAATGGAGACGTACAAATGTCTTCCGATCTGGACATTGTCGCTGTGGGTACCTCTCCTGGTACAAACGACGAGCCAGCGCAGCATTGCCGTCCGCCTTACCGTACATGAAGTGTATCTCTGCCAGCTCTTGATTTGAATATATGTCGCACAGTCTAACGCCTAAACAACACTGAATGTAACCTTCGCCTCGGAATGAACTGTCAGAGTGCCCTCTTAATGTCTCCTTTGACGGCAACGACCTGCGGAAAGAAAAACGTTCCGGTGAATTTCAATGTTGTGAAGGCCATAACTCGGAAATAAAGCATTTCCGGACACATGTTGTAATGAACTATTTTGATTGTCTACATGTGGGAAATACATACATGAAATTATGCCCCGTATTTTTTAAACACCCTGTATATATATATATATATATATATATATATATATATATATATATATATATGGTTTGCAAGTCTTCACAAGTAAAATAATAAAAAAATAAATAGAATAAACTACATATTGTGAAATGTGAAGAGATGCAATTACAATATTTGAACTATATTAGCGAATTTTTTTTATGTTCGTGTTCTTATATTCGATAATATAGTTCAAATACTGTAATTGAATCTCTTCACATTTCACAATATTATGTAGTTTATTCTGTTTATTTTTTATTATTTTACTTGTGAAGACTTGCAAACCATATATATATATATATATATATATATATATATATATATATATATATATATATATTCATACGTGTACTTTCAACTATTTCATAATAAGGGCAGTCAAACAAGAATGACATTTTTATCCTAATTATGTTGGTTTTCAGCATGTTTTTATTACTCTGTATGCTACTTAATATGTATTGTAATTGTAGAGACTAATGATATTGCTAGAAGAAATGTCGTATCTGATGATGTTGGCATAATCCAACGAAAACGTTCATACGATTTTAAAAACATGTAACATAAAGGTTTTGTACCTTATATATATTGCAGTGAAGTCAGTGAATGAAAAATAAATATTCCTAATATATATTACAGACTTTTCTGAAAATCGATGAAAATGAATTGCAAAATAGAATACACAAGTTAGACATGTTTGTAAAAAAGTATTCTCAATTTAATACGATATCTGAAGTTTCATTTCACCGTTCAAAAACTTCTCGTTTCCTTGGTCCACTCTGTACTACCTATAAATATAAAATTTTAATAGATTTCTGTGTGATATGTTACAGGGAATGACGGATGATATCTTCAAGATTATTGTAAGCGTTTTCAATGTGTCCATATGGCCTCTGATCATGTGTTGGTACGGAGATGATCTCACTGAAGCGGTAGTAGGATTCTAAATTACAAATTGAGAAAATTCTTGGAAGGACGCTCCATTTAAGATAGTCCTACTCAACTGACACTTCTATTTATCTGTACTAGAGTCTGGCTGTTGGTACTGCAGCCTATGGATGTGGGTGGTATAACAGATCGTTCTGGTATAAGAAGCATCTTCAAATGGTAATCATGAGAGCCCAGAAACCAGTTGTACTCAGCGTGGGGAAATTCTATGGAGTATCGCTTCAAACGTTTGCAGAGGTAAGAATCTTATAAAATAAAGAAATTCAAATATGTTACGCAGTGCAATTCTTGTGCATAATAATCCATTTCGTTAATTGAATGTTTCGTAATTATTTTCAGATTGCAAACGTCGTGTATGGTTACTACTCTATTCTCAAAGGCCAAAACGAAGTGAAAGACGGTTCTTAGTCAACAAATACGAGCTTTATGTGCGTTTTTCTCCCTCTTTATCATGTAGGCCTATATGTTGCGTGAAATGTATAAAATCCAGGCACAATAACACGGTAGAAATTCCATTTCCACATCATCTCTGTATTCCAGCGTTGCCAACCGTGGCCGAATTCGGCTAAAAGTAGCTTGATTTTTAGTCATGTAGCTTGTAGCAGAATTGTCGTAGCCGAATGTCAAAATGTAGCCGAATTGAGATTCGATCGAGCGACCATCTGTGAATACTCAAATTTTATGTGTAAACACTTTTAACAAATTTACAGTCGTGGACAAATTATTAACAAAATTGACGATTTTTATGATATTTTGTTTACAAAATTTGATTTTGAATTTAGACTACAGTTGACAATTTTGGATATTTCCATCATTACAGTAGAGAGAAATATGCAAAAATGTCAACTGTAGTTTAAATTGAGGAGTCAAGTTTTGTAAAAATATATAATAAAAATCTTCAATTTTGCTAATAACTTGTAAATTAGCAAAAATGTCAACTGCATTGAAGAGTGAAATTTTGTAAAAATATAAAACAAAAATCTTCAGTTTTGTTAATAATTTGGAAATATCCAAAATGTCAGCTGTAGTCCAAATTGAAGAATCGAATTTTGTAAAAATATACAATAAAAATCTTCAGTTTTGCTAATAATTTGTAAATATGCAAAAATATCAAATGTAGTCCAAATTGAGGAGTTAGATTTTAAAAAATATGCAACAATAATCTTCAATTTTGCTAATAATTTGGAAATACACAAAAATGTCAACTGTAGTCTAAATTGAAGAATGATATTTTGTAAAAATATATAATAAAAATGTTCAATTTTGCTAATAATTTGTCCACGTCTTATTTTCTCATACTAATACCCACCAGAATTTCCTCGCTTCCTCATTAAAGTTATGAAAACATACCGGTAGAAACTTTGTGTCACAGATTGAATTCTGAACAATGTGACCCGCATTTATGGCAAGGATAGCATTGTTATTTTCAGTTTTATTTTCCTATTATGTGAATAGCGCCTATTAACCTAACAGACAATTTCTGTACTCGTGAATTTGCAGACACCCGTCAGGCGGTTTATTAGGGGTCGCCTACCCAACAAAAGTAAACCAGTAACCTGACAGTTCCTCTGTTTGTGAACTTCCCGGCACACAGCAGAGTTTTTATTAGGGGTCGCCTAGTCCCAAAAATAACCGTACTCAGACTTCAAATAACAATGAAACATATACTGTACGCAAATTCTTAAAGTTTTGAGCGTAGCTTAATTTCAGTCTTTGTAGCTGAATTTCGGGATGTTTGTAGCCGACGCGCCCGTGTTCAGGTTGGCAACGCTGCTGTATTCCTCATCTTTCAATGTTGCTACTTCTCGTCACTGGAATTCTCTGCCGCCTGAAGTCAAGGGCTGCCAACCTAATGCGTTGCAAATATTTAATGCAATGTATTCCACTGTGTTTATTTTTTATTTCTTATATAATTATTGTGTACACTTAATTCAATCGTATGTTTAATGTTATTATGGAAAAAGTATTTGCCCACAGGGAGAAGTACTCAGAATAAAACGTCACAACACCATACGTTCTATGATCGCAGATGCACTTCGATCCGAAAATCTAGACGTTCACGAGGAAGTTCATTGTATTGCTGATGGTGGGAGCAATCGTAGGATCGATATCATAGCTATAAATAGGAATAAACAGACAGCCGAAATAATTGATCCTACCATCAGATTTGAAATCTCAGCCACTCAACCATCTGAAGTGAACGAAAAGAAAAAGAAAATCTACGAACCCACGATTCAGTAACTATCGGCGAAATACATCATAGAAAAAATCACAGTTACCGGTCTCTTCTTCGGAGCGAGAGGCATCATCCCGAAAGCCTTTGTAAAGTGGAGGGAAAAATGCAAGCTGACGAGAGATCTTCAAGAAGCCATCGTCACCACCATAATAAAATTTTCTGTAACGATATTTCGTCAGCATCTTTATGGCGTACATTCAATTTAAATTATACTTGGTTCTATTTTTTTTCTTATGTCTTATTCACTTTTGTCTGAACCCTATTTATTTATTTTTATTTTAAATTTTATTGTGAGATATTCTGTGTCGCAGGGCAAACCCAAAATATTGGGTCAGACTACTAAATATATAATAATGGTCATATGTTTACCGCAGCGTTCATTTTTGTGTATTCTTTATTCAAATCTCTGTTTATGACTTTATTATGTAAATCGTGTTCATTTCACCTATTATTATTATTATTATTATTATTATTATTATTATTATTATTATTGTATACATTTAATGCAATTGTCGGTTTCTGGTTTAATTATGTGGATACTACTTGCTTGTAATTTAAAACCAATATGTATTACAATGTCTTCATTATTGTTCTATTGTGTATATTTTATTGAATTATCGGCTTCTAATTTAATGTATTTCATTGTAACAACATTAATATGTATTTATTTCTCTGCGTTTATTTTTATTTTATTAGGTTAATTTTTATTAAACTGCCTTTTCTGACCTCATTATGTAAATCGTATCTGTATACAATTGCTTAAATTCGATTCAGTGTATATTGAACTATGTAAGTAAGTTTTAATCCTGGTTGAGTGTAAGAGAAAGTCCTACGGCCTTAACTCTGTCAGGTTAAAGAAAGCCATTATTATGATATTATTATATAAGTTAATTAGGTACTGTACAAAATGACAATGTATAAAATGTTATTTTAATTTATTTCGCACTTTAACTAGTCACTCCATATATTACCCAGGTATTGTACATTTGTAGTGCTTAAACATCCCCGGGTAGAGTATAAAATACTTTGCACAAAACTTATATTTATTCTAAACAAAAAAGCTAATGCTGAAAAACTATGATTTAAGTTCGATAAATATTTTAAATCAGAAAACATATTTTAAAAATGGTATTGATCTAATTGAGGTGTTCGGGAGTAAAGCATGGTAAGTGACGTTTTAGTGTATTCAAGTTATTAGGTAGGTAAACATTTACACATGCAACAGTTTGTATAGATACCAGGAAAGTAAAATCTGTATACTTCTGCCATCTGTTGAGATGTTGCAAAACTAACTACTGCATTAGACGCAGAGTGTAAGATACCATAATATACGCTACATATCTCATTTTTGACCAAAATGTCAGTTACCATGTTTTACGCCCGAGCCCCTCAATTGTTACAGCAAGAAAGGCTGTTGAGTGAATAATATCTTAATATATTTTTATTAATTTATAAGTTCCTTACAAATTTAGATTTATGGTTGTAAAAATACATTTTCAAAATGTATATTAATGCACATGCCACAATAAAGAAGACTAAAGTGACACTTCCAATTACATTGAATTTCATTTTTAAGCACAGACACGTCATATCTCTTGTACATTGTACTTCACGAAACCTTGACCGATTCCAATTGACTGAAAAATAGCAGTTTATCGGAGAGCAATTTCATGGTTCCAGACACTTTCAAATTGCATCGAGTTCTTTCTACACATCTTGAACTGCGATCGCACATAAAGCGTTTTCAATATTCCATTCACAGTACCAACACAGTCTACTATATACAGTCACGAAGCTTGAGTTTTGAGGGTGCTGGAAACAATAGACTGTGACTGTACTATTTTGCATTGCCTGTAATGAGGCGATATTAGCGATCCTAGTGGTGAGCAACTGTCTAATGTTTGCATATTTACTACGTATTGAGCTTCGCGACTGTATATACTAGACTGTGGTAGCAAGTTGATAGAATCCGTCTTTTGCCACCTTCATAGCAAGACGCGAGAGTCACCACACCTCTTGTTGACATCAGGAACAGGAATTTGAACAGTAGCTCCTGGAGAGGAACCAGAACTTTTTTTTATTAGAGTCTACTTTCATTTCATTTGTCTGCTTGTGTAAGACGTTTTTTAACCACGTCAAAGGATTCTAAACGGGTAGTGATTGGTGCAGAATTTGACGGTTTCGAACAGCAATGATTGTGATAATTGTTTGAAAGTATTTTATTGGAACGTCCAATGCTAATTAAATAAGCGAGATGAAATTGACTCTTTAATATATATGTTCAATATGGATTTAATATGTGTGACTGAGCATTGGATTGGAGTGATTGAATTTCAGAATGTATGTATTCTAGGATTTTGTTTAGCAAATTCATATTGCAGATCAGTGCTAAAACGGGATGGTGTGGCTATTTTTACAAGATATTAGATTTAAACCACTTGAAATGTGTAGTAAGTTTTCAGTGGAATCTGTTAGAGTAATTACTGGCGTGTTAATTGAAAATTGTAATACTATCGTTTTAGTTGTGTATACTTACTTACTTCCTTACTTACTCACTTACTTACTTACTGGCTTTTAAGGAACCCGGAGATTCATTGCCTCCCTCACATAAGCCCGCCATCGGTCCCTATCCAGAACAAGATTAATCCAGTCTCTATCATCATATCCCACCTCCCTCAAATCCATTTTTATATTATCTTCCCATCTAAGTCTCGGCCTCCCTAAAGGTCTTTTTCCCTTCGGCCTCCCAACTAAGACTCTATATGCATTTCTGGATTCGGCAATACGTGCTACGTGCCCTGCCCATCTCAAACGTCTGGATTTAATGTTCCCAATTATGTCAGGTGAAGAATACAGGGACATCATTTTATTTTTACTTCAATTTTTATTGTACCTGAGTTTTTGAATGTACTTCACTCCCAGCCCTTCTACTAATGAAGTTCCAACTCCACACACAGCCAAGACAGCAGATAGTAAGCAGTACTGAGTTACTGAGTATAGTACGTTCCAGAAATATGTTCGCGTTTTCCAGTGACGAAAGAGCTTTCAATATTGAATCATATTTTCGCACAAGTACTGTCCGTTTGCCTACGTCGCATCCCGATTTCCCCCACCTGCTTCTGCTCGCCCCTCTGTAAAAGCTGGGCTGTCTTAGCTCTTTTCTGAAAACATTAATTTCTCTTAGGAATTGGGCGTTTACGTAATATTATACAGCTGTTTAATTTAACTTAAATAAAAGGGCCTCGTTAAGTAATTAACTGTCACGTGATTTCCTCCCTTTCTACAATCATGCGGCATAACCACTTGGACGGACAGTAGATAGCATATCTGAGTAATTTTATATTTTCGGGTCGGGCAGAAGTGAAGATTGAATTCACAGTACGTAGAGTAGGTATAGAATTATTTCAACATGAGTTACTAGTACGAAGGACGAAACTGGCAATTGGAATTAGATGCAATAGCCTGTAGTGCGATAACATGCACAAAAGAACTGAAGCCTGTATCGAAATGAACGGCCACCATTTTCAAAATTGTGTTTAAATATTCATATTATGATTATTTTTCAATTTAACTTCTTTCTCTATATTGTACGCTAATGTGCTGTAGACAGTATAATATACACCGCATAATAAATACGTTCGCATGGATAACACACTTCGTGAGTAAAAACACTTATTCTTAATACAGTACTGTACTTTCATTAAAGAAAAACCTAATGAAAATTATCAAACTCAAAATCGCGATATTTCCTAGTTTACGTAAATGGATGAACTACTTTTCTTCCTTCCTATACCTAGTAGAGTGATTTGTGTTTTACGCCAGTATCATCGAACTCCAGTCTTGGAGGGGGAGCAAGCAGTGTTTCCGGTTCTCTAAAGGTATAGACAGGTTAATATTAAAAATGTTATTAAAAATAAAATGATGTCCCTGTACAATGCGTGCAGTTGTATGTTGTGTAACTTTCTCCATTCTCCTGTAACTTCATCCCTCTTAGACCCAAATATTTTCCTAAGCACCTTATTCTCAAACACCCTTAACCTATGTTCCTCTCTTAAAGTGAGAGTCCAAGTTTCACAACCATAAAGAACAACCGGTAATATGACTGTTTTATAAATTCTAACTTTCATATGTTTCGACAGGAGACTGGATGATAAGAGTTTCTCAACCGAATAATAACAGGCATTTCCCATATGTATTCTGTGTTTAATTTCCTCCCGAGTATCATTTACATTTGTTACTGTTGCTCCCAGATATTTGAACTTCTCGACCTCTTCAAAAGATAAATTTCCAATTTTTATATTTCCATTTCGTTCAATATTCTCGTCACGAGACATAATCAGATGTTAGTTGTATAAAGGTCACCCAATTACAACAATTTAAATCTTTTTTTTAGATATTTTATATAATGTATTAGTATTTATTTCTAATATGAAAGATAAATATTCTATCATTTTATGTGCAGATTTTAATGTTAATTTTTTTAGAAAATAATGCCACTCAGCCTAAATATAAATTGTTCAATATGTTAACTAGCTTTGGTCTTAGAACTGTTGTTGATGAAATAACCAGACCAAGTCAAGTTGGGTTAGATACTTGCATTGATAATATAGCAACGTCAATTCACGAGGATAGGATTTCAGCATCTGATGTTCATACTGTTCGATCTGATCATGATGCTATTTTGCTTAGAGCGAAAGTTGATCAGACTAATAATGAAAAGAGTAATTATATATCTGGTACTTCTTACAGGTTCATTAGCGACTGGGGTAAGTTGTATTTCACGTTTTTATTGTCTCTAATTACTTAGCTTCCTCTTTATAATTTAGCTAGTATCGATGATATGTTTTCTGGTTTTGTCGATTTCATAATGAATGCACTAGATAAATCTTTACCTTTCAAATTTCGTACTAATAAAGTTGTTGTAAGTAAACCCTGGTATAATGATAATTTACATATGATGAAATATCAATGCTTAAAATTACATGATATTTATAAAATGAGTAAAAGCATTATTGCAAAGAATGCTTATTTGGATTATAAACGTAAGTACATTTATGAAATCAAACTGGCTAAGAGAAAATTTAATTCTGAATTCATTTTTCAAAGCGCTAAGGCAATATGATCTGTAATAAAAATTTAACGAGTTCAAATGACAAATCTTCTGCATGTGTTAAGAATTTATCTACTCAGTCTTTTAACGATTTTTTATCAATAAATGTAGTGATATTATTAATGTTATTGAATCCTGCGTAAATGATTTTAGTACTTTTTCAGATTTAAGTAATATAAATGGTTGTCTCAATTCGTTTAACTTTAAAGAATTTTCAGTTGAGGATGTGCATAAAAATGTTATCCGTAAATAATAATAGAAGCTCTCAGAGTTCTGAGTTCTGAGGACGACCCATAAAAGATCGAAACATGTAAACCAGGTACGATAGAATTTAACACAAGAAAGTCATATAATACATATTCCGAAGTGATACAGTGTTAAAAGTTGTGTATCCAAGATGTATTTAAGTTTAATTAAGATATAATACAAAAATAACGTGTACTATATATATTATAATAACTGTGAACATGTTTATTCTTCTGTTAAGTCATATTTAAATATTAATACATTTCTACGGACAGAAACATATAATTTAATATTATTAAAGTGATAGAAATCTCTGTACATCATAACATGTATCTTGTAAATCTATAAATGTATTCAGAACTAATGTAGGCCTATAGATATTGTGAAAATCATGTTATTTACTACTCAATAGCATGTACATTATATAACCGATCAATTTTAATAAATCATCTTTATGTAAGTAATTCACTGTATAACTGATACAAAAAGAATCTCGCAACTTTCTCTCGATATATCTCCTAAACCTTTTAGAGCAAATAAAATGTTGGATATCCTCTATTGGATGTAGGGTAACATTTTCTGAGGAAATGGTGTAGAATTTGCATACAGTAAGAGATATCGGAATGAAAGGTTGACAAGGAAACTTAAATGAAAAGTTGGGAGAGGATTCCAGACTGAATAATACATTGTACTTCTGAGAAACTCTCCCTAAGTCAACAGAACTTGAGAGAAGTTCATAGTGAAGATTATGCGGTATAGATCTGCTTCTTAAACCTTCAGGATAGTCGGTTACAATCAAGAGACTACTTTTGTAACAAACGAATTATGTGCTAATTAAACACGTGAATTGGTTGCTTAAAGGGCCATAATGACTGTCATGGCTGGCTATTAGGCCTGATGTTCGCGGACTGATCTTGGCCGTGGGCGATGATTTCAAAGAGCGATAAAATACTTAGGATGGCTTTCTTCAGGTGAAAGGTAAAGCTGTGGGTCCAATGTCGTAGGTTTACGGCACGTAGACGAACCGTAGCTTTGATAGAGTACCTATGAACAATTCGCGATCATCTCTCGCCCAAGTTGAATTTCGACTCTCAATAACTTCCGCACTCGATACATAAAGTGTAACATAATAACAATATTGTACTAACGACGATTCACTCTAAAAGGCGTTTATTCGCAGAAAAAAGGATCATAGAATGCAGAGGAAAATATACTTCCAGGACACTTCGTCCAACCCAAATATCGTCCAATGTACCTATTCTGTCCACAACTTGTCTCGTCCAGGAGGACACTTCATTCAATCTCTTTCGTCCAACCCAAATCTCGTACAATATATATCCACAACTTGTCTCGTCCAGGAGAACATTTCGTCCAACTCAAATCTCGTACAATGTACGTCCACAACTTGTCTCGTTCAGGAGGCCATTTCGTCCAATTTGTTTCGTCCAACCCAAATCTCGTACAATGTATATCCACAACTTGTCTCGTCCAGGAGAACATTTCGTCCAACTCAAATCTCGTACAATGTATATCCACAACTTGTCTCGTCCAGGAGGACATTTCGTCCAATTTGTTTCGTCCAACCCAAATCTCGTACAATGTATAACCACAACTTGTCTCGTCCAGGAGAACATTTCGTCCAACTCAAATCTCGTACAATGTATGTCCACAACTTGTCTCGTCCAGGAGGGCATTTCGTCCAATTTGTTTCACCCATCCCAAATCTCGTACAATGTATGTCCACAACTTGTCTCGTCCAGGAGGACATTTCGTTCAATTTGTTTCGTCCAACCCAAATCTCGTACAATGTATGTCCACAACTTGTCTCGTCCAGGAGGATATTTCGTCCAATTTGTTTCGTCCAACCCAAATCTCGTACAATGTATAACCACAACTTGTCTCGTCCAGGAGAACATTTCGTCCAACTCAAATCTCGTACAATGTATGTCCACAACTTGTCTCGTCCAGGAGGGCATTTCGTCCAATTTGTTTCGTCCATCCCAAATCTCGTACAATGTATGTCCACAACTTGTCTCGTCCAGGAGGACATTTCGTTTAATTTGTTTCGTCCAACCCAAATCTCGTACAATGTATGTCCACAACTTGTCTCGTCCAGGAGGACATTTCGTCCAATTTGTTTCATCCAACCCAAATCTCGTACAATGTATGTCCACCCAAAACGAGGGGTCATTGGCCACCCATACCAGGTATGACTTTAAACAGTACTTCTTGTACTTTCATCTCACACAATCTTATTTCATTCGGTGATATACAGAGCATGTCTTCTCCTTATAAGTAGAAGAGAAGGCTTGATGGCCTTAAATATTATTATTATTATTATTATTATTATTATTATTATTATTATTATTATTATTATTATTATATAGTAGCTCTGAGTCTAGTTTTTTCTTACATTACATTCTGGTCAAGTGATATTTGTTATACTATCGCCCTTTGATATTGTGTAAATTTCTGAAAGCCGTCATAAAAGCGAAGGGAATATTATTGAGATAATATTGACAGAAGAAATATTACTCCCGGTTTTAAAAGCGACTAATGCTGCAATGGCAATACAGAACCTTAGTGCTATCTGTGTGATAGGTGTGCATTTGTGTGCAAGCATTCAGCTGAATCGGCGAAAGATTGCAGTAAATATCTTACCTAATTCTTGACAACCGCAGAATGCATGTGATATCTAGAAACTGTATTATGTCCCTGGGCGTACGGAGATAATTTCAGTTGTTTATAGACTATATCAGTGGCTAACGAGAAAAACAGGCTACGGTGCGACGTCACATTCTTAATCATAACATGGCCAACATTGAACAAGTTTATACTATATAAATGCATGTTTAACATGAGTTTAATATAGCAATTCCTTTGTTTTTAGGACTCTGAACATGTATTTATATCAGGCGATTATCAAGATGGCCATGACTAGATCATGATAATCACGTGACTCCGATTCGTGCGGAAGCCGTTTTTCTCGTTAGATACGGACTATATTCGTGGCTAACGAGAAAGACAGTAAACAACTAAGTGTTTTATGTGTATTTAATAATACCAGTATAAGAATCACCAATATTTTATACAAACAAAGAAATTCGTAAATTTACATAAGAGTCTATAACATTCAATTACTGGAAGACGAAATTATCGAAACTTCATATATACAAAGATTGAAGTTTAAGGTAATAGGAAGAAGTGAAGACACAAATGAATGTAGAAAGAAACTGAAGACAGCAGTAAGAAATACAGCCTTGTAAGAGTTAGGACACATACAAGAAGTTACCCGAATCGACAAAAATATTAGAATGAAGGATAAGGGAAAGAAATACATGAAAAGAATACATAAAGGACTTGGAGAAGCACAGAATAAAAAAAATAGAAATAAAGTAAGAAAACTAACTAGACAACATAAAAGAGAAAACTTTGACCAATACTTGAATAGATATGAGAGGCACATAACCTGGGTCAAGCGATTAGGATACAGAATTATTAAGGACGTTCCAGGTTATAATGTCCATAAAAAATGTCCACAAGTACAAAAGGTCCACAAGAAAATGTCCATAAACTAAATAGTCCAACATTTAAAGTCCTACATACAGTTTGTCCATGGAGTAAAAAGCCCAACATCTATGTGGTCTACCATATTATAAATCCCATCATACGAGAAGATCCAGCATACGAAATCAATTTCAGCTTTTGAAGCTTCCAGGTTATAATGTTCATAACAAAATGTCCACAAGTACAAAAGGTCCACAAGAAAATGTCCGTAACTAAATAGTGCAACATTTAAAGTCCTACTTACAGTTTGTCCATGGAGTAAAATGCCCAACATCTATGTGGTCTACCATATTATAAATCCCATCATACGAGAAGATCCAGCATACGAAATCAATTTCAGCTTTTGAAGCTTCCAGGTTATAATGTTCATAACAAAATGTCCACAAGTACAAAAGGTCCACAAGAAAATGTCCATAAACTAAATAGTGCAACATTTAAAGTCCTACTTACAATTTGTTCATGGATTAAAATGCCCAACATCTATGTGGTCTACCATATTATAAATCCCATCATACGAGAAGATCCAGCATACGAAATCAATTTCAGCTTTTGAAGCTTCCAGGTTATAATGTCCATAACAAAATGTCCACAAGTACAAAAGGTCCACAAGAAAATGTCCATAAACTAAATAGTGCAACATTTAAAGTCCTACTTACAGTTTGTCCATGGAGTAAAAAGCCCAACATCTATATGGTCTACCATATTATAAATCCCATCATACGAGAAGATCCAGCATACGAAATCAATTTCAGCTTTTGAAGCTTCCAGGTTATAATGTCCATAACAAAATGTCCACAAGTACAAAAGGTCCACAAGAAAATGTCCATAAACTAAATAGTGCAACATTTAAAGTCCTACTTACAGTTTGTCCATGGAGTAAAAAGCCCAACATCTATGTGGTCCACCATATTATAAATCCCATCATACGAGAAGATCCAGCATACGAAATCAATTTCAGCTTTTGACACTGCATGGGGGTCATTTGAGGTTTTGTATTTCCTTCAGTATAGTCCCTAATTGCAAATAAGACTGAAAAGACTTACCGCACTATATATAATGAGATAAAAAAATTATTCAGCACATTTAAATCTCGCTTGCAGTCCTACCTATACAATGTCTGATTTTGAAATCGCCAATATGAATGCTTGTCGACTGGAATTCCATTAGGCAGTAGTGAGTGGGTGTCTTTTCCACTTCAGTCAAGCAATATAGAGAAATCTAGTCAACAGGGTTCTGAGGGCACAATATTTGGGTATCGAGAACCCTGAAGTAAGAAACCAAATACAGGAAATTATGAGATTGCCGTTTCTTCCGCTAAATGTCTTGAAATTTGTTTGGGATTTATTAAATGAAAGATTTGTGGACGATATCTCGGACTTAGCATATTACATTGAAATTACATATATTACTGGTCATCTGGCAAGAGGGCGAAGGCGAGCAGTTCCCATAGATTTTCTCCTGAGACATGGAACGTCTATGAATTAGTAATTAATAGCGGACAGCACACGAATAATGTGGTTGAAGGATTCCACTCTCAATTTCAACGACTTGTGGAGGCACATCACGTGAACATTTGGCGATTCATTAGTCATTTGCAACACCAGAATCGGAAACAGAACATTTAGTAAGCCAGGTCCTTGGTGGGCATACAAATATTAAGCGGCCAGTAAATAAACGGTCGCGTATATGAATATTCAAACGAGAATTTCCAACATTGTCGGTAATTAACAAGATTACGAAGATAGGGATGAAATTTTTCGATATCTTACAGCGATATCATACCATTTGAAATTATATAGTGACACTCAAGATGAACAATAGATGTATATTTTGTATTAAGTAACATATCTGAGATGACAATAAATTTTTCGGTACATTCCTTGCAGTTTTCCTTGTCGGATATTTTGGCGAAATGGACGAATTTATTTGTGGACATTTTAAAACGTAGGACATTTTTAAGAAGAGGACTTGCTGACAGTGGACTTTTCAGGTAAGGACATTTTTATGGCATGGACGAATTTTCTATATGGACATTTCTAAAAGTTGGACATTTTCGTAGAGAGGACTTATTGCAAAGTGGACTTACATCTCACTTAACCTTAAGGAACTAAGGAATGAAAAAAAAAATGGTAGATCTACAGTAAACACTGTATCACGTAAACAATGGAACAACACTACAGAGAACTCTATTGAAAGTCAACAAGAACAAACTCAAATAAAGATGGAAGAACTTGACTTAGTTTTGAAGAAACAAAAAAACAGAAAGGCACCTGAAATAAAAATATAAATACTGAGTTACGGAAGTATGGGGAGAGAAAATTAAAGATTATCCCACAATATTATTTAAAGTCATTTGGGATTCAGAAAAAATACAGGAGGAAAGGCTAATAGCAAAACTTATTAATATTTTCTATAATTGTGATAGCAATGAAGGTGATAATTACAGAGGGATTTCACATTTGAATACAGCTTATGAGTTATGTATTGGCAGTAATATTTAAGGGTAATTTGAAATCACTAGAAGAGAGAATTATAGGTGAAGAGCAGTATGTGTTACGAGGGTCGAGTAATGTATACACACAATCTTAACAGCACGCGTGAATTATTACGGCGCTTCCGGTGGGAGGTAATAGACCAATCTCCCTACAGTTCCGACTTGGCACTCAGTGATTTCCATCTCTTCGGAATGTTGAAGAAGCACCCGGGTAGTAAGCGATTCAACACAGATACGGTCGTTCAGAAAGACGTCATTACGTGGCTTCACGGCCTTGAAGCAGATTTCTTTTATACCGGTATCGATGTCTTAGTCTACCGTTGGAACAAGTGCTTGTACAAGCATGATGACTATGTTGAAAAGTAGTGCGTACCAGTGCCCTACTATTGTGTATCAGTATATCTGCCTGTGAAATAAATTTTATCCATGAGACTCTTGTTACCTTACTTTTTGAAGCACATTCCTTATGAAATAAAATTCATTTTAAAAATTCGTATGAACCACTATAATCCCGTCGCTCTAATTTCCGGCAGCCAATTACGTTGCCGGTCGGCTACATTTAAACGTGTGCGTCTTGTGATTCGCTGTTGCATTTCCTAAGGCTCGATAAATTCTTAATATAATCACCCGCCATTTTGGCTCTTTCGTTGGGTTCGCAGAAAGCACACGAGAACGTTATTTGCCGCTCAATTATTTACTGAATTACAGTACGTTTGATTTATTATCATAGGAGCTACGACATGATAATGTTTAACGGTGTGGCAAATAGATCACTCGTCTGGTAGCTCGGCAACGAAAGAACAAAAATGGCGAACGATACTACCTACCTAGACTTTATAGAGCCTTCACTTTCTAAGACGTAAGCAAAGAGGAGGAGTCATGCCGGGAATAACAGCGTCGCGACTATAGTATTCAATTTATAATACAAGATATTGTACGAAAAGGAAAGATATTCTTAGCTTTAAAATCTTATATTTTACACGACACTATTACCATAAAATTAAGTTCAAGAGAAAAAACCTATTACAAAATTCAGAACTAGTATCATTTTCAAAAACTTTTACTCAATTCTCATGATTTATCTGGTTTACATAGGTCCTGCTCGTGCATCTGGATTTAATAATACAAAATTTTTCAGTGGAATAATTTTGAATATAAAATCTGGTTGCTATAAGAGAAAGCATCAATTCCTTAACTCTGCTAGAAAAATATGAAACATTATTATTATATTTCTACATATTTCTGTTGAAAATACCAGAACATGAAGTGATACTAGCAAATTCCTCAATAATTTTCCACTTACTACTTACAAGTCAAGTGAATATTTGATCTTTAAGCGTAAATAGCTTGTTGAGTTAGATTTGACAGAGTCAATATTCATAACGTCTTTATACTTCACTAATATTGGATGATATTAATTGTAAACAGCAATGATGTATACTGATCTCATGTGAATTGCGGTTTCTTATTTTCAATATTTTTATTGAAGCACATGCTGAATTTCAATTACAATTTTAAGCATACTATTATTGAGATGAGATATTCCTTTGATAAGTTCTAATTTACACAAGTGAACAACTGAAACAATTTAGCTTACAAGCAAAACTTCTGATGAGGGCAGATAAAAAAGTTATTTTTTTCTTTCACCATGTTAATAATGTCAAAATAAGTGCTTGCTCAAATTTCGCCACTCGACCGCAATTACGAGGGCCGTAAAAAATAAGTTCGCCAGGGGCCGTTAATAAAAAAAAACAATTTCATTGGAAAAATTTATTGAAACAGACACGGCAATTGTAGAGCAATTTTTCAACATATTTCCCACCGGAATTGAAACATTTGTCACATCAAAGGGATCGACAGAGAGGTACAGACGGCTATCAAACGCTGGTTCCGATCCCAAGTGGCTGACTTCTACGAAACAAGGATACAAAAACTGATCCCATGGTATGACAAATGTCTCAATTCTAGTGAGGGATATGTTGACAAATAGCGCAACAATTGTTGTACCTGTTTCAATAAATCCTTCCATGCAATTATACTTTTTTTCTGTAAAAGACCTCAGGAAAAGCCACTTTCTGGACGGTCTCGTAATTGCGATCGAGTGGCCAAAATTTGTGTAAGCATATCATTTGACATTATTAACATGGTAGAAGAAAAAAATTAACATTTTTATCTGCCCCTTTCAGAATGTTTTTTTGTTATCTTTTATCAGAAAACGACCCTGCTATTACAACCGGTTCAATATTGCAGTAATCTTGCTGGAGATAAAACTGAATACTAGAAATTCCAACTGTAATTTATGTCTTATAATGTTATACCGATAGTGAAGTTATAAGTATCTGAAACCAGAGACCATAATATAAAAACAATCTGGAACCAGAGACAATGTAACAATAAGGGTGTATTCCTACAACTAAAAGTAAGAATATCAAATAAAAGTTCTCTAAGTGACACGACATACCAATGAATTCACAGTAGTAATTACCGGGCTTATAACAGACATGTATTGTTGCTTCGTCAGTGACCTCTCACAAGGTCAAAAGATAGATAATATTAAATTTGCATTATATCTCTCTAAACATAATCTCATATGCTATCATATTTTGCATTATTCATATTGTGGCTGCATTAATTTATCATAATTTTGACCAGTTATTACTAAACAATATGATCTTTTGATAAGTACTTGAAGTTCACGAAAATTTCCCAGCATATATAATTGCGGGCCATATTCAATACCTCTGGAGAACGAAGTTAACAGACTGACTCTGAAACTCTCTAAAATTACTGGTGTATCACAGTTCTGTAAGTATAAACAACACCTTTCCTCTTGTAATATATTTTAAATAGTTCCCTTATTTCGTTATTTCATAAGGTATTCAAATATTTTGAATGTTGAAGCTAGATTTTACAGTGAAACTGTTTTGATTAGCTTGCGGTTCTCATTTTCCCGCCCACCGCTGGCCCCCGCTAATGTTAAAATAAATGTATTTAAATGTGGATAAATTTTGTTATTTGTGGCCACTCGGTCTGCCGGCACTTTAAAACGTTTAGTACGGTATAGGAATTTGTACTTACCCAGCTAAAAGCAGGTGTTGAAAATGACCCCTACCAACTACTACACACTGTTGATACCTGCTTCATGAAACTGTTAATTACTTTATGCTCTTTAAGCTATTTATGCCGAAATATAGTAATTTACACCTGAAACTAGCCCTTTAATGCACCTCATTAAAGTACACCTATTCATTAAAGTTCAGGTGTTCAGCCAATGACATTTCACCTTTGTACCGTTATAAAACCGCAAAAATCGATTATTCTCGGATATGCAATCGAAAGACAATTAGCGAAAAGTCACGGATTTTTAAAAATGCTGGAAATTTTCCAATACTGTAACAGAAGGTTATGTTCTGTTTCACTGTAATAATTAGCATTAATTGTAAATAAATGCCGGTGATTCAAATAAATTCAATTTGTCATCTCGTTTTCAATTCTAAACCAATTTCCAGGTTATATCAGACTAAACTTCATCTTATTCTCTATCAAGGTCAATGACATTCGGCCTCGGAAAAAAATCAATACTTTCGCGTCTGCGCACATCTCACAATTCGGGTCAGTTCGCACATAACCATAACATGACAATTTTGAATAATTTCAAGTTAGAAATATGGTCGAGCATAAACATACTTGCGTCTTAATTACTACCATTATAGGCTCGTTGCATAATGTACTATTATGAAGTTATGCTTCACTGATTGACTCGATTATAGCCCTTGTATAGTCTTTAAAAAATTTATTTTATCCACATGGATTTTCGCATAAACCTTATTTTAAGTGCCAGGAATAGATATAAATCGCATGGTGTTAAATCTTGACTTCGTGGGGCCCTCACAAGTATAGTAGTACCATAATAATAAAGTTTATTGTTCTATTATCTCTTTTTCTTGTGCAATGCCTAGTATATTTTTATTTATTTTTGGATAAGGGAATCTGTAATTATCAAGTAGTGGAACATGCTTAATTTATGTGATTGAGAGTGTCCTGAAGTAGCTGGGAGTTCTACTCGATACCTAATTACATTTTCATAATCATGTCCAACATATTTATAATGATTCCATTAGAATGTTCGGACTTATAAGGACTACAACTTATTCTTTTTCTACTCCTGCTACTCTTTTAATTCTTTACTATGCATTAATAAGATCTAAACTTGAATATGCATTTGTTGCCTGGAATTATATTACTTCTACTGATTCGGTTAAATTGGAAATCATTCATAGAAAATTTATGTCCCTATGTGCTTGTAGGTTTTTACCAAATTAATCTGTTTTCAATTATAAGCGTACTTGTAAATATTTTAACTTTTCTAGTCTTTATGCTACACATCTTGAACTTGACTACTTATTCTTTTGTAAGACCTTAAAGGGTGATGATTGTGACTCCTTCATAAGCAACATCTACATTCGGGCCTCTTCGAATGGTTTAAGAAAAAAAAAAAAAATTGTACCTCTAAGCCGAAATCTCTCTCTCCAGTTGTCAGATGAATGAAAGCTGCCAATTGACATTGTATTAATTCGATCCGTTTTGTTTGGCTTTTCTTATATTAAGCATACTCATCAAAATCACATTCATTTCAATTTCATTCGTTTGTGTTGTTTTCGAGCTTTCTGCATCATGTATTTTGCAGTTATCTATTCATTTTGTCATTATTGTGTATTTGTAGTTGTCTCTAATTTTAATAGTTATTTGTAATTTTTACCTTGTCCTGAACTATTATTGCCCCAGGCTGTTGAACAGCAAAATAAATAAATACGTAGATGGATGGATGGATGGATGGATGGATGGATAGATAGATAGATGGATAGATAGATAGATAGATAATAGATAAACGATAGATAGATAGATAGATAAAGATTTTAATTAGGTAGGTACTAGGTTCTTGGTAGGTAGGTAACTCAGGTAGGTATTACAGGTAAAAGGTAGGTAGGTAGGTAGATGGATAGATAGATAGATAGATAGATAGATAGATAGATAGATAGATAGATAGATATAGATAGATAGATAGATAGATAGATAGATAGATAGATAGATAGATAGATAGATAGATAGATAGATAGATAGATAGATAAACGAAGTAAATAAGTAACTAAATAACTAAATAACTAAGTAAATAAGTAAATAAATAAATAATAAATAAAATAAATATATATGTATATAAAATAGATAATTAAATAAGTAACTAAGTAAGTAATTAAGTAAATAAATAAATAAGTGAATAAATAAATAAACAAATAAGTAACTAAGTAAATAAGTAGGTAAATGAATAAATAAACAATCATACAAATAAATATTGAAAGATCTTTCCTCAGTACTAAATTCTCTGTTCAAACGAATACAACAAAAATACAAAGAATAAATAGTCAATTGCAAAAGAATCCGGGATAATGTTGTTTACGACGCTTCTTCAAATATTCCTACTACATACGTACATCCTGTTCTGATGCGCCTGATTGGTGGTGGACGTCAATATCATGATCTCCCTTCCACTCACCATTTCTTTTTTAATTCTAGTACCCTCCCAACACAAATTCCTCTGATATTCCCCTACCAGGAAGTCTTCTTCCATCATTAATGTGTTTATGTCTTCTGCTTCCATTATTCTTCGTATCTCTGTGTTTATTCTCTCACCTTGATGTTCTGGATGACTTTTTAAAGAAATTCTTCTCAACTGCTGTTAATTTATTAATATGACTGTTATTAATAATTGTCCAGTTCTCCTCCTAGTAGAATATTTTATTGTATAATATTTAAAGTAATATTATTCATGTGCTACTGATGATGGACTGTATTAAACACACCAATCACATTTCTCCCATTATTAATTATTTAAGCAACTTCCAAGTTTCATATTTCTCCACTTTCAAAACAGGACTTTAAATTACACAAGTAATTGTTGATAATTCTTCACCTTTTTATTTTCCCCCACCAAAAAATAATTACAATTTCTTCTTTCAAACTTAATTTTACTCATTGCTATATTATATTCCTTTAATGATTGGCTGCACATGTTATGGACTTCACCCTCTTGTGCTGTAACTAATATTCTAATCATCCGTAAAACGCCTAGGGGATGCAAATCCTCTTGTCCTTCCGCAATAATAATAATAATAATAATAATAATAATAATAATAATAATAATAATCAAATTAATAATAATAATAATAAAAATAAAAATAATAGCAATATTAATATTAAGAATTTTACCGTAATTTGTACTGTTTCATTTCTAGGGAAAAGAATTCAGGATGATTTACAGAATTTTTTCGTTAGTCTTCTTACGTTTGCTTGTTTGAAGGTAAGTATCAAATTACATTTACAACAGAAGTAACTTTTTTTTTTTTGTTAGAAGCAAAATATTTTAGCGACTGCCTACGTAGATTTAATTTAAAATCCATTGTCATCAAGGGGATTTAAAACTGACAATGTTTATCACTAGTATATCTGGTTAATAATAACACATGTACAGTTGTCAAAAAAAAAAAAGTGTCCGCACTCGTGAACAGCGAATAATTTCTAAGTCCACTTCGGATCACGGTGATGTTGTACGATGCAATGCACTTGTAGAAGGAGTTTCGAAACTATGGAGTTACTCAATATTTGCGTCTCGTAGAGCAGCGATAGAGAGCTCGCTTAATGTTTTGAATGTTGTGAGTTCGAGTCTTGTTCAAGTTATCATTTTATTTTGTTATCGTTCGTCAGCGATCTAAATAATATTCAAGTTATCATTCGTATTTTGTTATCGTTTTTAGTGATATAAATAATATTGAAGTTATCATTTATATTCTGTTACCGTTCTTTAGCGTTATAAATAATATTAAAATGATCATTTATATTCTGTTATCGTTCTTTAACGTTATAAATGATATTCAAATTATCATTTATATTCTGGTCGTTCTTTAGCGTTATAAATAATATTCAAGTTATTATTTTATTTTGTTATCGTTCGTTAGCGATATAAATAATATTCAAATTATCATTTATATTTCGTTATCGCTCTTTAGCGTTATAAATAATATTGAAGTTATCATTTTATTTTGTTATTGTCTGTTAGCAATATAAATAATATTCAAGTTATTATTTGTATTCTGTTATCGTTCTTTAGCGATGTAAGTAAAATAAATTTCATGTTAGATTTAAAACAATACAGTGTTAGTTTCTTCTTCTGATATTATTACATTATACTACCTTGTAACACAATAAAAAGAACAGGAGTGACGAGGATTTGAACCTGAGACGTTGACATATAAATTTCAACGTCCTTCCGACTGAGTTACAGGGGCACAAGTAAAGAAAATGTGCGCAAAAATTGGCCCAATCCCCCTCCAAGACGTTCTGATGATTTGTGGAAAGTCGTTCAGTATGCCAGGGATGCCAAGGAACTGAAACGACTAGTCGATTCCATGCCTACTCTACTGCAAGATGTGATCTTGATGGGAGGAAGATGGACTAAATATTGAATCGTGGATTTTTGTTTTGTTTTTTTAACTTTTAATTGTTTGAATTTTCTAAGGCAGATGCCAGTAAGTTTGTTTGTGTTTATGCCACGAAATGTATTTTTTTAGAATATTATCTTTCTTTCTTTCTTTCTTTCTTTCTTTCTTTCTTTCTTTCTTTCTTTCTTTCTTGCTTTCTTTCTTTCTTTCTTTCTTTCCATTTGCAGCCATAATCTCATATTAAATAATAATTCTAAAATCATAGCATAATACATTCATGCATCTGATGTTAATTACTAAAACAGTCATAAAAGAGACAGGAGCAATTATATTCTCTCTTTCCTCTTAAAAACAAAAAAATATATATAAAAGCACTGCGTTGTGTTTGAATGAACGACCGCACGAATACTAAGCCAAAACGCTACCATTACGCTGTAACAATAAGACGGAGAATACCTTAATTATAACTGTAGATATCAGGCAACGTGATCCAACAACATGTAACATCGCCTGTCTCCGAAATGTAGCGGAGATACCCGAAGGAAACTTCGTTTCTAGAGAGCGGCCACCTTTTCTTTCGACAGCTGTACAAACTTTTTCATCCCTCTATGATAAGTGGTTTGCATTTTATTAATATCTTAATAAAATATTGTTTTGCTTCATATAAAAAGTACCTTGCGCCACAATTTACATTATTTTTAATTGCTATTCACTTATATGATTCTTTATATACATCGGAACAAACATTACTATTGAGTTTTTCTGTACAGTGAATGGGTAAATTACTAGGAATTTTTTTATGACTAACATATTTTTTATCTTTTATTTGATAATAAAAATTCTAGTAATTTACTGATCAATTTTAAAGCAAACACCTATAGGGAGCTTTGATCCCATGTAAGCAAGGATCTATATACGTGAATATCACTTAAGAATGATGTAAATTGTAGTGCAAGCGACTTTTTATATAAAGCAAATCAATATTTTAATAAAATATTAATATAATACAAACCACTTAGCATAGACCAATAAAATGTTGTACATTTGTCACCAAAAAGTTGTGACAAAACCAAATCGATTCAATAGAAAAGGTCCAACGCAAGGCAGCAAAATATGTCAAAATGGGAAGGGACATGGTGAGCAGATAGTAAAAGACTTAGGGTGGGAACTTCAAATCAAAGCGACGAAAAACCAGACTCACCGCATTGTTTAAGGCACAAATGGGACACAAAGCATGGACCGATATCAATGCTAGATTAGCAACACCATCATACTTAGGAAGGGCTGATCATATTAGAAAGTTTAAATGTAGAAAACAAAGAAAGGACGTGGAAAAATTTTCTTTTGTTAACCGCACAATAGTAGACTGGAACAGCTTACCTGCGGCAATCTTTCAGGGTGGTCCTCTTAAAATCAATACATTTAAGGAAAGGTTGAGAAGATTAGACTGAAAATGTAATTGGAGGTGCAGTGTAATTATTTAACTTGTGTCATGTACTTAATTGAATTGATATATAATTAATTAAGTTGATATGTAATTATTAAGTTGATATGTAAAATAATTTAGTTGATATGTAATTAATTAAGATGATATGTAGGTAATTAAGTTGGTATGTAATTAATTAAGGTGATATGTAATTATTTAAATTGGTAATAGTTGGGTGAAATAGAAGTCCTTATAAGTTAGATTTACTTTTGCTTATCGTAGGCGTTATTATAGAATAGTTTTTAGTTGTAGTCCTAGATTTATTGCATCTACTATTTATAGATTTACGTTTATTTTATTTCATTTAGGTTTATTTTATTTCATTTCATGTAATTGTAATTATTGTATATTATATATCACTGCCACCGGGTGTATACTCAATTGTAGTGTTAATAAATACATACATACATACTATTAAGCAGACGTACCAGTGGTCAAAAGTTGGTGAATCTAGCTTCGTAAGTATGGTAGTTATTGATTTCACTATTGTGAACTTGGAGAAATTTCAGTATAGTGTCCTCTTAAATGCGAAAGCTGGAGGGTTTGCATGAGAAATGCAATTGGAAATGTTTAGATTTCTAATTTTGTTATTTGCAATATTGTTGTTTACATTTGCTACTTGTGATTTATTAAGTTTATATTGCTGTTGTACCTACAATTGTGTTGTGTAGGAAGAAATGTATTGGACACTTAAATGTATATTTATGATCTAATAATTATTAAATGAGGTTTTTGTTCTTTAGCATGTTCACTGACAATAATGTTCTGAAATATAAGAATATCCTTTTGAAGTTTTCGCCCTTAAAATTAAAAATATCTCAGTTTTATTTTAAATATTTCTATCCCACGCGTGTTGAAAAGGAATAACAATGCCGACCGACTAGGTGATTGCGCTACACTGCTCCATCCACGGACTCTCACTTTTGCGTCTAAGCAGTATTTATTGATTATTTTGCAGGTCTTTAGTTTGGAAATTTTATCCTAAAAGTAACAAACAAATTATATTAAGGGGAGAGGATGGTATTTTTTAAACTTTTTCCTATATGGTGTAAAATATTAATTTTTGTATGTAGAGAGCTCATGGCTATGGCAACTCAACTAAATAAAAATATTTAAAAAAATATTTGGGGGTCCAAATTTGAAAAAAAATATACCCAATGCAGGATTGTACTAAAACCGATATATCTAAACCGTTTTTAAAAATAGATTCAAACAGTTTTTGCAATATATTTGCAAAACCATGTTCTACAAACTGTCTGTAACAGAATTTTGATATTAGTCCCTACGTTTGTAAAATAAACAATTACAATTTAATAACAATTTTCTGATTTCTTTTCTTGCAAACAAACGGATGTATTTTTAAAATGAAAACAATTAACAAAATTCTGTTACAGAGAAAAGTTTCCTAAAAGTCTAAAGAATGTGTTCTAAATTTCATGCATGTATCTTTAATAGTTCAGAAATTATATCCATTTTTGTCTGGCAATGTAGCAAAAAAATGAAGTTACTGAAACCGATAAGCGGGCGTGTGATTTAAAAATCCATAGCGCAGGAAGTTTTAAAAATGACGTCTCATCATCCGATAAGGGCACAAATACCCACAAAATGTTATGCAATGCATTCCACACATATCAAAGGGTATTTTAAAGAAAAAAATTGAAAATTTAATTTACCGGATAAAACAATAAAAGTGGGCGAGTGATTTAAAAATCCATAACGCAGGAAGTTTAAAAATGGCGACTCAACATCCGATAAGGGCACAAATACCCACAAAATGTTATGCTATGCATTCAACACATATCAAAGGGTATTTTAAAGAAAAAAATTTAAAAATTTAATTGACCGGAAACAACAATAAAAGTGGGCGAGTGATTTAAAAATCCATAGCGCAGGAAGTTTAAAAATGACGTCTCAACATCCGATAAGGGCACAAATACCCACAAAATGTTATGCAATGCATTCCACACATATCAAAGGGTATTTTAAAGAAAAAAAAATTTAAAAATTTAATTGACCGGAAACAACAATAAAAGTGGGCGAGTGATTTAAAATCCATAGCGCAGGAAGTTTAAAAATGACGTCTCAACATCCGATAAGGGCACAAATACCCACAAAATGTTATGCAATGCATTCCACACATATCAAAGGGTATTTTAAAGAAAAAAATTGAAAATTTAATTTACCGGAAACAACAATAAAAGTGGGCGAGTGATTTAAAAATCCATAACGCAGGAAGTTTAAAAATGGCGACTCAACATCCGATAAGGGCAAAAATACCCACAAAATGTTATGCTATGCATTCAACACATATCACAGGGTATTTTAAAGCATTTTGTTTTTGAAAATTTACTCATTTTCACCAAAAATACTATCCTCTCCCCTTAAAACACAGGAAAACTCCATTCATTAGAAAATTAAAATTCACTTGAACACAATTTATTTTATTTTAAATACATGTTGTTAATTGTACAGTATGTGAAATTTATCTGGAGAATGGTTCGAAGTGGAATGTTTGAAGTTCCGTTTTTATTTTGAAATCAATCTCGCTTTCAAAATCCGCGCCTGCCATTTTGGATTGCTGCTTTCAAGGCTTGCATATTGTTGTGCGTACCATATTCATCGATATCGCAAATGCTTAGTTGAAATCGATAGTTGGAACAACATAATGAATAGCAGTACTTTCATATATGTTACAAGGATACAGTAACGTCACATGTAATTAGCGTATTATAGTAGGCTATGCTTAAATAGAAATATAATTATTATTCCGCGAGTTGCATGTGAAATTAGTGTTTTCATCACATAACACAACTGTCAATTAAATTCTTCAAACTACTTTGACTTTTAATTTAGCCTACTGAATGCGTAAAGTTCGCCATCACACGAACAGAAAAGCAATATCTCACATGGATGTAGATACAACAATTCTCATTTCCGGTCATGGGTCTCTGGGTGAAAAATCTTCACCATATCACTCTCCACATCCCCCAAAAGTTTGAAAAGTCATTCAGTTACACTCTGTATATTTAGCAGGAAAACGACACTGTTGTCAGGATATCTTGGAACATTTATTTGCGAAGTTCAAATATTATTAGTACGGAAAAGTAAATCGTATATAACAGCATTAATGTAATGTTAAGTTACAGACACTATCTTAAAATCTGCAGTTCATATATATTAACATTAAAGTTGTGTTAAGTTACAGACGAAATCTTAAAATCTGTATTTCGTATATAATAACATTAATATTGTGTTAAGGGGAGAGGATGGTAATTTTTAAAACTTTTTCCTATTTGGTGTAAAATATTAATTTTTGTACGTAGAGAGCTCACGGCTATAGCAACTCAACAAAATATAAATATTTTGAATAAATTATTTGGGAGCCAGATTTGAAAAAAAAATGTACTCAATGCAGGATTTTACTAAACTCGATATATCTAAGCCATTTTTAAAGATAAATTCAAACACAATGTTACAATTTATTTGTAAAAGCACGCTCTACAAACTGTCTATAACAGAATTTTGTTATTAGTTCCTACATTTGTAAAATAAACAATTAAAATTTAATAACATTTTTTTATTTTCTTTCTTGAACAGAGAGACTTATTTTTAAAATGAAATCAATTAGGAAATTCCATTACAGAGAAAAGTTTCCTAGTGTTAAAATAGTCTAGAGAATGTGTATTCTAAATTTCATTCATATATCTTTAATAGTTCAAAATTATATCGATTTTTGTCTGGCTATGTAGCAAAAAAATAAAGCTCCAGAAACAGCAATCAAAGGGGGTGTGATTTAATAATCCAGAGCGCAGGAACTTTAGAAATGGCGTCTCAACATCCAATAAGGGACAGATACCCACACAATGTTATACAATGTATTCCACACACATCACAGAGTATTTTAAAGAAAAATTTGGTTTTGAAAAAAAAATGAAGTTCAGGAAACAACAAACAAAGTGCGGTGTAATTTAAAAATCCAGAGCGCAGGAAGTTTAAAAATGGCGTCTCAACAACCGATAAGGGCACAAATACCCACAAAATATTATACAATGTATTCTACACATATCACAGAGTATTTTAAGGAAAAAAATTGCTTTTTGAAAATTTACTCATTTTTCACCAAAAAAGACCATCCTCTTCCCTTAAGTTACAGACACAGTCTTAAAATCTGTATCTGTATCTGTGTTGTGTTAAGTTACAGACACAATCTTAAAATCTGTATTTCGTATATAATAACATTAATGTTGTGTTAAGTTACAGACACAATCTTAAAATCTGTATTTCGTATATAATAACATTAATGTTGTGTTAAGTTACAGACACAATCTTAAAATCTGTATTTCGTATATAATAACATTAATGTTGTGTTAAGTTACAGACACAATCTTAAAATCTGTATTTCGTATATAATAACATTAATGTTGTGTTAAGTTACAGACAAAATCTTAAAATCTGTATTTCGTATATAATAACATTAATGTTGTGTTAAATTACAGACACAATCTTAAAATCTGTATTTCGTATATAATAACATTAATGTTGTGTTAAGTTACAGACACAATCTTAACATCTGTATTTCGTATATAATAACATTAATGTTGTGTTAAGTTACAGACAAAATCTTAAAATCTGTATTTCGTATATAATAACATTAATGTTGTGTTAAGTTACAGACACAATCTTAAAATCTGTATTTCGTATATAATAACATTAATGTTGTGTTAAGTTACTGACACAATCTTAAAATCTGTATTTCGTATATAATAACATTAATGTTGTGTTAAGTTACAGACACAATCTTAAAATCTGTATTTCGTATATAATAACATTAATGTTGTGTTAAGTTACAGACACAATCTTAAAATCTGTATTTTTTCGTATATAAAACATTAATGTTGTGTTAAATTACAGACACAATCTTAAAATCTGTATTTCGTATTTAATAACATTAATGTTGTGTTAAAAACAGACACAATCTTAAAATCTGTATTTCGTATATAATAACATTAATGTTGTGTTAAGTTACAGACACAATCTTAAATTATGTATTTCATTTTTCAATATATTTCCTTTTCAGGATAATATCTTGGCACTGAAGAGTTTGACTGAAAGTAAGTTACGTGATGTTTCTTTTTCTTTTCGAGGAGCGATAGAATGAATCTAACGAAACAAAGAATCTAGTTAGTTCATTTTCCAACCTCATTTCAGAATATATCATTAATTACGTCATTTCATCACTTACATAAACTACGGCATATATATTGATGTATAAATAATTGTATTATATAAAAGTAATGTGTAGTATATTTTGATACACTTAAATTTAATAATTAGTATAGGCTTATACTGTCAATGGAAACTTTAAACCATTAAATGTTTCAAAAATAAGAAAATCGCTGAGAGCTTTTCCCAAAGAAAGTTGGGTTCCATTCCAGATAGGCCCACAGCCTGTAAAATTTATTTAAGTTTTTGAAATGCTTCATTACCATTATATGAAGACATTTTTTGTTTCTAAATAATCTGGATACGAAAAGTAGCTAATACAAGAAATATTTCAAAGTCATTACTTCAACTAGTACATAACTGTTAACACTTTCCGCTCGAATGAGTCCATTTGGAATCACTAATATTTCTGTAATTTTTTACTCATATGATTTGCCTCAAGATTCTATTTGATATCCTCAGAAGCAGTTTTGTTCTTTTCCGATAGAGTGCAGGACCCGAGAGTTCCTTGGCCTAGTTTTTATTAGGAAGAGGATTGTTTTGTTTTTTTGTTCCTCAATGGTGTCTCTATGACATTGTGCACCAATAAATAAATTCAGGTCAGAAAGACTTAAACAAAAATGCATTTAGATATATTTAATAAATCACTTAGATGCTGTGCTTCATTTAAAATAAGATTGTGTTCATTTTTGCTTATGAACTATTAGACAAAATTTTGATTTAGGTTAGTTATCACCAAATAATACGTTTCATAATAAAATTAGCCTACATTACAGGTGTAAGAATGAGTTAATATTGTGCTATGATCGTATAATATACGGCTTCACTAGCCTTTAAATACATCCGATATAATCAATATTCAATAATTTTTGGCTCGTTCTACACAAAATTATTTCTTTCTTCAATTGCATATTTTGATGTAAATAAATACGTTTATTGAAGCTTGACGAATAATTATTTGTCAACATGCCAGTTAATTATTTCCTAACATTTGTTATTTAAAGAGAGTGTGATACGAATATAGTAGACTAAGTATCACGGAATTTAGATGTAATGTACAGTAAATCGGCCGACTAGCGGTAAGACCCACATGCTACTGCCGCTTTTTGCCTTCCCGAACGCTCGACGAAACTCCGTCATGGATACCTTATTGTCAGCAGTATGAACTGTGGAGTTATCCTGCTGAAAATACTCCGTGAATCGTTCCTGCTATGTTGACCTATCACACAAATCTTCTAAAATATGATTATGTCGTGCAATATTGATTGTGTCTTTAAAATGGAGATCCTTGATGCTTTTACAGTCTTCAAATTACCGCTTGGATTCTATGTCAAAGATCTTTCGAGTGTAATGGAATTTTAAGCACTATGAAAATTTTAGCATTGTTTCCTATGAAGAAAGTAAATCTAAGGGACTCGTTTCTTGAATCTAAACAAGTAAATGATCTTGTTGCACATAGAAGGCTCCTGGAAATTTTTCAATAGATTTCTCTCACACGTGATATTTAGAGATAATTCAAGTGGCCCAATCAAGTGCAGATTTTCCTGCACTCCAGATCAGTTAAATCCCCTTCAGATACAACTGAAAGAATTCTTCATCGATGAAGGACGGAAAGGTAAGGAGAAGGAGCTTTAAATTATATAGCCTATTTTGAAAATTTTTTGTTTTGAGTATGTATTAGGCGTATATATTTAAATGACGAATGGTTGTAATAAATTTTATAGATGTAAACTGACTTGCTGTCGTGATAATGGGAGTTACTGTACGGGATCTACAAATATATTCCTCTTTTCATAATATTATTGTTTTGTTATCTAGAATAACAAATCATTATTCAAATGTGTTTTTGGGTATCAGTCACTTGATCAACTACACTACAACAGAAATAAGAACATATATGGGCTATTCCATCTCAAATCGACTGAAATGCAGAGAAAATTGACCTTGCAATTTTTAAATACAATGAAACTTTTTCTGTTCGTTGCCAACTGTGATACAATGCTTTGTGCAAAGTTTGAGGCATCAGAACTTCATAGTGTTTAAATTAAAAATATTTAAATTTATCGTATTTTCATAAAATTAGCAACTTTAAAAATGTTGTGACTCCGAAATCCTTTCACCCAATGATCAAAATCATGGTTGATGTTGATGCTGAGAAATTAAAGTTTATATTGACATGTAAACAGTTTTACTTTTTATTAAAATTGGGAAATTTAGATTTTCTTCATTAAGACGCCTTTGCCCACGAAAAATATGTTTAAAGTATATGGTTAGATTCCGCATTGAAAGTACAAATAAACACATATTTTTTTTTTACTGGTGCATCGTTAATAAGAAAATATTGATAATATCAAATAAAGAAAAAAAATAGTACGCGCGTGAAGTAACCAGCTGACTGTGAGGCGGGATTTAGCCCAGACAAGCAAGGCCAGGAGACAAACACGTGATGTTTCGTCTAGTAGCGCATAGCTGGGGTAGCTTTATCACAGGTTTTCATAAACACAGGAGTAAAATGACGCCCAACGCTCGCTTATCTTCAGCTCTCGGCCAGTGCTTTCTGTACTGGGCCGTTCAAGTCCAGGCGTGTGAAAATAATTTATTTAATACCCTCGAAACTTATTGCCGAGCCACTAAGGAAATAATGCCGAATCCATCGTAATAATGCAAGTTTTTTTAATACAATATTTTTTTTTTTTTTTCACATTTTTACAAATGGGCAAAAAGCCTAAAAGTAAGTAAAATCAGATAATCTGTCTCTCTGTATATAATAAAAATGAGGATTACTTCTTATCATAACCTACCAAATGTCAGCTTCAAAATGAGCTCTCGTTCAATGTTCTGCAGTAAATGGTTCCAGAGTTCTGAGCGCTGAAAGAGGCTTGTTTTATAAAATATGCTAAATTTGTCGCTCAATAGTACGAAACCGTTTGACTTTCGATAGTATATTTTTGAAAATGCACTGTCCTCAGCAACTTATATAAATATGGAAAAATTAGAGTATTAAAAATGCGAGGTTTTTTACTGATCGATTTCATATGGAATAGCCCATTTGTATTTGTAACTTAAGCTAACGTCGTGCATTACAGGAGCCTTGTTCGGTTCAAGTTTGTCGAGTCTGGTGAAGTTCGATATTCGCCCATGTTCGCTCTGCAGAAGGAAGCCTGTCGTGTTTGTTCCAATTCGTTGTAAAAATATTCGCTGTCTTCCACTCATGTATTAATCACTTGAGAATTTTTACACAAATCTTGCGATCAGTTTTTCATATGAAATTAGACGAAGTTTTCAATCTCTTGGTTGCCTCCCTCAAGTTCGAATATTGCAGGACACTAAATTAAGCATTATTTATGCATGCTTTAAGGTACAATAGCATATATTTTATGACGACTTAGTACGATCGCTAATTGCAGTAATAATGAACCAATTTATATTTTCAGGAAACAATGGAGAACTACTACAGCACATTATTGCTCTTAGTGAGAAATTTCCAGGTTGGGGTACAGAAGTTGCAAATAACCTAATTGTTACAGTAGGCAGAGGAAGTGAACTTATACAACATATGAAAGAGTCTGTTGAAAGTGTCGAAGGTAAATATTTAAAAAAATGTCATTATCAAAAGATGGGAGAAAGCAACTGGCCACCCCACCCCATTATTTCCTGGCCCAGTTGCCTCATGAGTGATGTTTTATGGTGTCACTTGTGGGGTCCAACCTGTCTTCTGACAGTTCACTGAACAAAGACCAAAAGTTGTAGTCTAAATTCGTGGATAAAACTATCACGAATAGGCTATGTCTCAATGATTAATTTTTGTGTAAAAGTTGAGATAAACATAACATAAAATTATAGGGTGTCCTACATTTATGACCATTTTTCACCATAACGCATCATTTAAATGATCTATACCAGTGATGACAAAGCAAGCGCATTTTTCTGATCTTGACGACATGCGCGGGCACCAAGCGCTAAGTATGGAAAGAGGAAGGATTGTGTATATGAATAAGCAACCTGTTGGATTAAGAAAACAGAGGTGCACAAACTTCAAACGGAACGTGAAATTTTATGTCGTTATTTTTATATGGCTTCTTTCTGTTTGATATTATCTATTGAAATCTTTCAAATCCAAGTTAGAAAATTATCTTATGACGAGTTCCCAAACTAACTTACTATCATGACAAGTGTTGTATTGCATGTTTCCACGTATTCACATTTTTTATGTTCTAGTGATATTTAACTTATTTTATATTTTTGTTTTCATATTTTCCGATAATGGTATATCTATAATGTGATAAGTTGAGCTATATATAATCATAATTTTCCTTACTGTGTGTACTTAAAAATATTGTATTCATTGTATGCTTTGTACTGCACTATTTTATTACTACTATTAGTATTCTTATTACTATTATGCCTGTTATTATTATTGTTATTATCATTATTATTATTACTATTCTTATTTATTATTATTATTATGATTATTATCAATAATTGTCTTATTTTTATACTTTGTATGCCTCATTTATTTTTGACCTCCTGTTCACATTTTATTATGCTTTTTCCTTTCTTTCTCTATGTTATATATTATGTCTGATTTCTTCTTACTTGTTGTTTACATTTCATTATTATTATTATCTTGTTCAGTTTTGTGTGTAAAATTGTAGTGTACTTTGTAAATATGTAGTGTTTTGTAACGCAGTTTTTACTCCTGGTTGAGTGTTAGAGAAGGCCGTATGGCATTTAACTCTGCCAGGTTAAATAAATCATTATTATTATATTGTCTGTAAAACAAAAGTACTAATACCAATTTCTTAATATTGCAGTTGTGTTTTAAATGTTAATAACATGATAAAGAGTTAAGAAGGAATATTCACATAAATTCCATAGTAGTACAACTATACTGTACTAAATGGAGGAAACACATCATTCATAAAGAAAGTGATATCACAAGAAAAGGGATTGAGTATTACACGATAAGTTGGAATTGATATTGATGGTATCTTTAGCCTTATAAAAGTAATCAATAAACTAATCAAAATAATATTACAGTACAAAGTAAAGTTACCTAGGTGCTGTACATGTTTTAAGTGTAACTAATATTCCATAACAAAACTCTTATCGCATTATGCTTTTAAGGTGATAATGGTGAGCATCTTCCTATCATCAGAACATTAAATTATTTCCTCGAAATCTGCTGAAGCTATAGAGCTGACATTTTTTACAACACATGGGCACGTATCTTTGCTTATGATGTAACAGTAGTTGCTTTCTTAATTAATTTCCTTACAAACAATTTCGAAGCGAATATTTTCAAAATGTTGAATACACTATCTTCAGTAATACGTATATACTGTGACAGCGACGTGAGATTCGAACTCACGACCAGCGTCCCGCAAGAAAGCAGATCGCACAGGCTCCACGGAACATTGAGTGACGTCGCGCGGTGGAGAGAAGAGAGGGGTGTATTACGTCACGCGACGAGTTTGCGCGCGCATCTGGTGCTGGTAGAGAGGAGAGGGCCCTGGATTTCTCTGGAATGCCGTGTCTAGAGACGGGTGGAACCTTCCAGGCTACGTCGCTGTAGTTATAAATTACGGTCGCGAAGGAACGACAGCAGTTTCAGAGTTTTCAGTTATTCAGTCAGTGAGAAAGCCATAGCAAGCAAGCCAGCCGGAGTTCGACTCGAGTGTGCGTCCGCATCTGCGTCAGCATCCGAAGGCCTGAGTTCGAGTGCAGTGGACCGCAGTTGGAGGGACCTGAGTTCGAGTGCAGTGGACCGCAGTTGGAGGGACCCGAGTTCGAGTACAGTGAACTGTCTCTGAAGGTCTGTGGTTCGAGATACTGTGAACTCGAGTGACTGAGATAGAAGAACTGTGAACTGAGAACTGGTAGTTCTGATTTGTAAATAGTGCTTTGTAAATACTAGTTAAGATTAACAGTTCATTGTTGTGCGTAATAGTCCAAGTAAATTGTCATTGTCGTCGGTGGAGTGCCATAACGAATACTGTGTTGAGTGAGGATCAATTGTTGACGAGAGCGTTAAGGCGAATTGTAGAAAGGAATTATTGCTGTGGCGAATAAATTACATTGTTGTTACTAATAAAATTTACAATACGGTGTATTAGATTTACGAAAACATTCTGTAAAGCTACTAAATAAATATGCCTATACCTGAAAATTTTACTTTTCTATACTAAAAGTTGAGAAAATATTTCTTTTGAATAAAATAAATCAAACTTGTGAAAAATGAGCATTAAAATTAAAACTTACATTCTTATAATGCACTTATATTTCTCAGGCAAAACTAAAAATTAACATGGATACAGTTTTAATAATTTCTCTTCCCTTTATCTAATGAATCAGTGCTGGCCATCCCTGAATATAGCTCGACCAAGCGGCATATACCACCTCTTTCGTCTGTCTCTTTACTTTCCGCTGTAAAGCGCTCAGGCAAACCTGTCTTCAGACAGTTCAATAAGCAAAATACAGACCAAAAGTTGTAAATTTGTGGATACAACTATCACGAGTAGGCTATGTGTGAATATAATTTAAAAGACATGTTGGTTCAAGAAAAGTGTGAATACAATTAATAATCATATATAATAAATTTTCAGTCAAATACACTTTTCAGTTTGTGAGGTCAGATAACCTGTTACATCACAATATTAATACAAAGTCACTAATATTTTCGACTTTAAAAAGTCATCATCTGGTGCATGAGATGCAAACAATTTTAAAATAGATGATAGTTGATCTAACAATTAATCATTAATTGTTAGATCAACTGTCACCTATTTTAAAACTGTTTGCATCTCATGCACCTGATGATGACTTTTAAAGTCGAAAATATTAGTGACTTTGTATTAAGTATTGTGATGTAACGGATTATCTGACCTCACAAACTAAAAAGTGTATTTGACTGAAAATTTATTATATATAATTATTAATTATGTGTGAATAATTAATTTTTGTGTAAAAGTTCAGAGATAAATAATATAACATTAAATGGGGTCCTATATTTATGATAATTTTTCTCTAAAACGCGCCATTTATATTACGTATACAAAAGTTGATTTAGTCTTGTAATACATAGAGTACGTATTGTTGAGATAGTAGAAATACCAAGAATACAAATTAACCTCATACTTGATTGAGAAGACCATATATAGAATAAAATTAACGAAGGAACAAAACTTACCCTCAGGTAGTTTCCTGTACGTAATAGCGATGCAATAAAAATAAAATATGAGATTACACACTACTGCAAAAATAAACATTTTACTCTACAATTACTACCATTTTAACAATAAATTTTTATTCTTTCAGAAAAAAATGCAACAGCTTTGAAAACGATTTCTGATGAACTGCTTTTATTTTACACTGAGACTTCGCCTGTTTTGGATGAAATGCTGAAGTTCGCTAACGAAGGAAGAGAAGTTTTGAAAATATTCAAAGACTTTTTTACATACACTGAACCAGGATTGAGAAACCTGGGCTAATCGAATATTATATTATATTTCGCAGTACGGGAACTTTCTTCTTGTTTTTGTTATCGCCATTTCACAGTTAAATTCCATGTTAAACCTCTAACAATTTGATAGAAACAAATTAACTTATGGTTGTGGGTTTTGCACCGGTTTTATAAGAATGCACTGTTACTTAAATGTAGATAAATATCTTGTACTAATAATACAGTAAATGAACTCTTCAAAGTGGTATGTGTTTTTATTTTCCATTATTGCATGCATGAAACTACAGTAAAAACTTTTTGTGCGAGATCGTGCGTAGCTTGGTTTCCGCTCAAAACCAATCCGCGGAAAGTCTAAAATTCCACATTCAGTATTCCCAACCTAACACACATAACAATTTCCCTCTTCTTACCGCTTAAGTGACATATTGATTTTACTGCTTTAGGCTTTTAACATATTATTTTTAGAGACGTTCAATATAGTAATAATTATAAATTGGACTTACCACTGCAATTTCACCTAAATTGCATTTTAATTATTGTTTTTAAATAATTGCAAAAATTAAGTAAACTCTACAACTCCACTAAAGTTACTGCATTCGTGATGCAAGTAACATTAAGGAAGCCGTGAAAAAATCAACAAGATTCCAGACTCATCATAGACTGGGGGAAAGACAGACGTATAGTAAACATAGAAAACATTTTAAAGCAACAATGTTGAAGATAGATATTTTTGTTTTGAAAATTTGCCGTCATTGAACAGAAACCAAGATGGAGATTTCATTGCAACTAATTAGAAATTCCTCTTTCAGGAATGTAATAAACGATCTTCGCAAAAATAGTGTACGATACACGAGCGGTATGTTTTCTTTCAATTCTCGGAAATTAAAAAAGCTCAACTACGTTTCGCTTTTTCAAACTTTTCCTGGAACATGAAAACTTCAACATACCGCTCTTGTAACGCATAGTACTATTTCGATTTAGGTAGGCCTATAGCGTAATATATGTTTTTGAAATGAGATTGATTAACATTTTCCTTTCCATTGATTCTAATTCACGTTAACACTTTGTTAAAAACTTAAAATTGTTTAGTAGTTCGTGGGACACTGATGAAGACGCAACACCGCGTCGAAAAGGGGCCGTCTGTCCAAGGTATATAACCTTTTTTAATAAATTTTAACACAATGGTGTTTAGAATATTCCGTTATTTAATATGCCGATATTAGATTTCTATAAAAAATACACGGATCAAATTTATTTTAGAGTTAAAAGTATGCGAAAAATTAAAACAAAATTGCAGATAACAATATAGAATCTCGATAGGTTTGAAGTGTAACGGCGTTGTGTTAGGGCAGGAAAAACAGAAAGCCACCTGAAATAAAAATACAAAAACTGAGCTACGAAAATGTGGGGAAGAAAATGAAAGATTAAAACTCCCACAATATTATTTAAAATCATTAGGAATTCAGGAAAAAAATAAAGGAGGAATGGCTAATAGCAGAAAATTTTAATATTTGCTAAAATCGTGACAGCAACGAACGTCATAATTACTTAGGGATTTCACTTTTGAATACAGCTAATGAGTTATGTACCCAAGGCAGTGATTTTTAAGGATAACTTGTAACCGCTTGAAGAGAGTACTTTAAGTGAAAAGCAGTATGTGTTACGAGGGTCAAGTACTGTACAGACACAATTTTAACAAGACACGTGAATTATTACGGCGCTTCCGGTGGGAGGTAATAGACCAAGCTCCCTACAGTTCCGACTTGGCACTCAGTGATTTCCATCTCTTCGGGCTGTTGAAGAAGCACCCGGGTAGTAAACGATTCAACACAGATACGGCCGTTCAGAAATACGTCGTTATGTGGCTTCAGGGCCTTGAAGCAGATTTATTCTATACAGACATAGATACCTTAGTCTATTTTTGGAACAAATGTTTGGACAAGCATGGTGACTGTGTTGAAAAGTAATGGGTACGAGTTTTCTACTACTGCGTATCAGTATATCTGCCTGTGAAATAAAGTTTCGCCATGAGACTCTTGTTACCTTACTTTTTGAAGCACAATCGTATAAGTATGAAATAAAATTAATTAAAAAAATTCGTATGAACCATAGGTATTCAATTTGTAATAAATGATATTGTACGAAAAGGAACGATATTCTTATCTTTAAAATAGGGGAGAAGTGGGTACAGTAAGACAGGGAGAACAGTGAGACATTTTTTATTAGATGGTAAATATTGATTTTGAGATGTTGGTAACAGTGGAGTTGTATGTTGCATGAGTAAAGTAACAGTATTTTAAAACTCGATTTGATTCTAGTTATGAAGGTGAGTGATGAAAAAATAATTCGTAATTTTTCACTCTAGAAGTAAAATTTTGGCTTGTGTTTAAAGAAGGTTATATTGGATATACCAATGAGATATAAATATGAATGTTTTGTTAACTAATACTATGGTATTTGAGATTATGTTTGGCAAAGTTTCGTCTTTCTTGTTTTAATTTTGAAGTGATGGCGTCATTTTTAAACGAACTATGCGTAAAGGAACAGTGAGACATGCCATTGAAGGGTACACTGAGACGTCTCACTGTCCCCATGTACCGATGATTTGCAAAAACAAACTGTAATTATATTACATTTACCAGCAACTAACATTAAAAATCAACATACTAGTAACCAATTTAGGAACTGTAGCTTACAATAATGGATACATTACATTTTAATGGTTTCATAAATAAAATATTATTCAAAAAATTAACAAAAATGTTAAAAAATAAGAAAGAATTACATTGAATTCTTATAATTATAAGCTTTGTTGTCACCAAACATTCATTTTATTTTTTCGCAAAAGTTTAAAATGTCATGGAAAATTCACTTTTCCAAATGTTCCAATTGTTTCAAAGGTTTCGAAGTCAGACATCAAAATGATTCTAAATAAGCCTACAGAACATGTCAAGATAAAGAGACAGCAAGTTTTTTTTTTCTTTTGAAATAAATGTACATAATTTCAATGTCCGTTAATAGACATTGTGATGTCTCACAGTACCCTCCTGAATGGGAACAGTGAGACATTTGCATTTTTTTTTACTAATACGTATTGTATATTATGTCCTTCATCTATTAACATTTTTGTTAATGTATTATTATACTCCATGTTTTAATGTTTATTTCTATTGCACTTGAAGTTAAAAATACTTGAATTATCACTTGCATACATAGGGTAAACTGGGGTCTGTTGGACAGTCGGGCATGTTGGACACACTGTACTTTAACGTGTTACTTCGCCACTTGGGGCACCACATTCTGTTAGAAGTCAATGACTGAAGTAGCCCCACCCGTGGCTACTTCCTTCATTGACTTCTAGCAGAATGTGGTGTCCACAAGTGGCGAGGTAAAACGTTAAAGTACAGAGTGTCCAACATGCCTGACTGTGCAACAGACCCTAGTTTACCCTATGTCTTAATATTTTGTGCTTCACTGTACCCACTACTCCCCTATTATATTTTACACGACTATTACCATAAAATTAAATTCAAGAGAAAAAGCCTATTACAAAATTCAGAATTAGTATCATTTTGAAACACTTCTACTCAACTCTTATGATTTATCCGTTTATATAAGTCTTGTTGGTGTATCTGGATTTAACAATACAACATTTTTCTGTGGAATAATTTTGAATATAAAATGTGGTTGACTATAAGAGAAGGCATCAATGCCTTAACTCTGCCAGAAAAACATGAAGCATTATTACTATATTTCTAAGTATTTCTGTTGAAATTACCAGAACTTGAACTGATCCTAGCAAATTCCTCAATTATTTTCCACTTACTACATACAATTCAAGTGAATATTTGATAATAAGCGTAAATAGCTTGTTGAGTTAGGTTTGACAGAGTCAGTATTCATAACGTCTTTATACTTCACTAATACTGGATTATATTAATTGTAAACAGCAATGACGTATACTAATCTCATGTGAATTGCGGTTTCTTATCTATACTAATAATAAAACTGTAGCCGAAATTTTTCTGGTAATTTTAGATTTTCCAAAATAATTGGTCCTAACATATATAATTAACCGCCCTGAAACAGAAAATCGTTTTTTGAAATTTTTGTTTGTATGTCTGTATGTCTGTCTGTCTGTCTGTCTGTCTGGATGTTTGTTACCTTTTCACGTGATAATGGCTGAACCGATTTATTTGAAAATTGGGATATAAATTAAGTTCGTTGTAACTTAGAATTTAGGATATACGGCATTCAAAATATTTTATTTAAAATGGGTGTTATAAGGTGGCTTGAATTAAATAAATCGAAATATCTCGCTTATTATTAATTTTAATGAAAATATTATTTCTTAAAAAATAATTTCAGATAAGTTTTATTCCATGAAAGAGTTTGATAGGACTGATATTTAATGAGATAAATGAGTTTCAAAATTAATAACAACGCCATCTAAGGCGGTGTAATGAAATAAAAAAACAAATGACTTCGTCTATAAGGGGCCTTAACAACAACAATCGAAAGCTATGAAACATAGCCTACACAGAATGTTTCTGTGTTTGTATGAAGTAATATCGGAAGCTAAATTAACCGATTTGTACAATTAATTATTAATTCACCATTGGAAAGTGTAGTTTCTCTAGATGGACGTAATGCTATAATGTTCTTACAGTAACTTCTGAGTGAATCGAGGACAGGTAAGATTAAAATAGCTTCTTATGCACAGAAAACTTGATAGGCATTCGTTTCCTGTACTTCCTAAAATAATTTTTAAGACCAAATGAGTGGTCTCTAGATCAAAATGATCGCATTTTAATTTTTTAATACAATTTAAATTAAGTAACATAGTAAACGATTTATCCTTCTATCAAACACGAATATTCCCTGGATCAAATGTCCTATTTTAATTATGTAATTGCTTTATATTTACTTCTAAATGGGTGCAGCGGAGCGCACGGGTACGGCTAATTTTAAATATTTTATTGAAGCACATGCTGAATTTCAATTACAATTTTAAGCATACCGTTATTGAGATGAGATATTCCTTTTATAACTTCTAATTTACAGAAGTGAACAACTGAAGCAATTTACCTTACAAGGAAAAATTTTGATGAGGTCAGGTGAAAAACTATTTTTTTTCTTTCACTATGTAAATAATATCAAAATAAGTGCTTGTACAAATTTCGGCCACTCGACCGCAATTACGAGGGCCGTAAAAATAAGTTCGCCAGGGCCCGTTAACGGAAAAAAACACAATTTCATTGCAAAAATTATTGAAACAGACACGGCAATTGTAGAGCAATTTTTCAAAATATTTCCCACCGGAACTGAAACATTTGTCACATCAAAGGGATCGACAGAGAGATGCGACTGTTGACAAACCCTGGTTCCAATCCGAGATGGCTGATTTCTAAGACAAAGGATACAAAAACTGATCCCATAGTATAACAACTGTCACAATTCTAGTGGGGGATATGTTGACAAATAGCGCAACAATTGCTGTATCTGTTTCAATAAATTTTTCCTTGCAATTGTGTTTTTCTTCTGTAAACAGCCCCAGGGAAAATCACTTTCTGGACGGCCTCGTAATTGCGGTCGAGTGGCCAAAATTTGTATAAGCTCTTCTTTTGATATTATTTACATGTTGGAAGAAAAACAAATAACTTTTTCATCTCCCCCCAGCAGAATGTTCGTATGTTATCTTTTATCAGAAAATGACCCTGCTGTTACAACCGGTTCAGTATTGCAGTAACCTTGCTGGAGATAAAAGCACCGCTATACTAAATAATCCAACTATAATTTATGTCTTATGATTAAGGAGCGCATTCCTATGTAATTAAATATTTTTCTTGCGTGTGATAAAACACAATTAACAAAGTTAAACATTCCGAATGTCACGTTTCAAGTTTAAAACACGAATTTTATTTCACATAAAAACATATATTTTCACAAAAAATTTATGTAAATACATATTTTCAGGAAATGTATTATAAACACATAAATCTTGGAGGTTTTTTGACTTAAATAATTATTTACAAGAACTTTTAAATATTTTAAAACTAAATCAATTATATCACTCAGAAATACGTTATCTTTTTTAAGAATTCTTGGTTGCTTCGTGTTTCTAAGCGCTGTGTGGTGCATCCATGATCCATTTTTGTAATAGTATCGCCTCAAGTTCAGAGAACTGTTAGGTAGCATATCAGTGTTATTATATGAGAATAAATTAACATGGACAAGGAGAGATTTTGGAACACATAATTAGGAATGTTTATTGTTGCTGAAGGTGATTTCATTCCGCGCTTTCTTTGTGAAACACAACGGATAAGAGCTCGGGTATAAACATTTAATTTAAACAAATCCCGCCTCTCGCTCATGCCTATGAAGTGAGGAAATACATCTTGTTGTGATTCCCCTTATCGGACCATAAGATAACTGCAAAACGTATGACGTCGCTGTAGGAAGCTCTTCTCCGACATTGTCAGTCAGTAGCTAGAAACATTTTTTTACGTTAAGATGTGTGTATATTAGCCTCTTAAGATGCCTAAAATCAAACCGAGTTTAAGATCACGTCTACAGCAATATGTAGATGAATTTAGAAACATTTTTATACCGACAGAAAAGTGTTATTCTGTCAACCATGTGGTAAATCAGTAAGTGCAGATGAGAGCTGTCAGGAAACCCAACATTTTTCTGGAAACAAGCACATTGCAGCTGCTTCACGTGTGCATTCACGGCAAAACAGTGGATATAAAAAATGTGTAAAGTTGCTCAAGTATTGGAGGGTGTGCCTGTAGGTGAAATTGACGGTGTAAGTGTTTGTGATATTTCTCTCTTTAAATATGCACGTCTGACGTCCTGTGATATGGAAAGATGGTTTCACAGTATAAGTCGTTGTTCAGAGATAATGGGCATGCATTTGTGATGGACAATTTGGAAATGACCTCTGTTGTTCACTGCAATTCTCGGACAACTACTGGCAACTGATACTTAAGCGTGATTCGTGTGTACCTAGTAACATCTTTTTTTTTTCAAGCTAAGTAAGGTATTTTTGTCATATTTAAAAAAAAATATTTTGTTTATTTTAGCAAATATTTTCGTACATTTTAGCACATAAAAAATAAATATATTTAAAATTTTTATCACATAAAAATCCGCTCCCTACTTATAATGTTATACCAATAGTGAAGTTGAAGTATCTGTAACCAGAGACCATATAACAAACAATAAGGATGTATTCCTACATCTAACAGTAATAACATGAAATTGATAAAAGTTTTCTAAGTGACACGACATACCAATGGATGACAGTAATTACCGGGTATAGAACAGACATGTATTTATTGCTTCCTTAGTGGCCTCTTACAAGTCAAGCGATAGATAATATTAAATTGGCATTATATCTGTCTCTGTTGATATAACTGTAACATATCTTTTTTTAATGTATATCATGCTCTCATATCCTATCATATTTTGCATTATTCATATTGTGGCCGCATTAATTATCGTAATATTGACCAGTTATTGCGTAAACAATATGCACTTTTGATAAGTGTTTGAAGTTAATGAAAAAATTAGCAGCATATATATTTGCGAGTCATATTCAATACCTCTAGAGACTGAAGTTTAACAGACTAACTCTGAAACTCACTAAAATTACTGGCATATTACAGTTCTGTAAGTATAAACAACATCTTTCGAGTTATAATAAATTTTAAATAGTTCACTTATTTCGTTACTTCATAAGGTAGTAAGATATTTTGAATGTTGAAGCTAGATGTACAGTGTCACTGTTATGTTTAGGCGCGCGGTTTTCATTTCCCGTCCCCCGCCGCTAAGAGTTTACCTGCGTCCAAGCGGCCACCCTGTCTGCTGGCACTCAAACATTTAGGCGCGATTGTATAAACCATTTAATCTTAGATCAGAGGTTAAATTGATCCTTGTTTCAGCTGAACTTGGAATTTTGTGTTGTATAAAGTCTAATCTGAGATTAATTTGTCTTAAACTAAAGTCAACTTTGACTGAAGAAATTTCTCCGATTAAGTTATATGATCCAAGTTCAGTTATTTTTCTGTTTGAAATATACGAGTGACAGATTGTGCAAATAAAATATCCATTATTATTAATATTAATAGATATGTTAGGTACATTTATATATTTTTCTTTCAATTTCTTGCCTTAATACACAAACATTCTTTTATTTTATAAGGCTCTATCGTGTTCAGCAGTATCAAATAACATAACCTATAATTATATTATATTTATAACAACCATTAATTATTAATGGATATGATAGGTACATTCATAAATGTTCAATAACTGTATTACTAAACGAAAATTGTCGTTTTATAAAGCTTTATTATGTTTAGCAGTATCAAACACCATAACATGATAACAACTCGTAGAACAGTCAACCTTCTTCTTATTGTCCGCCATTATTTACATTGCACAAAAAAAAAAAACAGTGTCTCCAACAGAGTGTACGGAAAGTCGCCAAAATTAGTTGTAAAGTCGCTAGTTTTCTCATTATCAACAAGGAAAGATTAAATTTTGTCACTATGGGGCGATAAAAAGGTCGCTAAATCCCTATTTAAGCAATATAAAAGTTAAAAGAAATTGTTGTTGAAAAAGGGTTAAAGTCGCTAGATTGGCAACACTGAACAAACTTGTACAACATGGTCCGCGCATCACATACTTCACCTGTTTATGCGATGTTGCCAAATCCTTTTCACGTGAACTTAAATTGCATTTGAGCCTAGGTAATTTGATCGCAGAAAAGTTTTATACAATAGAAGAAGTGTCTGAACTCGGTTCACTCTTCGATCAAAGTTGATCTTTAGTCAGGGAGTTTTATACAATTGGGCCTTAGTATAGGAATTTGTACTTACCCAGCTCAAAGCAGGTGTTGAAAATGTCCCCTACCAACTGCTACACACTGTTGACAACTTCTTACGAAATTGTTAATTACTTTAAGAAGTTCTGCTTCACTGACTGACTCGATTATAGTCTTTAAGCTTATTTATTTTATTTTTAAGTACCCCCCTCCCATAGATATAAATCACATGGTTTCAAATCTGGACTTCGTGGGGGCCCACAGATATAGTAATAGTATAATAATAAGTAGACTTCGTGGAATTGCCACGAGAATCGTAAGGTTTACTGCGCACGCGGTATAGACTGTATGGGAAGGGGGCGTGCAACGGATGGAGTATTCTTCTGATGTAGACACTGAGCAGTATTCTGCGGTTACAATAAAACCTGTATCCCGCATTCAAGAAATATAATGAATGATCATTGAAGTAAGAAATGTCTAAAAATTTGAATACACAATTATTTTATAGTGAGATATATTAACTCTTAAAATTTAATGTAATATACTCACATCATCCTTGAATATGTGCATTGCAGTAAAGAGTTACGTACATTTTGAGCGACTGCAAAGTGAACCTCCTCCGATGGTCACTTAAACAGTTTTTATATTGGAAAAATGTACATTCGACATCGCACATTGTTATAGGTGCATATTTGAAGAACAGAAAGTCACTACTTTTTAGTACACCAACTTCAGACGTCTTGTCGTGATCTGATAGTACATAATTTATAATACGAAGTTGTGAATAGGCAGAATTTTTAGTAATAGGCCTAATGTTTCCCAACTTACATATCACTTTTTCTGAAATTAATGAATTGTTATTTTGGATAACGGTTTGTGATACTTTATCCACTATATTAAGGGCCTTCTGAGAGTTGTAGTTTAGACGATTCTAACAGGATGATGCTTTTGGACACGATTTTAAAATTAGAATCAATGAACAGAATATCTTCCAATAGCTGTTCAGAAGGCAATGATTTTACAGCTGTAACAGCGGAACTGTCTGTGCTGTCCAATTCATCAGTTATCTCCATTATTTTTGCCGTAATGTACTGCATAATAATTAACAGCATCCAACCACATTTCCCAACGGGTCAAGACTGGCTGCGGGGGTAAGGGTATTCCAGGGGCAATTATTTGAAACAGCAACACTCTCATTGTAGCATGTTTGATTAAATTCTTGTCTGCACTGAACAAATGTTAAGCTTGGACTATTCCAACCACAGTAACGCAAAAACAAGTTCTTACATAGGTATACATTAGCTGTAACTGCTCTATCTATTTGGACCGGTCACATCTCTTAACATGAACTGCTTATACTACGACACCGGGAGGTCGCTCACTTCTTCTATACTACCGTACATCGGCAACCTGATTGCATGCTGCGTGTGGCAATTCAACGAAGTCTAATAATAAGGTTTACTGTTCTATTATTGTGCAATTCCTAGTATACTTTCTACCCTTTCAATCAAAAAGAATTCTCATACAAACATTGGTGCTGCCACATTTTGACTATTGCGACATTCTACTAACAGATTTAAATTCTAACTTAGCCCAAAGATTGCAGCGCGTTCAAAATGCCTGCGTACGTTTCATTTGCAACGTCCGCAAATACGACCACATTACACCTTCCCTTGAAACGCTCCAATGGTTAAGATTACAGGACCGAAGACATATCCATTCACTAATTTTCCTATATCGCATCATCAATACTTCTTCGCCTAACTATCTCTCGGTGCGCTTTAATTTCTTATCCTCTTATCACAGAATGGGTACTCGTTCTAAAAATGACCCTTTATTATCTATGCCTTGCCATAAAACAGCTCACTATTGTTCCTCTTTCACAGTATCAGCAATTCGTTTCTGGATCTTCCTACCCAGCTCCCTCAGGAAATGTCGAACGATATTGCAACTTAAAAGTGACCAGTAATCAGGTGTAATTTTCCTTTGTGTGTATATGTGTATATATGTAATTTTCCTCAGTGTTGTATAGTTATAATTTACATTTGAATTTGTTATTCTTGTAATTTGTAATATTGGTTCACTTACCGCTTACATATTCATTGAATAACTTCTAGCCTTATATTATTTTGTAATTTTATTTAGTATGTTCGATTATTTTACTCGACTTGTGCCTGTATAACTATACAAATTTTTATTAATGTTCTTTAAATATTAGTCTGTAAAATTGTATCAGCTTCTTTTGTTTTTGGCTAAGTGGAAGAGAAGATCTGATGGCCTTAACTTCGCCAGAATAAATAAATAGATTATTATTATTATTATTATTATTATTGTTATTATTGTTATACTTTTTATTTCTTTTTATAGGTTATTTCTGTAAGGCTCTATTTATCAAGTAGTGGAACATGCTTAATTTATATGATTGAAAGTGTTCTGAAGTAGCTGGGAGTTCTACTCGATACCAAATTACATTTTCATAATCATGTCCAACATATTTATAATCATTTCATTAGAATGTTCGGACTCATAAGATCTGTAACAGTGGTCGTCAGCACTCGCTGAAATGGGTAATGAGTAAGAAGTGTATCGCAATATGCACCATCGTTCAGAAGGGAGGAGGAGGAAGCATACCCGCCAGCAGCCAAGGATGCACGCCAGTGCAATGTCTTATCCGCGGGTAAGAAACGCTAGCCCGATAGTGCACTGTGCTGATGACCGCTGGTCTATAATTTATTCTTCTTGTACTCCTGCTACTCTTGTAATTCTATACTATGCATTATTAAGATCTAAACTTGAATATGCATCTGTTGCCTGGAATTCTATTACTTGTACTGATTCGATTAAATTGGAAATTGTTCATAGAAAATTTATATTTCTATGTGCTTTTAGGTTTTTACCAAATTCATCTGATTTCAATTGTGAGCGTACTTGTAAATATTTTAACTTTTCTAGCCTTTATGCTAGACGTCTTGAACTTGACTGATTCTTTTGTAAGGCCTTAAAGAATGATATTGATAGCGAATCCTTCATAAGTAATATCTACCTTCGGACCCCTTCGAATGGTTTAAGGCAGGCCTGCACAAGGTTTGCGCTCTCCGAGCCGGCTCACAGCTCATGAGCGGAAAGCAGATATTAGCTGCGCTCTGTTATGATGGTGGACTGGAAGAAGGGGTGATCTCGTACAAAATGTACACACAAGAAATTACTATTACGAGTACTTATGAAATAAATTCCCGTTCAGTGTTTTCAAAACTATCTTGCACTATTATTAATTAATAAAGAAATATTTATTTTACAGAAGTAATAGAAATTCTAGAGCTACTTAAATGTACAATATCATTTTGTTATATTTTTATTTATCAGTACATCAAAACGAGGTTTATGCTGTTGGTAGCTGAAAGGAACAGTAGCCTACTGATCGTAATGCAACATCAGTTACAGACGTTGCTCACAAATATAAATGTTGAGCCAAACATAGCAATCATTTTCACACCCAGCCTGTGTAGCCGTGTATATTATTGCTAATGTTTAGTATTGTAAAACTCAACCAGGCTAGTAGTATTATTCAAACGATCTTTAGCTCTTAGGTCACATTGAAGATCAATAACTTCGAGCTGTAAATCGTTAAATGTTAAATGTTATGTTCCGTCTTTTAGATTCCTCCATATTATACTGTATCAGTAGGTAAGCAACGTGAAACAGTTACTGAGAATAGGCCTACACACTGCACTCCACTAGATAACTGAGTGGTCGTTTCCCTCTCCTCTATCTATAGCAAGTCTGTCATTCTGACGTATCTTCCTCGCCGTTTCGGCGGTAGAAAGAGCGCGCGCGCTCGTTGAGCGCTGTTTGTGCAGGCCTGGTTTAAGATTAAAAAAAAAATTATACCTATAAGACGAAATCTCTCTCTCCAGTTGTCAGATGCATGAAAGCTGCCAATTTACATTGTATTAATTCAGATCCGTTTAATGTATAGTTTGTTGTTTGGTTATTATTACATTAAGCATACTCATCAAAATCACATACATTTCATTTTCACTCGTTTGTGTTGTTTTTGAGCTTTCTGTATCACGTATTTTGCAGTTATCTATTCATTTTGTCATTACTGTGTATTTGTATTTGTCTCTAATTTTAAAAATTATTTTGTAACTATTATCTTCTGCTGAGCTGTTATTGGCCCCAGGCTGTTGTACAGCAACAAATATTAGTAAATAAATAAATTAATTAATATTATTACTGAAAGATCTTTCCTCAGTACTGAATTCTCTTTTCAAACGAATATAACAAAAATATAAAGAGTAAATAGTCAATTACAAAAGAATCCGGGATAATGTTCTTTACGAGGCTTCTTCAAATATTTCTACTAGATACGTACATCCTCGTCAGTTTGTTGGTGGTCCACTCACTATTTCTTTTTAACTTTGGTAGCCTCCCAACCCAAATTCCTCTGATATTCCCCTACCAGGAAGTCTTCTGCCATCAAATAATGTTTGTGCGAGATCATGCGTATTTGCTTTGTTTCCGCACAAAACCAATCCGCGGAAAGTCTAAAATTCCACATTCAGTATTCCCAACCTAACACACATAACAATTTCCCTCTTCTTACCGCTTAAGTGACATATTGATTTTACTGCTTTAGGCTTTTAACATATTATTTTTAGAGACGTTCAATATAGTAATAATTATAAACTGGAAACTTAGCACTGCAATTTCACCTAAATTGCACTGTTAATTATTGTTTTTAAATATTTGCAAAAATTAAGTAAACTCTACAACTCCATTAAAGTTACTGCATTCGTTATGCAAGTAACATTAAGGAAGCCGTGAAAAAATCAACAAGATTCCAGACTCATCTTACACTGGGGAAAAAAAAGACAGACATATATCACGGCCTGCTGGAGTATAGTAAACACAGAAAACATTTTAAAGCAACAATGTTGAAGATAGATATTTTTGTTTCGCAAATTTCCCGTCATTGAACAGAAACCAAGATGGAGATTTCATTGCAACTAATTAGAAATTCCTCTTTTAGGTATGTAATAAACGATCTTCGCACAAAATAATGTACGATACACGAGCGGTATGTTTTCTTCCAATTCTCGGAAATTCAAAAAGCTCAACTACGTTTCGCTTTTTCAAACTTTTCCTCGAACATGAAAACTTCAACATACCGCTCTTGTAACGCATATTACTATTATGTCTTCTTCTGCTTCCATTATTCTTTGTATCTCTCAGTTTATCTTCTCTCTCCTTGGTGTTCTGGAAGACTTTCTTAAGAAATTTTTCTCAACTGTTGTTCATTTATTAATATGCCTCTTGTTAATTGTCTAGGTCTCCTCTCCGCAGGATATTTTATTAAATAATATGCAATGTAATTTATTTACGTGGTACTGATGATGGACTGAATTAAACACACCAATCACGTCTCCCATTATTAATTATTCAGCAATTTTCAAGCTTCATGTTTCTCCCCTTTCAAAACTGGATTCTAAATAGCATAAGTAATTGTTTACAATAGTTCATCTTTTTATTTTCCCCCACTAATAAATAATTAATCACAATCACTTGAAATACCGAGTTCTTTTTTTTCAAAATTAATTTTTACTACGCATTTCTCCTAAATGATTGGCTGCACATGCAATTTGTATCTTCATCCTCTTGTGCTATAACTACGTATCCATCATCAAAAAATAAGGGATGCAATTATTCTATTTCCGCAATAATATTAAAAATAAATATAGCAATGTTAATATTAATAACTATTTTACCGTAATTTCTAATGTTTCATTTCTAGGCAAAAATAATTCAAGATGATTTACAGAATTTTTTTCGTGAGTCTTCTTACGTCTGCTTGTTTGAAGGTAAGTAGAAATATTACATTTACAATATAAGTAACTTTTGTTTTGTTAGAAGCAAAATATTTGGGCGAATGCCTAACTAGAAGTGTTGATTACAGAAGAGTCTGCTTCATTATGTAAGTAGTTGCAAAAATTGCAGAATGGATGTCTGAAGATGTAACTATAACAGGGATGTATATCTGCTTTTAGAATAATTTGATTTGAAATCCAAAGATATTGTCATCACGGGGATTTAATACTAAAATTACAATATTTATTTACACTAGATATTAATTTTCAATAATATTTCTATATTTCATACACATAGTGTCTCCGGATGAATGTAAAATACTTCAGGATAATGTAGTTTGAGTCAACTTATATCGATTTAACCTGTACTATGACCGAAATGTAGCAGTTCGTAAGTTATTGATGGGAGAACTTTTAAAGGAAGAGGGGCATTATGGACATATTTCTACGTTTTAGAACATTGTGATATGATAAATTATTGAAAATGCTACATTTTGTGCTGTTACAATCAGTTGATTACAAAATTAAGTACAAACTCAGTAAGAAAAGAAAATAAATACACACGACAAAAGACTAAGTTTGTCCTTCTTATGGATTCCATGAATTGTAAATCCATACCAGGTACCGATACTTTTTCTCTTTCTGACCTAAATTAAACACTTGGTAGCTTGTCAATTTCAGATAACATCCGGTAATCACGGGAAAACACACCACTAGCTAGAACTCTTCCTTAGGGAAAACTTCTTCTGTATTCCTCAACAACAGCCAATGTTTTGCCATCACGAAATCCATAAACAAAAAGCATATCTGTGTATTCACTATGCGAATACAAATAGTAAATGCCAAGTGAACATATATTCAGTTGTATGTGTTGCGCAGGCGTTGCGGTCTGCAGATGCAGCAGTCTGCAAAAGACCTGTAATAGGGCTGGGCGAATCCAAAAATGCATATAGAGTGTTAGTTAGGAGGCCGGAGGGAAAAAGACGTTTGGGGAGGCCGAGACGTAGGTGGAAAGACAATATTAAAATGGATTTGAGGGAGGTGGGATATGATGGTAGAGACTGGATTAATCTTGCTCAGGATAGGGACCAATGGCGGGCTTATGTGAAGGCGGCAATGAACCTACGGGTTCCTTAAAAGCCAGTAAGTAATATTTTTCTCAAATTACTTGAGCGCCTGTTTAAATTTAGTGACTTTCCGGCTGTTATCTTCTTTTCACTACTGGCGACACATCCTAGAATACATACATTGCTAATATCACGACACTTAGTCATTTTGTAAGAATTGAGTTGGCACAATTTTACATGTTTTAGAGGCAAGGTACTGTAACAAACTAAATAAACTAATTCGTTATCGTGTGCGAATTTCATGTCGAGGTTATAACATAACGTAATACATTTCAGAATAGTATATTATGAAAGTAGTCTATAATAGTAGTAATTAAGACGCGAGTATGTTCACGAAACGAGCGTGAGTGAGTTTTGAATTTTTACAAATATCTTACCTTGTTGCTTTACTGATAATGAAATGGTGACCATGAGTGTGTTTTCAGCGACTATTGCAACACATGACAGTCACGGACCATGAGTATATTTCTAGCGTGTTCCCACTATTGCAACAGATAGCAGGAACGGAACATTTTTAAGCAGTATTTATTGATTATTTTGCAGGACTTTAGTTTGGAAATTTTAACCTCAAAGCAACACAAATATTAAAACACAGGAAAAACTCAATTCATTAGAAATTTAAAATTCACATCAACATATTTTATTTTATTTTAAATACATGTTTTTGAAGTGAAATTTATCTGGGGAATGGCTCCCAGTGGAATGTTTGAAGTTCGGTTATTCTTTATTTTGAAATCTATGTCACGTTCAAAACTCGCACCTAACATTTTGTATTGCTGCTTGCAAGGCTTGCGTGTTGTTACGCGTATGATATTTATCAATATCGCATATGCTTAGTTGGAAATCGATAGTTAGAATAACATATTGAATAGCAGCACTTCCTTATATGTTATTAGGGCACAGTGACGTCACAAGTAATGAGCGTATTATGGTATGCCCAAATAGAAATTTAATTATTATTCAGCCAGTTGTATCTAAAATTGGTGTTTTCATCACAGAATACAACTGTCAATTAGGGGAGAATCGGGTAGTATCGGACATCGGGTAATATCGGACAGTGAGTTTCTTTCATCTACCACACGATGATAGTACCTGATTGACATGGTTACGTTTCTGTGATGTCGCATAGAGAAACGTAACCATGTCATTCAGGTACTACCATATGCTGGTAGATGAAAGAAACGCACTGTCCGATATTACCCGATGTCCGATACTACCCGACTCTCCCCTAAGTTCTCCAAAAACTATTCTGACTTTTCATTTAGCCTACTGAATGCATAAAAAGTTTGCAACCACACAAACAAGAAAAGCAACATCTCACAGTGATGTAGATACTAAAATGCCCATTTCCGGTCATGGATCCCTGGATGGAAAATCTTCACCATATCACTCTCCACATCTCCCCAGAGTTTTAAAAAGTTATTCAGTTGTACGCTGTATACTTAGCAGGGAAACGATACGTTGTCAGGATATCTTGGAACATTTTTTTCAAAGTTCAAATATTATTAGTACGGAAAAATAAATCGTATATGATATGATATGATGTATTTATTTCTACAACTCTTATTAGGTAATGGGTCGCCACCACATCTCTGTATTCGTGTTCCCCATTACCTTCTAATTACAATAACACATACAAACTTTCATTGACGTGTGCAGTCATCTTGTTTTACCTTTGTTACCTCTATTACTATAATACATACTCTCAATTTGCTTTCTAACCTCTCACCTTAAAATTTTCTCTTCTTTCTAATGAACACACCACCACTTTTATTGTTTACTTATATTGAAGTACTTCCTATCGTCTAAGATTTCCCTAATTTTGAATTAACTTTTACTAACACTATTTAATCATACTCATTCACGTTCCTCTCTAATTTACAATCAGCTCTACCTCTTCTCACTTCTGTCATCACTCTTATCCCCTATTTTTCCATTAGACACTATTTTGTTAATTGTTCCCTTTCACCCCGATAAATTTTCCGTTTGCCACTATTTTTGTAAGTCAACTCAACCTTCATTTGTAAACTTACATTCAAATACTTGCTGTCTTCCTATCATTTCAGTTTCTCTGATTGTACGCTAACTTATTTGACACTCCAATATTAGTAACATTTCACTACCAATTACTATTAACAAACACTTCTAATTTTCTCTAGTCACTTCTTTTATCAACTATTGTTTCTCTGGACACTAATTCACTTATTCGTTCACACATTCTCCCTCCGATTATTTTGATAGTTACTCTTACTCCTTGATCACTCACTTAATTGTTTCTATGTCTTTTGCCACACTTTTATCACTCCTCACCTTAAGCACCAACTTCGTAGACTGTAATTCTGCGGTTCCTTATTTCCTTCCTTTCCCTCACCAGTAGATGGACTACCCAAATCTTCTTTACTTCCCCTCTTTGTCGGCTCCGGACGTCTTGCTTGTTTTTCTTAACCACCTTCTTGATCTGTTTTCTATGACCTACTCTTCCTGCTGTCAGCTGATTCGTCATCTTATTCCTTCCGCTATTGTCAGCAGTCTTCAGTTGCTTGCATGGTGACGATGGACTTATTTGCGACCCCGCGTCTCTCCTTTCAATGACGTCATACGTGTCTGCTTCCATTCTTCCTGAACTTGCTGTTTCAGACATTCCTTGTGTGGTTACTGCCCTCGCTTCGGATTGTCCTGAGCTAACTGAATCCCTTCTTGAAACTTCTGCCACACTTCCTTGGCTACTAATCTCACTTCTTCCGCCCATTTGCTTGCTTATAATCTTCCTCATTTTCATTTTCGTAAATCGTATATAACAACATTAATTCTGTGTTAAGTTACAGAGACAATCTTAAATTCTGTATTCCATTTTTAAATATACTTTCTTTTCAGGATAATATCTTGGCGCAGGAGACTTCGACTGAAAGTAAGTTACGTGAAGATTGTTTTTCTGTTCGAGGACCGATAGAATAAATGTAATGAACTAAAGAATCTAGTTAGTTCATTTCCCAACCTCATTTCAGAGTATATAATTAATTAAGTACCGGTACGTCATTACATCAATTACCTAAGCTACTGCATATGTTGATGTATAAATAATTATTTGATTGATTTAATTTCTTCCTGTAACCACTGCAGGTTGCCATCGACAAAGAGTACCATGATACAATAGAGTAAATGCCTTGAGGCTTAGTGATAAATTGTTGTTAGAGTGAAAAATAAACAATTTGAATTATATTGAAAAAAAAACACACACACACACACACACGCACGCATATGTGTGTGTGTGTGTGTGTGTGTGTGTGTGTGTGTGTGTGTGTGTGTGTAAGTAATGTGTAATATATTCTGGTATACTTAAATTTAATAATTATTATAGGCTTAAACTGTCAACGGAAACAAACCATTAAATGTTTCAAACGTAAGAAATCGCTGACAGTTTTTCCCAAAGAAAGTTAGATTCCACTCCAAGTAGCCCACAGCTTGTAAAATATATTCGGGATTACAGAAATGCTTCATTACCTTTATATGATAATCTTTTTGTTTCTAAATAATCTGGACACTAAAAGTAGTTAATACAAGAAATACTTCAGGATCATTACTAGTACCTAGTTATTAACCTTCCCCGCTCGAATGAGTCCATTTGCAATCACTAGTATTTCTGTAATCTTTGACCTACATGATTTGCCTCAAGATTATATTTGATATCCTCAGAACTATTTTCGTTCTTTACCGATAGAGTGCAGCACCCGACAGTTCCTTGGCCAGCTTTTATTAGGAAGAGAATTGTTTTGTTTTCATGTTTCCCAATGGTGTCTCTATGACCTTATTCACCGACTAGCCGTACCCGTGCGCTCCGCTACACCCGTTAGAAATAAATATAAAGTAATTACATAATTAAAATAGGACATTTGATCCAGGGAACATTCGTGTTTGATATAAGGATAAATCGTTTATTATGTTACTTAATTTAAATTGTATTTGCATAATTAAAATGCGATCATTTTGATCCAGAGACCACTCATTTGGTCATAAAAATTATTTTAGGAAATACAGGAAACGAATGTACAGAACAGCCTATCAAGTTTTCTGTGCATAAGAGCTATTTTAATCTTACCTGTCCTCGATTCACTCAGAAGTTACTGTAATAACATTATAGCATTATGTCCAACTAGAGAAACTACACTTTCCAATGGTGAATTAATAATTAATTATACAAATCGGTTAATTTAGCTTCTGATATCACTTCATACAAACACAGAAACATTATCTGTAGGCTATCTTTCATAGCTTTCGATTGTTGCAGTCCAAGGCCCCTTATAGACGAAGTCATTTTTTTTTAATTCATTACACGGCCTTAGATGGCAGTTATTTTAATTTTAAAACTCATTTATCTCATTAAATATCAGTCCTATCAAAATTTTTCATGGAATAAAACTTATCGGAAATTATTTTTAAAGAAACGTTTGATATGTAACATTTTTCACAAAAATCAATAATAAGCGAGATATTTCGATTTATTTATTTCAGGCCCCCTTATAACCCCCCCCTTTTAAATAATGTATTTTGAATGCCATATAGCCTAAAATCTAAGTTACAACGAACTTCATTTATATTCCAATTTTCATCGAAATCCGTTCATCCATTATCGCGTGAAAAGGTAACAAACATACAGACAGACAGACAGACAAACAAAAATTTCAAAAAAGCGATTTTCGGTTTCAGGGTGGTTAATTGTGTATGTTAGGACCAATTATTTTTGGAAAATCGAAAATTACCAGAAAAATTTCGGCTACAGATTTATTATTAGTATAGATAAGTAAATTAATTCAGGTCAGAAAGAGTTAAAAAGAAATGCATTTAGATATATTAAATAAACTATTTATTTGCTGTACCGAGTCATTTAAAATAAAACTGTGTTCATTCTTTACTTACGAACTATTAGACAAAATTACGTATTATGTTAGTTACCACCAAATAATACATTTCATAAAAAAATTAACCTACATAATAGGTGTAAGAAAGATTCATCTGTGATATGATCGTATAATATATTGCGCTTCTTTGTTCCCTTTAAAGATATGCGATATTATCAATATTCAATAATTTTTGCCTCGTTCAAGTCAAAATGATTCCTTTCTACAATTGCACATTTTGTTGTAAATAAATATATTTATATTGAACCTTGACGAATAATTTGACAACGTGAGAGTTAATTATTTCCTAGCATTTCTTATTCAAAGAAAGTGTGATATGAATATAGTAGACAGAGAATGACTGACCGTAGATATAATGTACAGTAAATCGGCCGATTAGCGGTAAGACCCGCATGTTACTGCCGCTGTTTGCCTCCCCGAACGCACGACGAAACTCCGTCATGGAAATCTTATTGTCAGCAGTGTGAGCTGTGGAGTTATCCTGCTGAAAATACTCCGTGAATCGTTCCCGCTATGTTGCCTTATCAAACAAACCTTCTAAAATATGATTATGCCGTGCAATATTGATTGTGTCTTCAAATGGAGATCCTTGATGCTTTAACAGACATCAAATTACCGCTTGGATTCTATGTCAAAGATCTTTGGAGGGTAATGGATTTTTAAACACCATGAAAATTTTAGCACGGCTTCCTATGAATAACAGTAAATCTAAGGGACTCTTTTCATGAATCTAAGGAAGTAAATTATCTTGTTGTACATAGAAGGCTCCTGGAAATATTTCTAATAGATTTTTCTCACACCTGATATTTAGAGATAATTCAAGTGGCCCAATCTAGTTCAGATTTGTCCTGCACTCCAGATCAGTTAAATCCCGTTCAGGTACAACTGAAAGAATTCTTCACCGATGACGGACGGAAAGGTAGGAGGAAGGAGCTTTAAATTTTATATTTTGAAAAATTTTTGTTTTGAGTATGTATTAGGCCTATATATTTAAATGACGAATGGTTGTAATAATTTTTATAGATGTAAACTCTCTTGCTGTCGTGATAATGGGACTTACTGTTCGGAATCTACAAATGTGTTCCTCTTTTTACAATCTTACTCTTTTGTTATCTGGAATAACAAATCATTTTAGGTTTTATTAAAATTAGTAAAATTTGTTTTTGGATATCAGTCACTTGATCAACTACACTACAACAGAAATACAGGGACATAATTTTATTTTTACCAACATTTTTAATATTAACCTGTCTATACCTTTAGAGAACCGGAAACACCGCTTGCTCCCCCCTCCAAGACTGGAGTTCGATGATACTGGCGTAAAACACAAATCACTCTACTAGGTATAGGAAGGAAGAAAAGTAGTTCATCCATTTACGTAAACTAGGAAATATCGCGATTTTGAGTTTGATAATTTTCATTAGGTTTTTCTTTAATCAAAATACAGTACTGTATTAAAAATAAGTGTTTTTACTCACGAACTGAGTTATCCATGAGAACGTATTCATTATGCAGTGTATATTATACTGTCTACAGCACATTAGCGTACAATATAGAGAATAAAATTAAATTGAAAAATAATCATAATATTAATATTTAAACACAGTTTTGAAAATGGTGGCCGTTCATTTCGATACAGGCTTCAGTTGTTTTGTGCATATTATCGCACTATAAACTATTGCATCTAATTCCAATTGCCAGTTTCGTCCTTCGTACTAGTAACTCATGTTGAAATAATTCTATACCTACTCTACGTACTGTGAATTCAATCTTCACTTCTGCCCGACCCGAAAATATAAAATTACTGAGACATGCTATCTACTGTCCGTCCAAGTGGTTATGCCGCAGGATTGTAGAAAGGGAGGAAATCACGTGACAGTTAATTACTTAACGAGGCCCTTTTATTTAAGTTAAATTAAACAGCTGTATAATATTACGTAAACTTCCAATTCCTAAGAGAAATTAATGTTTTCAGAAAAGAGCTAAGAGAGCCCAGCTATTACAGAGGGGCGAGCAGAAGCAGGTGGTGGAAATCGAGATGCGACGTAGGCAAACGGACGAGTACCTGTGCGAAAATATGATTCAATATTGAAAGCTCTTTCGTCACTGGAAAACGGGAACATATTTCTGGAACGTACTATACTCAGTAACTCAGTACTGCTTACTATCTGCGGTCTTGGTTCTGTGTGGAGTTGGAACTTCCTTAGTAGAAGGGGTGGGAGTGAAGTGCATTCAAAAACTCAGGTACAATAAAAATTGAAGTAAAATAAAATGATGTCCCTGTACAAACATATAATATATATGTGTTTGTAACTTAAGCTAGCGTCGTGCATTACAGACGCCTTGTTCGGTTCGGGTTTGTCGAGTATGGTGAAGTTCGATGTTCGCCGATGTTCGCTCTGCAGAAGGAGGCTTGTCGTGTTTGTTCCAACTCGTTGTAAAAATATTCGCTGTTCTCCACTCACGTATTAATCACTTGAGGAATTTTACACAAATCTTGCGATTAGTTTTTCATATGAAATTAGACGAAGTTTTCAATGTCTTGGTTGCCTCCCTCAAGTTCGAATATTGCAGGACACTAACTTAAGAAATATTTATGCATGCTTTAAGATACAGTACCATATATTTTATGACGAGTTAGTACGATCGCTAACTGCAAATCATTGATAATGATCCAATTTATATTTTCAGGAGACAACGGAGAAGAACTAGAGCACATTATTGCTATTAGTGAGAAATTTCCAGATGTGGGTGCAGAAATTGCAAATAACCTTACTGTGACAGTAAGCAGTGGACGTCAACTTATAAAAGATATGAAAGATTCTGTTGAAAGTATCAAAGGTAAATATTTAAAAAAAAATGTCATTATCAAAAGATGGGACAATGGAACTGGCCACCCCACCCCATTATTTCCTCGCCTAGTTGCCTCATGAGTGATGTTTCATGGCAGGGCCGGGCATGAGAGCGGCTCCATTTAGTCGGCCAGAGCTGCTCTCGCTCCGTAAGGCAAGCCAGAGCAGAACGCTCACGCAGTGGCGGATTCACATTACAGCTACCTTCCCTGCATTAATATAACAAGAGCCACGGTTGTTCTAGTCATTCAGTCTGTCAGTACATAATAGTTTATAAGGATATTACATCAATCCATTGTACATTACAGAATTTATAACACTCTTATTAATTTAATGAAACAAACTTCGCTCTATGCACACACACAAATCATTAGGCTTATTTACATAACCCATACGCACATATTGCAATCTCCTCACCACGGTTCTACGAGACAGGCATATGGCTTCCACTTCCCCTACTTGCTGTGGACAGAGTTCATCTGCCAATATAATTAAACATCGCTTGATGAATTCACCTTCGTTGAATGGTTTCAATTTCTTTGCAATTTCGTGGCAAATTTTGTAGCTAATTCTCATAGCCGATTCACTAAGTGCATTATTGTCATTCTGTTAATATATAATATAATATAATATAATATATGATATGGTATGATATATGATATGATATGATGTGCTATGATATGATATGATATGATATGACCATAAATTAATACAACCGAAAGAAAATGTTTCTCAGGTACATTATATTAGAGTATTTATTCAATTTTTTTATTGCATTATAAATTATTATAGTCCATTTAGTAATATAAAATTTTAAATTATACAAATATTATGATATATCATAGTATAGTATATTACAGTTCATGATATATAATCTGATATGTGATAGCCTATATCATAAACTGTAATATACTGTACTATGATATATCGTAATACTTCTATAATTTAAAATTATATATTACTAAATGTATAATAACCTATAATGCAATTTAAATATCAAATAGATACTCTAATGTAATGTACCTGAGAAACATTTGCTTTAAGTTGTATTAATTTATGGCGTTCATTACCAACATATTTGTCATATTCAGTAGCATGTTGTAAAGAATAATGTCGTTGGATATTGAACTTCTTAATCAGTTGGAGTGTTTTATGCCAAATTAAACACTTTGCTAATCCACTGCTCTCTACCAAAAAGAACTCCTCCTCCCATGATACATTAAACGCATTGGGAATAGCGGGCCGGTTTAGTGTATGAGCGGAAGCTCCGTCTTCAAAGTTCGCCATCATACTGCAGAGTCACCACTACACCGACACTGAATGACGTACAGTATGCATACGTCAGAGCGCTCACAAGACACGCTCTTTAAAGTACACAGTGCTCATTTCTCAGAATCACGTAATGTGCCCAGCCCTGCCTTATGGTGTCACTTGTGGGGTCCAGACCTGTCTCCTGACAGTTCACTGAACAAAGACCAACACTTGTAGCCTAAATTTGTGGATAAAACTATCAAGAATAGGCTATGTGTCAACGATTAATTTTTTTGTAAAAGTTGAGATAAAAGTAATATAATATTATACAGCGTCTTACATTTACGACCATTTTTTACCATAACGCACCATTTAAATGATCTATACAAAAGTAGAATCATGGTGTCTCTTGTGGTGTACAGACCTGTCTTCAGACAGTTCAATAAGCAAATAAAGACCATCATCTTCATCATCATCATCATCTTCCTAACAAATATTAGGCCAAGTGGCCTGTTACGGTCTCAAACTAGAATTTTCAGTCCATCTCTTCTTTGGACGGCCTAGAGATCTTTTTGCCATATGGATGGTAATGAAACAGTGCTTTTCGAATTCTGCATCGATTCATTCGTTCGAGATGACCCTTCCACTGAAGTTAATTTTTGCTGATGAACTGCATAATGGGTTCTATTTGAAGTTCTTGCATTAGGTCCTCATTTTTTTATGATCCCAGCGAGTATATCCAGCTGTTGCTCTCATGAACCTCATCTCACTTGCTGTTATTCTACTGACATCTTTATTCTTCACAGTCCACGCTTCGCTACGATAGCTTAATACTGGCTGTGCTAAGGTTTTATACAAACCTATTCTTGTGTGTCTTTGTACTAGTGAAGGTTTCATGATTTTATTAATGATCCCCATTGTTTTATTATATTTACATATTTTTTCAGCAATATCTACTTCATCATAAGGTGATAGTGTATAGCCAAGGTAAGTGAAGGTATTTACTCTTTCTATTATTTTATTATTCAAACAGATTTTACTTGGTACAGGAAATTTCCCACATAATGACATGATTTTAGATTTTTCAATATTAATTTCCATGTTATATTTTTCACTGGCCATATTTAAATTGTGTACTGAATATTGTAAATCATCTTCAGTTGATGCCATGAGAACTAAATCATCAGCGAAAAGTAAAGCATCAAGCTGCAAATTTCGATTAATTGCAATAAATCCATGTCGTGTCTGTCGCCAATCTTGAATGATTCTATTTATATATAAAATAAACAGAAGTGGTGAAAGGCCACAGCCTTGTCGTACTCCACTATAAATGGGTCGCCACTGTGAAAGTTTATTGTTGCTTCGAATTGCTATGATGGTTGTTTTATATACGTTGTAAATATTTTGTATAATCTGTTGAGGCACTTGATCATCTGCCAAAATCTGAAGTAATTTATTCCGATTAACTTTATCAAAAGCCTTTTTAAAGTCAATGAAAATAAAGTCAAATAAAGACCAAAAGTTGTAAATTTGTGGATACAACTATCACGAGTAGGCTATGTGTGAATAATTAATTTTTGTGTAAAAGTTGAGAGATAAATAATATAAAATTATACGGGGTCCTAAATTTATAATCATTTTTCTCCAAAACTCGCCATTTAGATTATGTATACAAAAGTTGACTTATTCTTGTAATACATAGAGTGCGTATTGCTGATATAGCAGAAATACCAAGAACACAAATTAACCTCATACTTGATTGAGAAGACCATATATAGAATAAAATTAACGAAGGAACAAAATTACCCGTCAGGTAATTTCCTCTACGTAATAGCGATGCAATAAATATAAAATATTAGATTACATACTACTGCAAAAATAAACATTTTACTCTACAATTACTACCATTTTAACAATACATTTTAATTCTTTCAGAAAACAATGCAACAGTTTCCAAAATGCTTTCTGATGAACTGCTTCTATTTTACACTGAGAATGTGCCTCTTGTGGATGAAATGCTGAAGTTCACTAGCGAGGCAAGAGAAGTTTTGGAAATATTCAAGGACTTTTCAGAGAAACTGAACCAGTATTGAGAAACCTGAATTACTACAAGAGCTAATCGAATATAATATCATTTTTCGCAGTACGGGAACTTTCTTCTTGTTTTTGTTATGGCCATTTCACAGTTTATATTCCATGTTAAACCTCTAACAATTTGATAGAAACAAATTAACTTATGGTTGTGGGTTTTGCACCGGTTTTATAAGAAGGCATAGCTACTTAAATATACGTAAACATTTTGTACTACTAATGCAGTAAATGAAGTCTTCAAAGTGGTATGTGTTTTTATTGTCCATTGTTGCATGAAACTACTGTAAAAACGTTTTTCGATTTAGGGAGGCCTATAATATATGTTTCTGAAATGAGATTCATTAACATTTTCCTTTCCATTGATTCTAGATCACGTTAACACTTTGTTAAAAACTTAAAATTGTTCAGTAGTTCGTGGGACACTGATGAAGACGCAACACCGCGTCGAAACGGACCGTCTGTCCAAAGTATATATCCTTTTTTAATAAGTTTTAACACTTTTTAACGTGTGACTAAACAATTTTAAGTTTTCCTTTCCTTATTCTCACAACATCACCCTTTTGATATTCAAGCTGAAAATTGCTATAGTTTATATAAATCATAGACTTTTTCACTGGATCCGTCTCTGGAATTCGTTACCTAATGACGTCAGGGACTGCCGGACTTCATCACAATTCAAAATTAAATTGGAAAATTTTGTCTTATTTAATGCTTTTAGGTATTGCTAGAAGTGTTGATTTGTGTTTTTACTCTAGATTAAAATGACAAGTTTCTTGTTTATGTTAGTTAATTAGTTAGGGTACAATTAATTATAATACTTAATCACTCATTTAAAGTTTGTGTGACTGCAACCTGTGTATATTTTTGTGTGACTTTACTTTGTTTATAGTGTTTTTTTCCTTCTTATTTCTGTTATTGTATTTTTATTTCTGGTGGTGTGGAAGAGAAGGCCTTATGGCCTTAACTACACCAGAATGAATAAATAATTAAATAGATAAATAAATAAACAAACAACTAACTAACTAACTAACTAACTAACTAACTAACTAAATAAATAAATAAATAAATAAATAAATAAATAAATAAATAAATAAATAAATAAATAAATAAATAAATAAATAAATAAATAAATAAATAAATAGTTTATTCTGGTTTCGAAGTAGTAGCCTCTATTAAAAGTTTTAAGCAACAAGTAACGTCTGTAAGTTTATATAGTCAGGATTCTTTTTCTGAGCCATCATATTCTCCGATACACAACCGACAGTATACAGGTGATTCACGAGGAGTTACCGTCAGTTACGGGGCTTACTTCTGAAGACATTCTGAACAAACTGTCATATAGACATGAGTCCTATTCTCAGTATTTTTAGAGCTACACTAATTTGAAGCTGTAAACTATTTTTTATATTTAGTTTTAAGAGTAAAAGTATCTTACGAATAAAGATTTAAGCATTTTAAAGTATCATTTCGTTAATGGGGAAGTATTCTGAAGCTAAAAATTGTGTTGTTAATTTCTTAGTTACTTTGTACAGATTTTTTTTTAATTTTAACTAAAAATTTATGTTATTCTTACGCACTTATGACAATTGTTACAAATCATGCGACTTCTAGCAACTGGATTCTTTACAATTTTGAATACTAATGTAACACTACAAATTTACAAAGTACACTACAATTTCACACACAAAACTGAATAAGATAATAATAATAAAATTTAAAAAAGTAAGTAGAAATCAGATATAATATATAACATACAGTAAGAAAGAAAAAAGCAAAATAAAATGTGAACAGGAGGTCAAAATAAATTAGACATACAAAGTATAAAAAATAAGACAATTATTGATAATAATAATAATAATAATAATAAATTTAAAATAGTAATAGTAATAATGATAATAATAATAATAATAATAATAATAATAATAACAATAATAATAGTAATAAAGTAGTGCAGTACAAAGTATACAATGAATACAATATTTTAAGTACACACAGTAAGGAAAATTATGATTATATATAGCTCAACTTATCACATTATAGATATACCATTATCGCAAAATATGAAAACAAAAATATAAAATAAGTTAAATATCACTAGAACAGAAAAAAATGTGAACACGTGGAAACATGCAATACAACAATTGTCATAATAGTAAATTAGTTTGGCAACTCATCATAAGATAATTTTCTAACTTGGATTTGAAAGATTTCAGTGTTCGGGAACCCTTGACTTCAGGCGGCAGAGAGTTCCAGTGACGAGAGGTGGCAACAGTGAAAGATGAGGAATACAGAGATGATGTGTGAAGTGGAATTTCTAGCGTGTTATCACGTTGTGATCGAGTATTAATATTATGATAGCGAGAGAGAGTATGAAAACGAGCGAATAAATAATAAGGGGATGAAGTGTGCATAATTCGATATAAGATAGTCTTGTAATTAAAAATAAAAAATAAATAAATAAAAATCTGTATGAAGCAACTATGGAATTCACAACACATTTTTAAATTCAGGATACTAGCCTATTAAAGAAATGATACTTCTTAACGGCCATTCTCTATTTGTAATATTCTTTTATCCTTAAAACTAAAGAAAAACGGTATTTTGCGAACAATTTCATTTAGTGTAACTTTAGAATAGGAGCCCTGTCAGTATCACATATTTTGCTAGAAATGTTTTCGCACTTACGGAGGTAAGTGGCGATAACTCGTTATGAATCACCCTGTATTTTACAGTTGAATTTTTTACTATCAACTATTAAACAAAACATAAGTACAAAATTTTGGTACCATCACGAGCTCTGTTGGTAGATAAGGGTAGGAAGCGCAATTTTTTACGAACTATGTATGTTCATGAGTTTAAAATTCTCTCTCTGAATCCCTTTCAGACAAGACCAAATATGATTGATGTGTAAGCGTGAACGGTCTAGAGTTGCGAAGAATTACACACTAACGCATGAAGTGTAAGACACTCCGCAATTTAGAAAGTAGAACTACAGCACGAAACCTAAGTAGAAGAAACTAAGAGCGATAAATAATGCCACTATTCCGTACCATTAAGTCGTCAGAAATCTCGGCATTTTCTTGGACGAAAATTTAAATTGGGAATGCCAAATAAAGAAATATCCAAGAGAGTGTGCTATACCATGCATTCTCTTAACCCATTCAGAAACTTCCTCCCGCCAGAATTAAAACAGACTTTAGTGCAAACCCTCGTATTACCACTGTTTGACTATTGCGACGTAATATTTACAGACTTGACAACTGACCTTTCGAACAAGCTGCAGCGTGTGCACAATATGTATGTCAGATTCATCAGTAATGTTCACAAATTTGACCACATTACACCCTCGTTCAAATCTTTATCCTGGCTGCAACTTAGTAACCGTAGAACACTTCATTCGCTCTCTCTTCTGTTTCGAGTTCTCCACACTTCTACTCCAAATTATCTTCGTTCCCGGTTTAACTACTTATTCTCCAATCACAATCTAAACACCAGGTCACAGGAGAGCCAAATCCTAGCAATTCCTGCCCATAGAACATCCCACTATTCATCCTCTTTTACTGTCTCAGTTCCCCGTGAATGGAATTCTCTTCCTCAGAAGATTAGGGGCTGCCAGACAATAACCACTTTCAAGAAAAGGCTAAACGATTTCTTACGTGCGCAGTCAAATTGAAATTATACTTGTGATCGAGCTTAATAATTTAATTTAATTTAGATATGACTATCATTATTATTATTATTATTATTAATATTAATATTAATATTATTATTACATAATTATTTTATTGGTGTTGTGAAAACGAAAAGAATTGTCATTGTATTATATTAATTATGTATTATATTATCTTGTATTTGTAGTATTGTATTGCTTTGAATTGTATTGTATTGTATTGTATTAATTATGTTATATTCATAGCACTGTAGTAATTTTTATCATACTGGTTGAGTGGAAGAGAAGGCCGAATGGCCTTAACTCTGCCAGTTAAAATAAACCATTAATTATTATTATTATTATTAATTATTAATTATTAATTATAACAGGTCAAAATAAAAAGGTCTACTTGTGTTGGCGGTCATTAAGATATAGCCTACTCTAATTAATTTCTGCTAATTTTTCTCAGAAATTTCATTTTGACTATATGCAGAGTGGGAGAGAGCCTATTACATTAATTTTCAGACGTAATACTAGATAAAGTCAATCCGAACAAGTTTTGTCGAATTTTTTTGATATGCCCAATAATTTTGAGATTACGAAAGTAGCTGTGCTCCTTGAGGCCATTGCATCGCAGTGGAGGCGAGTGTAGCTGCACTCCGCAAGACTTGAGCGAGGAGAATGTAAACAAAAACGTGTCATCAGATACGTTTCGATCAAATTACTGTACATACGTAACACTTATATGACTTAACATTACTGCTCCTATTTGTACAGCATATAGCAGCAAATATACAAACATAGCCTATATTGCATGCATGCATACATACATACATACATACATACATACATACATACATACATACATACATACATACATACAAAGATCTCAGTAGAAATCTTATCTATACTAATAATAAATCTGTAGCCGAAATTTTTCTGGTAATTTTCGATTTTCCAAAAATAATTGGTCCTAACATATATAATTAACCACCCTGAAACCGAAAATCGCTTTTTTTATTTTTCTTTGTATGTCTGCCTGTCTGCCTGTCTGTCTGGATGTTTGCTACATTTTCACGCGATAATAGCTTAACCGATTTATATGAAAATTGGAATATAAATTAAGTTCGTTGTAACTTAGATTTTAGCCTATATGGCATTCAAAATACTTTATTTAAAAGGGGGTTATAAGGGGGCCTGAATTAAATAAATCGAAATATCTCGCTTATTATTGATTTTTGTGAAAAATGTTACATAACAAAAGTTCCTTGAAACATTATTTGCGATAAGTTTTATTCTTTACAAAAGTTTGATAGGACTGATATTTAATGAGATAAATGGGTTTTAAAATTAAAATAACGCCATCTAAGACCGTGCAATGAAATAACAAATGACTTCGTCTATAAGGGGCCTTGGACAACAACATTCGAAAAGGGGCCTTGAGCAGCAACAATCGAATGCTATTAAACATAGCCTCCAGTCAATGTTTCTGTGTTTGTATGAAGTAATATCGGAAGCTAAATTAACCGATTTGTATAATTAATTATTAATTCACCATTGGAAAGTGTAGTTTCTCTAGATGGACATACTGCTATAATGTTATTACAGTAACTTCTTAGTAAATCGTGGAGAGGTAAGATTAAAATAGCTTCCTATGCACAGAAAATTTGATAGGCTATTTTGTACATTCGTTTTCTGTACTTCGTAAAATAATATTTATGTACACACTCATTTTAATCTCAGAGAATTAACGAACAACGAGAGTGTATTGATTTAGTATGCAGTAATAGTACGTTAGCTTAGCAATCCATTATTTTATAATTCAAATTTTAACTATGTTCAAACGAATCGTATTAAAATACAAAAATATACTATATATGCAATAAATGCAATGCAAAAAAAAATTGGGTAATGAGCCAAGCAGATTATGTTGCGCAGTTGTAAAAGTTGTTGCTTCTGAGATTCAAGAGCCCCCACAACAAATTAAAAACTTTCTTATCGGAGTACATCCGTTATCAACGCACTTTTATATAATATAATATAATATAATATAATATAATATAATATAATATAATATAATATAATAATATAATATAATTTAATAATATAATATAATTTAATATAATATAATATAATATAATATAATATAATATAATATAATATAATATAATATAATATAATATAATATAATATAATATAATAATAAATATGTAGCCGAAAATTTTCTGGTAATTTTCCCTTTTCAAAAAATAATTGGTGTTAACATGTATAATTATTCATCCTGAGACCAAAAATCGCTTTTTTTTTTATTTGTTTGTATGTCTGTCTGTCTGTTACCTTTTCATGCGATAATGGCTGAACGGATTTCGATGAAAATTTAAATATAAATTAAGTTCGTTGTAATTTAGATTTTAGGCTATATGGCATTCAAAATGCTTCATTTAACGGGACCTGAATTATATCGAAATATCTCGCTTATTATTGCTTCTTTTTGTGAAAAATGTTACATAATAAAAGTTTCTTTAAAAATGATTTCCGATAAGTTTTATTCTATGCAAAATTTGGTAGGTCTGATAGACTTCTAAAATAATAATACAATACGTTTTCACCGCCGCCTCAGATTGTAGCGTTGTTGTTCCTGCAGTAATTCCCATGTGCAAAATATAAAATTTTTGAGTAGGAAGAAAAAACACATTTATTCATTCCATGGCAATGGTACATAGGAGATCGTGAATTCTTACATTTTCGAAAGAAAGAAATATAATTACATATCATTGTTTATGCTGTATCACTATTTAAGTTATTTGAAGGTTTCAGAACCATAGCGGGCCAAGCGCCATTTACTGAAGACGTAGAAAACAAGGGTTAAAATTAAGTTATTACCATAATTCAATGGAACCATATAGCAAGTAATATAAAGTTTACACATTAAAACTAAATGATATGTCAATCTTCATTAAACTATTGCGTGTAATAACAAATGAAAAGCATGTTAAATGAATTGTCATTGCACCAAATGAGTGCTCTCTGGACCAAAATGATCGCAATTTAATTATTTAAATACAATTTCAATTAAGTAACATATTAAACGATTTATCCTTCTAACAAACACGAATGTTCCCTTGATCAAACGTCCTATTTTAATTATGTACGGGAGAGTCGGGTAGTATCGGACATCGGGTAATATCGGACAGTCCGTTTCTTTCATCTACCACACGATGATAGTACCTGATTGATATGGTTACGTTTCTGTGATGTCGCATAGAGAAACGTAACCATGTCATTCAGGTACTACCATATGGTGGTACGTGAAAGAAACGCACTGTCTGATACTACCCGATGTCCGATACTACCCGACTCTCCCTAATTACTTTATATTTATTTCTAACAGGTGCAGCGGAGCGCACGGGTACGGCTAGTTCTATAATAAGTCTTATTTTCTGTAGTATAAAATGGAAGTGAGTCCATATGTATAAAATTATTTGAATGATTAAATGAATCCAAGTTCTTATTAAGTTCCTCCACAACAACTGTACATTGACAGATAGATAAATCAATTAACAGAAATTTCAATACATTACAAATTTCATTGAGTTTATTTTTATCACATATTTTACATAGGAGGCAATGCGTATCTGTAAATTTATGTGAGCCAGTACTTTGAATACATAAGTTTAATTCATTTTTCCTGCTTAATTATCTACAGTTAGCATTGTAATACATTTCGGGACCACACGCTACTCCCATACTGGTTGGATAATCGTTCACCTCTACTGAAACGTATGGACGCCAGACCAGCAGTTGACTTGTAGACTTTGGTCCTAGATACGCCGTCCGCCACCGATTTATTCTTATCTACTGCCTTCTAATTAAAGACATTTTACAGAGTTTCTTTGAAGCAAATTCTACTTGAATTACATAGTTCTGGTGAACTGGCACCTACTATGTGTTATATCACCGCTGTTGAGTAATCTGTACTCTTCTGAAAGCCGTCGAAAAACCAAAGGACTTCCCGTCTGTTATTGTGCATAATGAGTAACATTCAATTATCTTCAAACATAATTCACTCAAGTATGCAACACTGACACGTTACAGACTGTAGTACATTAAAGACACTGTTGTCACAAGAATTTACTAGCTACTCCCTGGTTTACAAGCGACCAATGTTATTATGATAAACAAAAATTTAATTATAGTTTTCGGTATTAAATCTTCATGTTTTAAATCAGCGGTCATCAGCACAGTGAACCCTCGGGCTAGCGACTCTCTTACTCGCAGGTTTCGTTAGTTCAGAAATTACGTCAGCAATAATAGTTTATGATGCCCACAATGTTCACATATACATTAAAATAAGTATATTTTGCATAATTAATAAATACTCAGCATGTTTGTTCCTAATGTCAGTTACCTAAAAATATAGAGCTCTTCTGAAATTATAGAGAGGTCCAGTGAAAGAAGTGGACAAGCCACAAATTCAGATATGTAGAATATCTTATTATTTCACTGGCATTTTTATCTTTCATCTGAACCCAAGACTAAATAATATGAACGATTACAACTGGAGTGAGATAGATCCCAGGAACTGGTACTAACGGTGTTTCGAATATTCCGTTATTTAATATGCCGAAATTAGATTTCTATAAAAAAATATACACGGATCAAATTTATTTTAGAGTTAAAAGTATGCGAAAAATTAAAAAAATGAAGATAGCAATATAAAATCTTGATAGGTTTGAAGTGTAACGGCCTTGTGTTAGGGTAGGAAAACAGACAGCCACCTGAAATAAAAGCGTAAAATTGAGCTACGAAAATATGGGGGAAGAAAATGAAAGATTAAAACTAATACGATATTATTTAAAATCATTAGGGATTCAGGAAAAATAAAGGAGGAATGGCTAATAAAATATTATTAATATTTTCTAAAATCGTGACACCAACGAACGTCATAATTACTTAGGGATTTCACTTTCGAATTCAGCTGATGAGTTAAGTACCCAAGGCAGTGATTTTTAAGGATAACTTGTAACCACTTGGAGAGAGAACTATAAGCGAAAAGCAGTATGTGTTACGAGGATCGAGTACTGTTTAGACACAATTTTAACAGCACGCGTGAATTGTTACGGCGCTTCCGGTGGAAGGTACTAGACCAATCTCGCTACAGCCCCGACTTGGCACACAGTGATTTCCATCTCTTCGGTCTGTTGAAGAAGCACCCGGGTAGTAAACGTTTCAACACAGATACGGCCGTTCAGAAAGACGTCGTTATGTGGCTTCAGGGCCTTGAAGCAGATTTCTTCTATACCGGCATAGATACCTTAGTCTATCTTTGGAACAAGTGTTTGGACAAGCATGGTGACTATGTTGGAAAGTAATCGGTACCAGTGCCCTACTACTGCGTATCAGTAGATCTGCCTGTCAACTAATGATTATCTATTAGAGCTCTTGTTACCTTACTTTTTGAAGCACCTCGTCTATTAAATAAATTAATTTAAAACATTCAATTTATAATACAAGTTATTGTATGAAAAGGAAATAAATTCTTATCTTTAAAATCTTATAATTTACACAACGCTGTTGCTATAAAATTAAGTTCAGGAGAAAACCTATTACAAAATGCAGAACTAGTATCATTTTCAAACACTTTTATTCAACTCTTATGATTTATCTGGTTTACATAGGTCCTGCTGGTGTATCTGGATTTAATAATACAACATTTTTCAGTGGATAATTTTGAATATAAAATATGGTTGACTATAAGAGAAGGCATCAATGCCTTAACTCTGCCAGAAAAAACATGAAGCATTATTATTATATTTCTACGTTTTTCTGTGGAAAATACCAGAACATGAAGTGATACTAACAAATTCCTCAATTATTTTCCACTTACCACATATAAGTCAAGTGAATATTTGATTTTTAAACGTAAATACCTTGTTGAGTTAGTTTTGACAGAGGCAATATTCATAATGTCTTCATACGTCACTAAAATTGGATGACATTAACTGTAAACAGCAATGAACAGTTTTTTCGAAGATACTAATCCCATGTGAATTGCGGTTTCTTACTTTAAATATTTTTATTGAAGCACATGCTGAATTTTAATTACAATTTTAAGCATACCGTTATTGTGAAGAGATATTCCTTTGATAAGTTTTAATTTACACAAGAGAACAACTGAATCAATCAATTTCATGTTGAAGTTTGCCGATAAGCTATTAATGTTTGACTATAATTATATGTGTACAAAACCGTCTTTGCTTATCATAAAATAAATAAATTTTCATTAACGTTTTCGATACTTGTGTATCATCTTCAGATGTGAAATGTTAGATTAATATGATGAAAACCTTGCCTATTAGATGGAACTTAATGTGGTAATTTTCGGGTCATATTAGTGTGATTGCTTGGACTTAACTTAGGTTGATCTATGATATACATGCTATGTTAGGTTAAATCACTGTGAGTCATATGATATAATCTAAAATATAAAATAAAACTGTTTAAGAATTGTAACCACTATTAGCGTAGTTATTAAAATGTGAACACTTTGTATAACACTTTGAAAGTTTAAATCACGTTGAACATGTGTTGGCTGTATTTGCCGATTTAAATCACTGCAAGTGAGCAAGTCCATCACTTTAGTATCAGCCTAGCATCAAGCACGAGCAGACCAACACATGTCAAACCGTAAGTTAATTTTCTTTCGTAATAGCCATTACCCCAAGCAGTTTTAACCAAAATTAATACAATACCAGCTAAATTTTCAAATCAATTTATTAATATTTATTCACATTGTTACAGACACGCCAGGCTGTACTAAATTTATGGACCTGACAACCTCCATATTGTATCAGTAATATATCTATCATTTACATCAATTTCATCAACTACAATTGGATGAAACGTCTTAACAACACGCATTTTAACAAAATATAAACATGTTAGTGACAAAACGACACTGCGCTTTAGTTCAACGTCAAATATCAAGATCAACAGAAACTGCCCTATTCAACGAACTTTAAATCGGCAAATACAGCCAACATATGTTCAACGTGATTATAATCTTTCAAAGTGATTTTACAAAGTGTTCACATTTCAATGACTACGCTAATAGTGGTTACAATTCTTAAACAGTTTTATTTTTATATATTTTAGATCATATCACATGACTTGCAGTGATTTAAATCGGCAAATACAGCCAACACATGTTCAAAGTGATTTAAACTTTTAAAGTGTTTATACAAAGTGTTCACTTTTTAATAACTACGCTAATAGTGGTTACAATTCTTAAACAGTTTTATTTTTATATATTTTAGATCATATCACATGACTTGCAGTGATTTAAATCGACAAATACAGCCAACACATGTTCAAAGTGATTTAAACTTTTAAATTGTTTATACAAAGTGTTCACTTTTCAATAACTACGCTAATAGTGGTTACAATTCTTAAACAGTTTTATTTTTATATATTTTAGATCATATCACATGACTTGCAGTGATTTAAATCGAAAAATACAGCCAACACATGTTCAAAGTGATTCAAACTTTTAAATTGTTTATACAAAGTGTTCACTTTTTAATAACTACGCTAATAGTGGTTACAATTCTTAAACAGTTTTATTTTTATATATTTTAGATCATATCACATGACTTGCAGTGATTTAAATCGACAAATACAGCCAACACATGTTCAAAGTGATTTAAACTTTTAAAGTGTTTATACAAAGTGTTCACTTTTTAATAACTACGCTAATAGTGGTTACAATTCTTAAACAGTTTTATTTTTATATATTTTAGATCATATCACATGACTTGTAGTGATTTAAATCGACAAATACAGCCAACACATGTTCAAAGTGATTTAAACTTTTAAAGTGTTTATGCAAAGTGTTCACTTTTCAATAACTACGCTAGTAGTGGTTACAATTCTTAAACAGTTTTATTTTTTTTTATTTTAGACCATATCACATGACTTGCAGTGATTTAAATCGACAAATACAGCCAACACATGTTCAAAGTGATTTAAACTTTTAAAGTGTTTATACAAAGTGTTCACTTTTTTAATAACTACGCTAATAGTGGTTACAATTCTTAAACTTTTTTATTTTTATATATTTTAGATCATATCACATGACTTGTAGTGATTTAAATCGACAAATACAGCCAACACATGTTCAAAGTGATTTAAACTTTTAAATGTTTATACAAAGTGTTCACTTTTTAATAACTACGCTAATAGTGGTTACAATTCTTAAACAGTTTTATTTTTATATATTTTAGATCATATCACATGACTTGCAGTGATTTAAATCGACAAATACAGCCAACACATGTTCAAAGTGATTTAAACTTTTAAAGTGTTTATACAAAGTGTTCACTTTTTAATAACTACGCTAATAGTGGTTACAATTCTTAAACAGTTTTATTTTTATATATTTTAGATCATATCACATGACTTGCAGTGATTTAAATCGGCAAATACAGCCAACACATGTTCAAAGTGATTTAAACTTTTAAAGTGTTATACAAAGTGTTCACATTTCAATAACTACGCTAATAGTGGTTACAATTCTTAAACAGTTTTATTTTTATATATTTTAGATCATATCACATGACTTGCAGTGATTTAAATCGGCAAATACAGCCAACACATGTTCAAAGTGATTTAAACTTTTAAAGTGTTTATACAAAGTGTTCACTTTTTAATAACTACGCTAATAGTGGTTACAATTCTTAAACAGTTTTATTTTTATATATTTTAGATCACATCACATGACTTGCAGTGATTTAAATCCATAACCATATGGTGTAGAGTTATTTTATTGATCTGCCTCTCTGTTGCTGTCGTGTGTCCTCTCAGACAGTATTCAAATGTCAACACGTGTTTGCGGTTTTGTTTGTGTGTTTTAGTTTGGTGTTTGGGGCTGGTGGTAGTTGTAGAGGAGTTTCTCCAGTGTTGTTCTGTTGTTTGTGTTCGGTGGATTTAAAATAAATAAATAAATAAAACAATCACCGCACTCACACACCTACTGGCACTTATGCCAGAAATAGTGTCATATACAGTATGTCAATATATATATTTATTATTATTTATGTACAATGGCTGGAGAGGGCGTCCTGCGCGTACAAGACCCTAAAACGGCCTCTGGCTCAAAGCCACTAAAGTCAATAAACATCAACAACATCAGTATTCTCGAATATATTTTACAGGCTGTGGACCTACCTGGAGTAGAGCCTAACTTGCTTTGGGGAAAAACTCTCGGTGACTTTCTTGTCTTTGATTTGTTTAATGGTTTATGGTTTCCATTACCGGTATAGCCCTATGCTAATTATTCAGTTTAAGTACAGGGACATCATTTTATTTTTACTTCAATTTTTATTGTACCTGAGTATTTGAATGTACTTCACTCCCTCCTTCCACTAATGAAGTTCCAACTGTCCACACAGAATCAAGGAGGCCGCATATAGTAAACAGCACTGAGTTAGTGAGTATAGTACGTTCCAGAAATATGTTCGCGTTTTCTAGTGACGAAAGAGCTTTCAATATTGAATCATATTTTCGCACAGGTACTGTCCTTTTGCCTACGTCGCATTCCGATTTCCCCACCTGCTTCTGCTCCCCTATGTAAAAGCTGGGCTATCTTAGCTCTTTTCTGAAAACATTAATTACCAGGGAACGGATTTATATGGACTAAAAATATATGAAATATGTAAATATATATGTAGTTATTTTTACCAAAATATGGAATTAAATATGGATTTTTACCAAAATATGGAATTAAATATGGACTTAAAATTATAAAAAAATGACTATGTACGTTAAATATTGGTACATTTTAATCAAACTAAACAAAAAATATAATGGACGTACCTTATCTTCCAATGTAGTTTCAACAAAACACAATTTTTATTGTCTGTTACCATAACAATAGGTTACAAACATTTCTTTCAAGTGCTGAAAAGTGAATCTTCTTCTATTGTCTCTGAGGATAGATTTATACTGACTAAAAGAGCGTTCGACGTCACAAGAAGTAACTGGTACATAATTCAATTTCACAATGTCTGCATGAGGATGAGGGTCATGGGGATAAGTCCAAGTTAATCTTCACTGTTGATTCACCACTCATCACAGCAACAACCTTTTTAGTTCTTCATATCCAGGGTTTTGAAAGTACAGTGTCCACCTTAGCTCTTACTGCATCTGCAACTTTACCTCTACCACGATTCAGTTGTTCCACAGTACTATTTATAATTTCAAAACTTTCAGATAGTGAAAGGTGCCTATTTTGGAGACTTTTGAGCGTTTTTATGATGCATGAAAATGTATGCTGAATGTGAGCTAAGTCATTCTTCACACTTATGTCACAGGTAACTGTTTTCGCAGTATCAATTGAGACTGCATCTTCAGAGTCCAATGCAAGGAGAACATTGTTAATAGAGTCTATATGTTCGGCATAATATTCAACTGCTTCTAGCCATGTACCCCATCTAGTTAAAATTGGCTTTGGTGGCAATGGAATTTCAGGGTACATTTCTTTCAACACGTTAACTCTACTGGGAGCTTTGAGAAATACTTTTTCACTGATGAAATCAACAAATCTACTTTAGGAAATTGTCTCTGACCACTTCTGCCACACGATGAAATGCATGCGCCACACAAGTAAAATGAGTCAATTTAGGATATACAACAGATAATGCTTGTCCAGCTTTGACCATATAAGGGCAGCATCGCTAATAAAGAATAACACATTATCGTACATAATACCCTTTGGCCACAGGATACCCATAGCTTCGTTGAACAGTTTAACTATAGTTTTGTTATTGCACTTTTCTAGAACATCACAATGTAAAAGAATTCGTTCAGAATATTGTTCACTTAACAAACCGATAACTACATTACCAACAAGTCTACCTTCTTTGTCGGGAGTCTCATCAATGGAAACCCAAATTGAACTATCTTTAATTTCATCTCTTATCTTCTGTATTGTCTCATCGTAGATGGATGGAGCATACGTCTTCCTAAGTGTTGACTCATCCGGGATTGTATGTTGAGTATATTTTTCAAGGAATTCCCTGAAGACCTTATTCTTTAGTTTGTAGAGAGGAATATCAGCAGAGATGAGAGAACGGCACAGGTCGATGTTAAACTCAGATCTTACATTCGATGTTGTTGGTTGTGTTAAAAACAATTGTCTCTGCTTGGAATTTAGTTGTTTGTTGGCCTGATGTTTACTAGTTGTAATGTGTTGTTGCACCAGGAACTTTTGTGTAGATGATACTGCACACTGACACAAATTACAAAATAATATTTTATTGTCAGTTGATAAACCATCTTCTTTAAATTCTGAAATGTAACTTGTTAGTTTTGATTTTAAATTGACTGAATGACGTACTTTTGGCATATTTACCGTCTTTATAGTATGATTTACAAAACTGAACCTATGTGTACTCTGACTGGCATTTAACTGTTGAGCTGCACAACTGAAGTCTGTTAAAAATTTTAAATTAAATTAATACAGTTTTGTAACTTACTTTCCCATTGTTGATAGGACTACTAATTTTCAAATAACTCTGATGTTAAAGGGATTACTGAACATGTGTTTAAATCTCTATTGTTGAAATGTATTTTTAAAAGTTAATGGAATTTTGTTTTGTTTTATTGTTAAACCTAATATAATATGGACTGTTTTATATGAAATATGGAAAATATATGGAAATTAACGAAAATATGTACTAAACTCTAAAATATGGAAAAATATGGAAAATAAAAGTAGGATTTTCAACCCTACACATTGTGAAACATAAAGATAATGCAAAATATAAATTATATTAGCTTTATAAGTAAATATGTATTTACATATAAATCCTTTCCTGTTAATTACTGTTAGGAATTGGACGTTTACGTAATGTTATACAACTGTTTAAAATAAGGTAAATAAAAGGACCTCGTTAAGTAATTAACTGTCACATGATTTCCCCCCTTTCTACGATCCTGCGACATAACCACTTGGACGGATAGTAAATAGTATGTCTGAGTGATTTTATCTGTGCGGGTCGGGCAGAAGTGAAGATTGAATTTACAGCAAGTAAAGTACTCTTTTATAGAGTAGGTACAGAATTATTTCAACATGAGTTACTAGTGCGAAGGACGAAAACTGGAAATTGGAATTAGATTCAATGCGATAATATGCACAAAAGAATTGAAGCCTGTATCGAAATGAACGGCCACCATTTTCAAACATGAGTTTAAATATCCATATTATAACTATTTTCCAATTTAACTTCATTCTCTATATTGTACGCTAATGTGCTTTAGACAGTATAATATACACTGTATAATGAATACGTTCGCATGGATAACTCAGTTCGTGAGTAAAAACACTTATTCTTAATACAGTACTGTATTTTTATTAAACAAAAACCTAATGAAAATTATCGAACTCAAAATCAAGATATTTCCTAGTTTACGTAAATGGATGAACTACTTTTCTTCCTTCCTATACCTAGTAAAGTGATTTGTTTGTGTTTTACGCCAGTATCATCGAACTACAGTGGTGGAAGGGGGTATCAAACTGTGTTTCCGGTTCTCTAAAGGTATAGCCAGGTTAACCACTTCCTTATTATCCCGAGTTAACTCGGTTGCTAACATGTGTCAAAATTTATTAACCCGAGTTAACTCGTTTGAGTCCCATTGTCTATATCATAGTGATTTTTAAGTATGTAAGAAAATTAGTGATGTACAGTGATTCTGCAATATTAAATGACCTCTTTACGAAAATAAAAAAATATGACACTTTTTTCACAAAACTGGTAAAATAAATAGTAAGGGAAGAGGTTAATATTAAAAATGTTAGTAAAAATAATATGATGTCCCTGTAAAACAGAATATAGTACACATTACTTATACAGGTTGGAAGTGAAATAACTTTGCAGATTGGAAGGGACGCTAGGGTACACTAAAATGTATAGAACACCTACATTACGTACAGTGATAAAATGCACGGTTAATTAGAAAATTAAAATTGAAGTTTTGGTACTCCGGCAACATGGCCGCTAACACATACTAGTCGTGATACAGATGTAAGAGGTCGGTGTGTCTCGGTAAGTGAACTGTTCTCTGTCTCGACGTTGAAAGTTGCTCGCATCGTGTAGGGGCTTGAAATTAGAGGCTCTTTTAAAATTAAAATTGCAATAAAATCGTCCACGCTATTGAAATACGCCAGAGGATAAATTATTCTATATTAGATTTCCTATCGATATGGACAAAAATCACGATCCTACTCGCAATAGTTGCCGAATAAGAGGTTATTCAACATTTGGGGGAAAAAAACTTTTTCTGAAAAAATATAAACTTTCCACCGCTATGATATTATATTTTTTTGTTACATATAACATGAGCTATTCGCTCTAAAACGTTATTTCTTTTCCATCTTGTAGGATGTAATTATTTATATATTAAAGTATGCAGTAGTTTAATGTAATTGATGAAATGGCGTACTTAATGAATGAGATGTTCTGAAATGCGGTTGGGAAATGAACAAACTAGATTCTTTAGTTTCGTTACACTTATTCTATCGCTGATCGAAAAAAAAAGAAATTTCACGTAACTTACTTTCAGTCGCATTCTTCTGCGCCAAGATATTATCCTGAAAAGGAAATATATTGAAAAATGAAATACAGAATTTAAGACTGTGTCTGTAACTTAACACAACATTGATGTTGTTATCTACGATTTACTTTTCCTTACTAATAATATTCAAACTTCGCAAATAAATGCTCACAAGATATCCTGACAACACTGTTGTTTCCCTGCTATGTATACAGGGTGCAACTGAGTGGCTTTTTCATACTTTGGGGTGATATGGTGAAGATTTTTCGCCTAGGGAACCGTGACCGGAAATGAGAATTGTAGTACCTACAGCACTGTGAGATGTTGGTTTTCTTGTTCGTGTGATGGCGAACTTTCTACGCATTCAGCAGGCTAAATATAACATCAGAGTATATTTTGAAGAAATTTATTGACTTAATTACTTACTTACTTACTTACTTGCTGGCTTTTAAGGAACCCGGAGGTTCATTGCCGCCGTCACATAAGCCCGCAATTGATCCCTATCCCGAGCAAGACTAATCCAGTCTCTACCATCATATCCCACCTACCTCAAATCAATTTCTATATTATCTTCCCATCTACGTCTCGTCCTCCCCAAAGGTCTTTTCCCTCTGGCCTCCCAACTAACACTCTATATGCATTTCTGTGGCGAGTTGCCTCTGTGGCCAATTTTATGTGGTCAGTTCTCCCCAACCCCTTTCTAGGTAGGTATTCACTAAAATATTTTGCTCCTAACGTCAAATATAACTTACATTCTAAATGTAATTTGTTACTTACCTTTAAACAAGCAAGCGTAAGTAGACTCAAGAACAAAATTCTGTAAATCATCTTGAATTCTTTTTGCCTAGAAATGAAACAGTGAAAATTACGGTGAAATTATTATTAATATTAATATTGCTATTATTATTTTTATTATTATTGCCGAAAAACACTATTTATATTCCTTACGTTTTGCGAATTATTATTAAAGGAATGTAATATAGAAATGGGGAGTAAAATAGATTAAAAAAACTCGGTATTTCAAGTGATTCTGGTTACTTATTTATTGATGGGGGAAGATAAAAAAGTTAATAATTATTATGCTGTTTAGAAACCATATTTGAAAGGAAAGAAATTTGAAATTTTGAAATTGCTAAAATAATTATAATTTACAGCCTATGTGTATGAATTAATCAACTTATATTATATTTGCATTCTATAATTTTGAAATATATATTAGTCCTAATTTTCACGTGCGATATTATTCTTCTGTAGTGTTAATATTATATTATATAATTCCATTGCCGCTGTAATTATATTTTAGTTCCTATTTTATTTTACTTATTTACTTTTATTATCATTATTATAATTTTTTATTTTAATATTATATCTGAACTGCGACCGAGCACGAGCGCTGCTCATTCGGTCTCAAATTTTGTTAATACTACTGTATCTTCTTTTTATATTGCTTGTATTATTTTATTTCTATTTCTCTTGTTTGTTTTGTAATTATATTTCTTTATTCTGTATATTTAAATTTAAATAAATTTAATAATGAGAGACATGCGATTGGTATTTTTAATTCAGTCCATCATCAGCACCAAAAAAATTATGTTACATTCAATATTATACAACGAAATATTTAACGGAGAGGAGACCTGGACAATGAAGAAAAAGCATATTAATAAATTAACAACAGTTGAGAAGAATTTCTTAAGAAAGTCATCCAAAACACCAAGGAGAGAGAAGACAAACACGGAGATACGAAGAATAATGGAAGCAGTAGAAGACATAAACACATTAGTTGATTGACGAAGACTTTCTTGTAGGGGAATATCAGAGGACTGTGGGTTGGGGGTACCAAAGTTAAAACAGAAATGGTGAGCGGAAGGAAAAGATGACATTGACGACCAGAACCAAACTGGCTCATCAGAAAAAGATGTACGTATGTAGCAGAAATATTTGAAGGAGCCTTTTAAACAACATTATCCCGCATTCTTTTGTAATTGACTATTTGAAGAGCTTTTTTGAAAACTGAACATTTCCACTTGACTAAATTTTTCAGGAGAAGCAAAAACTTGTACCTTCTGAAACAAAGAAATATTTTGATTTTGTTTTTACATAATAAAAGTATACAGAGAGCATGTTATATTACATGAATTTAAGAGGACTGAGACCAACGGTACTCTCGTAATTGCAAGAAAACATTTGGACATGTTCAGCTTTGCTATAAAAATATGGATATGTTTAGTTTTGCTAAAAATAAAATTTGAACGTAATATAATTTCTTATTTATTCTTAATAGTAATTCTTATTAATTAATGATTTTACACATTGAACACATTCTATTGACATTCTTTTACAAAATTAAGTAAGAGTTCAGTTACCAGGTTATTCTTTTAAATAACACAGAACAACAAATTTTACTTTTTTGTCTTGCTCCGAAATAAAAATAAATCAATATAACTAATATGTGTGCCCTAAATCTGAATTTAAAATCCAAATTGCCCCATCACATACCATTTTCCGGAGAAAATGACTTGAATTTTGTGACAAAACTTATTTGTTTTTAATTTTTCACTGCTACTGATAAAATCACAACACACTAGTGATTCAAAATTTCTCATAATACATGAAAAATGTGTACTGGATACAAAAATGGTGTTACATAGCTTAAAACACAACAAAAATAAGAATATTTCATGCATATGAGAAAAATCTCGGAATTTGAACTTACATTTAAAACAATTTTCTGGAGGACTTCTGTTTACAACTAGACCCGGTACTCTCTTTTGCAAGGAACCAAAAATTGTCTGCAAGCATGCTGGATGGTGATCTTCCTTTATATCGCCTTTCCATTTCAGATAGTTCTTGATGAAATCTTTCCCCATGCTCGTCGCTTACCACTCCAAAATTAGGAGGAAAGAAATCCAAATGAGAATGTAAAAGTGTATTTTGAGAGACACATTACACTTCATTTTGTCATATGCACTAACATGGTTTCTCGAACATTGAATCTGAGAGACTTACTGTTGTGCGAGCAAGGTCTTGGTTTTTGTTTTAACTGCTAGTTGAGGATCAGGATTGCTATACTTCTCATTTTTTTCTCTCTGTGCTGCCAAATATGTTGATCTTCCCTTCTTTCTTGATCCACTGCTCGTTTCTCCGTCAGAAACATCCATTATAATAGTTTGGATGAGAGCAACACTTCTCAATGCAATGAAAGCTGACTGAAATTTGCAGAAACGCGATGACGCAGACTGCTGAAAAAACTAAATTTTTGTAGCCCATTGTTGGAAGGTTCAAATGCTCTAAAGTGACCTTGATCACTTATTGGGAACAGTTGAAAATAGCAGAAAATTTAGACAACTGTTAGAATTAAGTTGGACATGTGCAATTTTGCTTTCAAAAGTCTATTAAACAACAATTTTCTGGAGGACTTCTGTTTACAACTAGACCCGGTACTCTCTTTTGCAAGGAACCAAAAATAGTCTGCAAGCATGCTGGATGGTGATCTTCACCTTCACATTGTAATAATGTTCACAAGTTGATTATTCTTCATTATGAAATGAAATTCCCACTATCTTGCTGACGACAAGTTTTGTAAAGATATAAGAGGGGCTTGGGCGTAAAACATGGTAATTGACATTTTAGTCAAAAATGAATTATGTAGCGTATAATATGGTATAGCTCGCGCAAGAAACGATTACCGAAAAGCAATGGTGGCGTTGCTGTCTATTTTGACGTGTGTATGTAGGAACGCCGAGGGGGGAGAAGTGCGAGCCGATGGAAGTACTGTCTCTTCCAAGAATATGAACAAATGAGGACATCACTGTGGAAATAAAGAACGTAGCAAGAAAAATAATTCGAAGCTAATTAAACGCGCAACATATGTTTACGAATGAAATAATACCGTGCGATACAAGACACGTATTCACATGCAATGGAACAAACTAAAGTCGTGATGTAACTATGACAACGAAAGACTGATTCTACCGATGTCATTTCCCTTCCGACTGTTCTCTTGAGTATCATTCAAGTTTTCTCGTGACCTTTCCTCTCGTCCGCTCTTCGTTATCGCAGTGTTTGATTCGCAATCCTTCCGTCGGTAATCCGTGCTTGCGAGACCTATATCTTACATTCTGCGTCTAACGCAGTAGCCTAGTTGGTTTTCCATCATCTTAACTCGTGGCAGACGTATACAGATTTTACTTTCCTTGTAACTATACAAACTGTCGCATATATAAATGTTTGTCTATCTAATAATTTGAAAACATTAAAACGTCACTTACCGCGTTTTACTCCCGAAACCCTAAAATAAAAATCTTTAAAACCCTAACTACTGATATTTTATGCCACTGACAAATAATATTAACATAATATGGTCGAGATAATATCACCCATTACGATCCAACTGGTAGAGTTTCAAATTACAAATCAAGGGAGCCCTGAAAAGAAAATGTCTCCGGTGTTTGGCATATGTGTAGCTTTATACCATGGACTTACAGCTTTTCAATCTCCTATGTTGGTTAACTTTCTTACAAGTATGAGAAAGCGGGTGAAAGAAACATTTCAAATTGTATCGTGTCCAAAATATGTCTGTCTTGAAGTATGGATGAGAGGTAAGACATCAGAAAGTGTGGAGTATATATGGAATTAACGACACAATGAAGAAAGAACAGAAAGAAAACACTTCTAAAACCGGAAGAAGAGGCAACACCTAATCCCTGGCAGAGAGTGAGTGTCAATATTGACGTAAAATCTATTGCCACATTACCCTATTAGCAAAATTACCTCGTCTTTGAAAGACAAGCAAGAAGTAATTAATAAGTTACTGATGATATTGATACTGCAGAAATGGCCTTGCGTGCTTAAGATATTTTGCAATATATTAGAATTTTAATCCAGATCTCTTGAATACGAAATCAATCAGTTAACGAACTGACCATTCAAAGTCTCGTACTGTAATTGCGGTCGAGTGGCCAAAATTTGTATAAGCACTTCTTTTGACATTATTAACATTGTGGAAAAACATAACTTTTTTATCTGCCTCCAGCAGAAAGTTTGCGTGTTAGCTATCATTTCCGGTTAAGTTTCTCAGTAACCTTGCTGCAGATAAAGCACCGCCATACTAGAAATTTCAACTATAATTCTGCAGTGCTCGGGAAAAGTGACACAAGTCAGTTTCCACAAACCGTTTTTGATAATTTATTGGCATCTTACGGAACATCTGTTCGCTTGGAAAAAATACATAGGTATTCCTCCCATTACAATAATTCATACAGAAAAAAAAATCAAATCGACATAAACCAGTGTAAGTTGTCAATAAATTATCAAAAAAGGTTTGTGAAAACTGACTTATGTCACTTTTCCCGAGCACTACAGAATTATGTCTTATAATGTTATACCGATAGTGAAGTTGAAGTATAACGTAAGTAACAAAAACGTAGCCATGAAGTATCTGAAATCAGAGACAATGATACAATAAGGATGTATTTGTACACCTAACAGTAATAATATTAAATTTAAAAAAGTTCTCAAAGTGCCACGACATATCAATCAATGGCAGAAGTATTTAATTGGCTTAGAATAGACATGTATTGTTGCTTCGTTATGATGATGATTTATTTTATGATGATGATGATTTATTTTGGTTGGCAGAGTTAAGGCCGTAAGGAAAAGTGTATATACATATGCATGAACTTACAAAGAATTCAACAATTTTATTTAGGTGAGAGTTACATGTATACAAGAGTTATTTACGAATTAAACAACAAAATACTATGAACTATTAATTAAACACTAAAATAAACTATGTAGCAGAATTAAGCTAAAATATATAGAATGTTAATATATTTCAAATAATATTACATAATAAAAAGAGATTATTATGAGACAATTTTGAAAATACAGCACTATCAGGATGATGTCTAAAGAATGAAGTAACAATGTAGTCAGTGATAGATTAAATCAGTATGATTGGAGTGAAATGCTAATAGGGTTATCTTTTAAGCTGTTTTTAAAGGTGTTTATTGTCTTGCAGCCCCTAATACTTTGTGACAAGGAATTCCATTGACGCGAGGTGGATACTATAAAAGATGATGAATAAAAAGATGTTCTATGAAGAGGTACACTGAGCGTGCCACAGATAAGTGATCTGGTATTGTCGTCGTGGTTAGAGTATAGATAAGAGAAACGAGACGAAAGGTAATTTGGTGTTGAAATGTGCAGAATTCGAAAGAGTAAAGACAAAGAGTGTAAAGTTCTGCGTTGTTTAAGTCGGAGCCACGAAAGACTTGCGAAGGACGGTGATATGTGATCATATCGTCGGATGTTGCACACGTATCTGACGCACATATTCTGAGCTCGCTGTAACTTGACTGACAGTTCAGAACTTAGGTCACTTAACAAAACGTCACAATAATCGAAATGCGGCATTACTAGGGTTTGCACTAGGGTAAGTTTTAGTTGCTGGGGCAAGAAGTTTCTCAAGCGACTCAAACAGTGAATGGAGGAAAAGAATTTTTTTATCGTTTTTTTAACTTGAAAATTCCAACTTGGATTATTATCAAAAAAGAAGCCAAGATTTTTTACGACAGATGAATAAGGGATTAGCGTGTTGTTAAGGGTAACAACTGAAAGATTACTGTTATTAAGGGAGTTAACTAAACGCTTTTGTCCAATAATTATAGCTTGAGTCTTACCTGGATTAAGTGCGAGTCCGAAATTGACCGCCCAAGTGGAGACAGTGCTAGGTCACAATTTAACTTGTCAATCGATTCTTTGAACGTCTTGGGTCTGGAATGTATGTAAAGTTGTAGGTCGTCGGCATAGAGGTGATATCGGCAATACTGTAAGTTCTTTGATACGTCATTAATGCAGATAGAGAACAGTAGTGGTCCTAATACGGAGCCCTGCGGCACTCCCGCCTTTGTGCATCGCCATTGGGAGAATTGATTATCAAGTGAAACACACTGTTGGCGGTCCCGTAGGTAGGAGTCCATCCAGCTCAAGGTATTGTCTGACAGGTGCAAAGTCTTCATCTTTGCAAGAAGCATGTCGATATCAACAGAACTAAAGGCATTGCTGAAATCGCGAAGAGTTAGTGCCGTTACTTCACCCCTATCCATAGCTTCACGGATGTCCTCAGTCACTTTAAGTAGGGCTGTAGTAGTGCTGTGTCCATGCCTAAAACCCGATTGATAGTCATCAAGGAGTTTGTGTTCGTCGAGATAGTTCGTAAGTTGTCCTTGTACTATATGTTCTAATGCTTTTGAAAGAGTGGGAAGAATTGATATCGGTCTGTATTGGTTTACTGTAGAAGGTGTGTTAGATTTAGGTAAAGGTTTCACTAATGCCATTTTCCAGAGTGAGGGGTAGGACCCAGTCATAAGAGATGCATTGAATATATGGGTGACGGTCGGCAGGATCGCATCTATTATTTTATACAGGAGAGTGATATTTATATTGTCTATACCTTGGGCTTTAGATTTCATACGTCGCAGCGTCTTCATTACGTCAGTCGGGTTAATGTATTTAAAGAAGAATTTATCCCATACAGGTAGGAGTAAGATATGAGAAATTCAAGAGTCTCTTGTTTATGTAATGGTTCAGGTGGAGCAGTGACGAAATGTTCATTTAGACTATTGAGTGACAAGTTGATGTTATCTACCCGAGGCTTTGCTTTTGTTAGACCCGGATTATTAAGGTTACGCCACAATTCTTTCTCGCTGACCGAAGGTAGAATAAGGGAATGTGCATGGCGTAATTTAGCATTTCTTACTGCTTGATTACATTTATTTCTTAAAACTTTGTACGTATTAAAATCCAATTCGTCCTTGCTCCGTCTGTATTTACGATAAGCAGTGTCTCTGTCTGTCATGAGTAATTTTATGGCATCGTACATCCAAGGCGCAGGGCGTCTACCAACTTTTCTAGTTTTCAAGGATGCGTGTTTATGGTATAACTGAATTACTAGGTCGTTAAATTTTTCGATTTTGTCGTCAATGTCTGGTAAATTCCACACTTCAGTCCAAGGTAGGCTAAGTACGTCATTGATTAATTCTTCATGCTCAATATGCTTAAAGTCACGTATGATGTGATGTGAGGTTCATATTTTGGACAATACAAGGAATATTATAGAAAAATTATGTCGTGAGCTGAGATACCCGGCGCTGGTAGTTGTCCATTCGTTAGTGACCTCTTACAACGTCAAAAGGAAAAAAAAAATGTTATGTTTTATTTAACGACGCTCGCAACTGCAGAGGTTATATCAGCGTCTCCGGATGTGCCGGAATTTTGTCCCGCAGGAGTTCTTTTACATGCCAGTAAATCTACTGATATGAGCCTGCCGCGTTTAAGCACACTTAAATGCCATCGACCTGGCCGGTGATCGAACCCGCAACCTTGGACATAGAAGGTCAGCGGTATACCAACTCGCCAACCAGGTCTACAAAGTCAAAAGATAAGTAATACAAAATTTACATTATATCTCTCTAAACATGCTGTTATATCCTATCATATTTTACGTTATTCCTATTATGGCCACGTTAATTATTATAATTTTGACCAGTTATTGCGTCAACAATATGCACTTTTGATAAGTACTTGAAGTCCATTAAAAACGTAGCAGCATATATAATTGCGAGTCATATTCGGTATCTCTGGAGAACGAAGTTAACAGACTGATTCTGAAACTCACTACAATTACTGGCATATTACAGTTCCGTAAGTATGAACAAGACAATTCCTGTTGTTATATATTTTAAATAGTTCATTTATTTCGTCACTTCACTGAATACTGAAGCCAAATGTACAGTGACAGCGTTTTGTTTTTCCGCGCGGTCTTAATTTTCCGTCGCCCGCCGCTACGGACTTATCAGCGACCACCCGGTATGCCGGCACTGAAACATTTACTATAGGAATTTGTACTTACCCAGCTAAAAGCTGAAAATGTCCCCCACCTACTGCTTAAAACTGTTGACACCCTCTTAGGAAATTGTTAATTACTTTAGGAAGTTCTGCTTCACTGACTGACTCGATTATAGCTCTTGTTCGTTAATGGTACAGAGTCATGTCCTTCCCGAAGCGCTTCCAGAAGGATTTTTGTACATAGCAAGTTGTCCTTCCGGCAGGACAGGTTCTTAAACAATATTTTTCATATGCTGTCCTCCTAGCAGGACGTATTTCTGTAACGTCCTACCGGCAGTACGCAAGTTATGGGTATGTCGATGGTACCCTGTTGTCCTGCCAGAAGGACGTATTATTTATTTTCTATTTTATTTATTTATATATTTATTATCTTATTTATTATTTTCAATATAGTTTACATTAGTTTTATTAACTTTGTAAATGGAAAGAGAAAAGTAGTCAATTAATAATTTTATTTATTATTTTCAATACAGTTTACATTAGTTTTATTAACTTTGTAAATAGAAAGAGAAAAGTAGTCAATTAATAATTTTATTTATTATTTTCAATACACTTTATATTAGTTCTATTAACTTTAAATAAAAGAGAAAAGTAGTAAATTAATAATTTTATTTATTATTTTCAATAGAGTTTACATTAGTTTTAATAACTTTGTAAATTGAAAGAGAAAAGTACTAAATTAATAATTTTATTTATTATTTTCAATACAGTTTACATTAGTTTTATTAACTTTGTAAATAGAAAGAGAAAAGTAGTCAATTAATAATTTTATTTATTATTTTCAATACAGCTTACATTAGTTTTATTAACTTTGTAAATAGAAAGAGAAAAGTAGTCAATTAATAATTTTATTTATTATTTTCAATACACTTTATATTAGTTTTATTAACTTTGTAAATAGAAAGAGAAAAGTACTAAATTAATAATTTTATTTATTATTTTCAATACAATTTACATTAGTTTTAATAACTTTGTAAATAGAAAGAGAAAAGTACTAAATTAATAATTTTATTTATTATTTTCAATACAATTTACATTAGTTTTATAACTTTGTAAATAGAAAGAGAAAAGTACTAAATTAATAATTTTATTTATTATTTTCAATACACCTTTACATTAGTTTTATTAACTTTGTAAATAGAAAGAGAAAAGTACTGAACTAATAATTTTATTTATTATTTTCAATACACTTTATATTAGTTTTATTAACTTTGTAAATAGAAAGAGAAAAGTACTAAATTAATAATTTTATTTATTATTTTCAATACACTTTATATTAGTTTTATTAACTTTGTAAATAGAAAGAGAAAAGTACTAAATTAATAATTTTATTTATTATTTTCAATACAATTTATATTAGTTTTATTAACTTTGTAAATAGAAAGAGAAAAGTAGTCAATTAATAATTTTATTTATTATTTTCAATACAATTTACATTAGTTTTATTAACTTTGTAAATAGAAAGAGAAAAGTAGTCAATTAATAATTTTATTTATTATTTTCAATACAATTTACATTAGTTTTATTAACTTTGTAAATAGAAAGAGAAAAGTACAAATTAATAATTTTATTTATTATTTTCAATACACCTTACATTAGTTTTATTAACTTTGTAAATAGAAAGAGAAAAGTACTAAATTAATAATTTTATTTATTATTTTCAATACACTTTATATTAGTTTTATTAACTTTGTAAATAGAAAGAGAAAAGTAGTCAATTAATAATTTTATTTATTATTTTCAATACAATTTACATTAGTTTTATTAACTTTGTAAATAGAAAGAGAAAAGTAGTCAATTAATAATTTTATTTATTATTTTCAATACAGTTTACATTAGTTTTATTAACTTTGTAAATAGAAAGAGAAAAGTACTAAATTAATAATTTTATTTATTATTTTCAATACACTTTATATTAGTTTTATTAACTTTGTAAATAGAAAGAGAAAAGTACTAAATTAATAATTTTATTTATTATTTTCAATACACTTTATATTAGTTTTATTAACTTTGTAAATAGAAAGAGAAAAAATGTAGCAATTTAATAATTTTATTTATTATTTCCAATACACTTTATATTAGTTTTATTAACTTTGTAAATAGAAAGAGAAAAGTACTAAATTAATAATTTTATTTATTATTTTCAATACACTTTATATTAGTTTTATTAACTTTGTAAATAGAAAGAGAAAAGTACTCAAATTAATAATTTTATTTATTATTTTCAATACACTTTATATTAGTTTTATTAACTTTGTAAATAGAAAGAGAAAAGTACTAAATTAATAATTTTATTTATTATTTTCAATACAATTGACATTAGTTTTAATAACTTTGTAAATAGAAAGAGAAAAAGTACTAAATTAATAATTTTATTTATTATTTTCAATACAATTTACATTAGTTTTAATAACTTTGTAAATAGAAAGAGAAATGTAGCAATTTAATAATTTTATTAATTTTTTCAATACACTTTATATTAGTTTTATTAAGTTTGTAAATAGAAAGAGAAAAGTAGTCGATTAATAATTTTATTTATTATTTTCAATGCAATCTACATTAGTTTTATTTATAAAATTAGGATGATAACTGAATAAATAAAATTTTATTCAATACACATCAGGAAAATAAATAATGTACATGCATGTATGAATCATAACATTTTCTTATTTAATTTTTTAAACATATTGTTTTTAATACTTACTTGTTTAATAGAATACAAGGACAGATATTACTCTAGATTATTTAAAGAAATTTCAAGGTAAATAATTTTAAAATGTCATTCATATGATTTGACTAAGTCCGATGAATACTAACTTTCATTAATTATGCAGGAATTCCATTCTGGATGTAAAATGCAAAAGAGTCACGTTTAGTTTGTGGACTACACGTAACTGCTATTGGGCCCCAAGCAACACAAAAGTAATTAGTTTTTGTTGTATCTTCCTGATTCTGGAGAAAACAATATATTTTCACTGGAATCTTATTGTTTCTTGTCAGACTTTGAAGAATTATTAGAGTTAGAAGAAGTGTCATTGTTGGCTATGTTATTTATATCTGAGGCACGACTCCACGTCATTCTGTTATCAATATTTCATTTTATTTTAACAAGTTTCCTACGTACCTTCAATAAAGTTCCTTCACACTCACTTTCAGACCATGTATCACCAAAAACAGATTTACTCCAAGTGTTATTTTCATCTTCATCAAAGAGATTAATTGCTTTAGCGAAAACTCGCGCTCCGTCACTGAGAGAATCCGCCATATCTCAGCAAAAATATGTCGTACCAACTTATTTCTTTTTGCACCAATAGAGAAAGAAACGCTCTTGTCAATTGTCTAGGTCAGGCCTTCACAAGGTTTGCGCTCAAAGGGAAATGCAGTTGTAATTATGGAAAAACCAGATTACATTAGTAAAACCTATGAATTCATTAGCAAGAATAACATTGAAGCAATAAAATCTAATCCCATTGATAAACTTCAAAAATCAGTAAAATCAGCTATAAGATCTGCTCTGGACATCATAAATGAGAAAGACGCACATAAATATATTGCTAAGAACCCGAGTTTACCAATTCTTAAGGCTTTACCAAAAACCCATAAAAAGAATCTATCTATGCGTCCGGTCGTTAATAGCCTAAATTTCCCCAACCATAAAATTAATAGATTTTTGCTGAAATATCTCAAACAAATTCTAAAAATGAATATTAAATATTCTTTGAGCAATTCTCAACAACTAATTGAAAGATTGCAACACCTAAATATTAACAAATCCACAAAACTTGCCTCTATGGATATCGAAAATCTATTTACTAATATTCCACTTGACGAAACCTTAAAAATCATTTCGGAGAAATTGCATAAACTTAACACTGATGAAAAAATCATTAAACAATTAATGCAGTTACTTTCTGTTTGTACAAAACAAAATTATTTTTGCTTCGACAACAAGTACTTTCTACAAACCCAAGGTGTAGCAATGGGCGACTCTCTTTCCGGTTTTTTAGCCGATATATTCCTACAGAACTTACAAGGGAAGGGTTTCGTCTCGAACAGGAATTTCGTATCCAAAATTTGTATACCGGCCCATCTTTACATCTCTGTAAAGCTCTCAAAAGCATTCGTTTGTGTAATGTGTGGTTTGTCTGTTAGAGCACTGTACAAGTTGAGGGATGGGAAGAGCACTGCACAAGTTAAGAGTATGGGGCACCTTACCCGTAAGCCTAGCCTAGCCTAGAAGCTAGTGCGAGTGGTAAAATGTCTAAAGCCCATTTAAGAACATCTTTCTCCAACGTTCTGTCTGAAAATATTGCAGTTAATCAAAAGTATATACTGTTATTTGAGTCATTGAATGCGCACAAGGACGCAACCTTAATAAATGAATCATTCCAAGGCTAGGACGTGGAATGTATGATCATTCCACCTAAAAAAAAAACTAAATATATCCATATTAGGAATATTTATTTTTCAGTCACTGACTTTACTGCAATATATGTAAGGTACAAAACCTTTACGTTACATGTTTTAAAAATCGTATGAACGTTTTCGTTGGATTATGCCAACATCATCAGATACGACATTTCTTCTAGCAATATCATTAGTCTCTACAAATACAATACATATTAAATAGCATACAGAGTAATAAAAACATACTAAAAACCAACATAATTAGGATAAAAAATGTCATTCTTGTGTGACTGCCCTTCTATCACATCCGGCCGACTTGTTCATTAACCTTGCTGCAGATAAAGCACCACCGAACTAGAAATTTCAACAGTATATCTTATAAAGTTACACCGATACTGAAGTTGAAGTATTACATAAGTAACGTAACGTATCAGTGAGTTCATACTCTGAAACCAGTGAAATTGCAACGATAAGGGTTACTAACTACGCACAACAAGCTTAAGAGTTCAATTCCTTTTAGAATTTTTTATCTTCCACAACTGTGTTGAATTCTGCCGAACTTAATACGGAGGTGATATCTGTATTGCTGCATTTGACTGTAGTAATATCAAGTTAAAACAAATTGTCTGAGTGTACGACATATCAATGTGAGATTAGTATTTGGTAGGCTTAGAACAGATATGCAATAATGCTTCGTTAGAGAACTTCTACAAGGACATAAGATAGTATTAAATTTAAAATGTATCTCTTTAAACTTGCTGTCAAATAATTTCAAAGTCATCACTGTTCTTAAATTAATCTTTTTGTGCCCCATTAATTATCATAATGTTGACAAGTGCGTAAACAATATGCTATTTTGATAAGTCTTAAAGTTTATAAAAAAATAGCATCTTATATAATTGCCAGTCATATTCAGTATCTCTGGAGAATGATGTTCAATAATAATAATACTTAATAATAATAATAATAATAAAATAATACTGGGTTTTTATTTTCGCTGGCAGAGTTAAGGCCATAGGCCTTCTCTTCCATCTTTCCAGCTGTAATCAATATTACATTTTAAATCAAATATTTACAATACACTTAAAAGGTTCTCCAAAAACCAATATTCTTCACTAAACATTTATTTAAATTTAGATAAATCTATAAGGTAAAGTAGTAACTTAATTTATGGCTAATTTAATTTTACTGCTTTATAATTAATATAATTTTTAGATACGTTAAAAAGATAAAATAATTTAATATTGAAACTTACCACTAGCAATTTCACCTAAATTGCACTGTTAATTATTGTTTTCAAATATTTGCAAATATTAAGTAAACTCTACAACTCCACTATAGTTACTGCATTGAGAATGATTAGAGGTTTTGTTCAACAGACTGACTTTCAAATTCACAAAACGTACTGGGATATTACAGTTCTGTAAATATAAACAACATCTTTCCAGCTGTAATATATTTGAAATAGTTAATAATTTGTTAAAATCATTAAAATTAAAATAAATTTGAATAGTCAAACAAGATGTTTGGCTTATAACAGGGATATATTTAGACCTGGGATAAAGGACTGAGTTTAAAAAAAGGCCTAAAAGCTGGATTGTTTTTGTACAGAAAATGTTTTTAATGGAACAACGGGCTAATTTGCATTTTTGTTTAATCCCTGACGATTTGCCGCTCTGAGGAACAGAAACCAAGATGGACTTTCAAACCTATTAGAAATACGACTTTCAAGTATTTCCGATAAACAAAAATAATGTACGATACACGCGCGGTATGTTTTCTTTCAATTTACCTCAGAGAAAGAATTAAAAAGCTCAACTACGTTTCCCTTTTTCTAACTTTTCCTCGAACATGAAAACTTCAACATATCGCTCTTGTAACGCATATCACTATTAAATAGTTCGCTTATTTCGTTACTTCATAAGATATTAAGATATTTTGAATAGTCAAACAAGATGTAGGCTTATAACAGGGATATATTTAAGGGATACTAGGACTGAGTTTTAAAAAAAGGCCTAAAAGCAATTGTTTTTTGTACGAAAATGTTCCTATTAATGACGGCGTAAATTGCATTGTGTCGCATTATGCCCTGACGTCATAGCGCTGAGGAGAAAGCAGATGTAGCCAACCGTAGTGGACTCAACTTACCGCAAAGATTAAAACCTATGGTACTCAATTTACCTTTCCGAAAAGATAAACAACTTAATATGGACTCAATTCAACCTGACCCCTGAATTTGCTAATAGAATTCAATTTACCTCAGAGAAAGAGAAACAAATTAATATAGACTCAATTCACCTAACCTCTGCATTTGCATAATAGAAATAAAACTATCTACGAAATTAGTAGTGCGATTGTACTGAAATTTTGCACACACCTTATTCTTAATGCACCTACGTAAAAAAGCTTAAAATATATGAGAAATAGTATTAAATTTGTAAAGGTTTCAAAACTCAGTCCTGGTGCCCTTTAAGACGATATTATAATTTGAACTCTATAGAAATGTTCATTACATGAAATTAAAGAAAATTACTTTTATCGGGGCTGCCTGATCGTTGGCAGCTTGGTAAATTGGGTCCGAAGAGTTATGTACTATTTCACCTATATGCAAAAAAGTTCCCATAACTTTGAAATGGATACGTAAAATGGTTCCTATATTTTAAAATGGATTTGTAACAAGGTTGCCCGTGAAAAATATTGTAATTGCAGAATCTAATCATTGTTGTCATTCTTTGGATTTTCTTTTCGAATCCAGAGAAATCATTTCATGGAAGACTTCATGTCTGTTCTATCCACGGATGAGAAGGTTCAATTGAAGAGTGTGATCTCAAAACTCACGAAGTCCATTTGGCCATTTTTATGATTTATACAATACATATACACTGTATGATTATGTTTGAGACTTCTATCATACTTTAAGCTTGTTTTCTTCCGAAACAACGCCAATCCTTGTCTAGAAGGTTATGTTTTTGTGCATGTCGCTTGGAAACGCTCTAAGTCCGTAGACGGGTGGATAAAAGAAAACTAGCCCAGACCTTTCAAAAAATGGACTTAAACCGTTTCAGGATCACACTGTTCAATTATTTATACTCAACCATGCCGAAATGTAGTAATCATACACCTGGTAGCAGCCTTTTAATGGACTCTCATTAAAGTACACCTATTCATTAAAGTTCAGGTTATTCCACCAATCAGGAACATGGAGCATTGTTAGCAATACAAACGCAAGTATCTATTTCACCAATTGCACAATGAATAACCATACATTTGAAATAAATTCAGTTCTGTTACTATAATAATTAGCATTAATTGTATATAATATTCAAATAAATTCAATTTGTCATCTCGTTTTTCAATGTCGAGATTCAATTTCAAATGGTTATGTCAAGATTAATGTTTATGGATTAATTTTGCCCAGATTATATCAAGGTCGCCGAAATTTGTTTCCAGGAAAAATCAATAACTTTCGCGTCTACGCGCATCTCAGTAATTAAGTAGGTAGGCTATTCACAAGGCCAGTTCCATTCCTTTTTATCACATAACAATAACATGAATACTTATGAATAATTTGAGACTTAGAAATATGGTCGAGCATAAAAACGTCATATGAAACTTTGCCTTATAATGCATGTCATTAAGACGCTCGTATGAAAATTATAAAGAAACTCGCTTGCCTTGTTTCTTAAAATATCGCGTCTTAATTTCTACCATCATAGGCTCGTTCAATTACTATTACAGACTACTTAATCGATGCCTACATTTCGCCAGATGCAGTATTTTCTCCCAGTATTTGGGCTGTATTTGCAGCAGCAACAAATCGCCCTACCAACAATTGCGATTCATTTCATTCAAGGCAGAATGGCTAATTTTATAACAAACATCTTTGTGTTGAAATCTTGAAAACACATTCAATCTAATGAGGACATTTTATGAAGAACTACAGTGAATAAGCTGAAGCATACCATGGAAAAGGAGGAATTTATGTGGCAAAAAGTGGTTGAGTTCACGACTGGAAAAATCATAATATTTGCTCTTATCAAAACAGTGTGTTTTAAATTTTTTACCAGTTGATTAATAAGCAATTCTGACAAGATCTGCTTTTTTCCAAAACAATGTTTTTAAAATTTTTTCCAAACTCATTAATAAGAAATTCTGATGTGCAGCACAATTTCTGTCAATATTTTAAAGTGTTGGGAAGAAAAAAAAAACAATAATGTTCGGGGGATTATTCAGCCAACCTACACATGGTGTCTCCTGGGTAACGCTAATAGGCTGACAAGACGGGACTCATTTTACCTTTACACTGGTTATAACCGGGACTCATTTTACGTATACTCTTTTTTAATCGGGACCCTTTTCACAAATATCCTCTTTCTAAAGGGACTCAATTTAACATAATTTTGGCAGACGGAGACCAATTTACCAAGTAAGGATCGTTATGTTCATGTGATGCAAAGGCCACCTTTTTAGAAAACACAACACTTCACAATCAGAAGAAATGTTTCACAAATGAAATTCTAATGGCAAGGGATAAATCTTTACTTCCTTTCAAAGTGCCTTATAGTTAAAACGATTAATACTCTGAGAGAAAAAAATTCCAGTTTATGAAGATAATAATAATAATAATAATAATAATAATAATAATAATAATAATAATAATACTATTATTATAATTATTATCATTACTATTAATATCATTACTGAAAAATCTTTCCTCAGTACCGATTTCTCTGTTCAAATGATTAGAAGAAAAATACAAAGAGTAAATAGTCAATTACAAAAAAATCCGAGATAATGTTGTTTACAAGGCTTCTTCAAATAATTCTACTAGATACGTACATTCTCTTCTGATGCGCCAGTTTGTTGATGGTCGTCAATGTCACCTTCTCCGTTCCACTCACCGTTTCTGTTTTAACTTTGGTACCCTCCCAACCCAAATTCCTCTGATATTGCCTTACCAGAATGTCTTCTTCCATCAACTAATGTGTTTATGTCTTCTTCTGCTTCCATTATTATTTGTAACTCTGTGTTTATCTTCTCTCTACTTGGTGTTCTGGAAGACTTTCTTAAGAAATTCTTCTCAACTGTTGCTAATTTATTAATATGCCTCTTGTCAAATTTCTCCAGTTCTCCTCTCCGTAGAATATTTTATTCTATACTATCGAATACAACATTATTTTCGTGGCACTGATGATGGACTGAATTAAACACACCAAACACATTTCTCCCATTATTAATTATTTAGGGAACGGTTTATATGGTTTCTAAAAAAATGGAATTCTAAATATATATGTAGTTATTTTTACCTTTTAAATATTTTTTACCAAAATATGGAATTAAATATGGACTTAAAATTATAAAAAAACTGACTTTTGTTCAACGTTAAATTTTGGTACATTTTAATCAAACTAAACAAAAAATATAATGGACGTTTATCTTCCAATGTAGTTTCAACAAAACACAATTTTTATTGTCTGTTACCATAACAATAGGTTACAAACATTTCTTTCAAGTGCTGAAAAATGAATCTTCTTCTATTGTCTCTGAGGATAGATTTATACTGACTAAAAGAGCGTTCCGTCACAAGAATAATAAAAATAATTCAATTTCAAATGTCTGCTGGGGATAAGTCCAATAATTTTACTGTTGATTCACCACTTCACAGCAACAACCTTTTGTTTCTTCATCCAGGGTTTTTGAAAGTACAGTGTCCACCTTAGCTTTACTGTTGCAACTTTACCTCTTATTACGATTCAGTTGTTTAAAGGTAAGTATTTATAAATTTCAAAACTTACAGATAGTGAAAGGTGCCTATTTTGGAGACTTTTGAGCGTTTTTATGATGCATGAAAATGTATTGAATGTGAAATAAGTCATTCTTCACTAACATTTTGGTAACTGTTTTCACAGTATCAATTGAGACTGCATCTTCAGAGTCCAATGCAAGTTTGAACATTGTTAATAGAGTCTATATTTCGGCAACGTAATATTCAACTGCTTCTAGCCATGTATACCCCATCTAGTTAAAATTGGCTTTGGTGGCAATGGAATTTCAGGGTACATTTCTTTCAACACGTTAACTCTACTGAGAGCTTTGAGAAATACTTTTTCACTGATGAAATCAACAAATCTACTTTAGGGAAATTGTCTCTGACCACTTCTTACATTAAGTTGAAATGCATGCGTCCACAAGTAAAATGAGTCAAAGATTTACAAATTATTTAAAAGCTTGTCCATTTGACCATATAAATATCGCTAATAAAGAATAAAAACATTATCGGACATAATACCCTTTGGCCACAGGATACCCATAGCTTCGTTGAACAGTTTAACTATCGTTTTGTTATTGCACTTTTCTTGAACATCACAATGTAAAAGAATGGAGTACTGAATATTGTTCACTTAACAAACCGATAACTACATTATCAACAAGTACTACCTTCTTTGTCGGAGTCTCATCAATGGAAACCCAAATTGAACTATCTTTAATTTCATCTCTTTCATCTTTGTATTGTCTCATCGTAGATGGATGGAGCATATTAAATCTTCCTGAGTGTTGACTCATCCGGGATTGTATGTTGAGTATATTTTTCATTCTGGAATTCCCAACTGAAGACCTTATTCTTTAGTTTGTAGAGAGGAATATCAGCAAATGAGTTTCACAGGTCGATGTTAAACTCAGATCTTAATCTGTTGTTGGTTGTGTTAAAAATAATTGTCTCTGCTTGGAATTTAGTTGTTTGTTGGCCTTGATGTTTACTAGTTGTAATGTGTTGTTGCAAGAACATTTTCCTGTAATGAACAACTACACTGACACAAAATTACAAAATAAATTTTATTGTCAGTTGATAAACCATCTTTTTTAAATTCTAAATGTAACTTAGTTAGTTTTGATTTTTAAATTGACTGAATGACGTACTTTTTGGCATATTTACCGTCTTTATAGTATGATTTACAAAACTGAACCTATGTGTACTCTGACTGGCATTTAACTGTTGAGCTGCACAACTGAAGTCTGTTAAAATTTTAAATTAAATTAATACAGTTTTGTAACTTACTTTCCCATTGTTGCTAGGACTGAACAATTTTCAAATAACTCTGATTTAAAGGGATTACTGAACATGTGTTTAAATCTCTATTGTTGAAATGTATTTTTAAAAAAATGGAATTTTGTTTTACTTTATTGTTAAACCTAATATAATAAAATTTTTATAGAAATGATGAAAATTATGGAAATTAACGATAATTTGTACTAAACTCTAAAATATTTAAAAAACCATGTCTGAAAAGTAAAAGTAGATTTTTCAACCCTACACATTGTGAAACATAAAGATAATGCAAAATAAGAAAATATTGCTTTATAAAAAAATCTTTTTACATATAAATCCTTTCCTGCTAATTATTTATCAATTTCCAAGTTTCATGTTCTTTTCCTTTCAAAAATGGATTCTAAATAGCATAAATAATTGTTTACCTTTTTATTTTTGTACATCCATAATTAATCATAATCACTTGAAACACTGAGTTTTCCGTTCAACATTAAATTTTACTCCGCATTTATATATCATATTTACCATTAACTATGATTGGCTTTACATTATTTTAACAGTCTTCATCCTCTTGTGCTATAATAACGTAACTATTCGCAAAACGTAGGGGATGTAAACAGAGTTCCGTCTACAATAATAATAAAAATAATATCAATATTAATCGCTAATAATAATTTTACCGTAACTTGTACTGTTTCATTTCTAGGTGAAAAGGATTCAAGATGATTTACAGAATTTTGTTCTTGAGTCTTATTGTTTGCTTGTTTAAAGCCTGTTTCAAATTACATTTACAATATAATGTAAATTTTTTGAATAAAATATTTGAGCGAATACCTACATAGAAGTGTTGATTACAAAATACTATGCTACTAACATTTTGTAAGTATTTGACTATAATTATTTATTTACTGTGCCGCCTTTGCTTATCTTAAAAGTTAATAATTTAATAATTTACATTAACATTTTCGATACATATGTATCATCTTCAGATGTAGTGTGTTAAATGAACATTTATGATGAAAACTTGCCTTATAGTATGGAACTTATTATGATTTTCGGATCTTTAATTGAATTACTCTAACTTAATCTAATTTAGTTATAATACCATGTTATATTAAGTTAAAATCATTAGCAGTCCAATAGTAAATTTAAAAATTTAAAATTATTTAAAAGTAGTATAAAACTATAAGTATAATCAAAGGAATATAAAACGTTATTGACACTTTTAAACACTGTATATCACTTGTTGGCTGTGTTTGCCAGTTTTTAACATCGTTGGATGGGTTGCTTCCATGTTGATCTTGATTTTAAACAACGAACTAAAACTTGGAGACTAAGTTTATATTATTCAATGTCTTTTGGATTACAGTTCTCCTGTTTTAGTGGATATTCACGTATTTGATATTCTCGACGGTACTAAAGAAACTATTATTCCGCGACTTTATATATGTAATTAGTAGACTTCGTTGAATTGCCACACGCAGCATGCAATCGGTTGCCGATGTATGGTAGTATAGAAGAAGTGGGCGACCTCCCGGTCTCGTAGTATAAGCAGAGTTGTGACCGGTCCAAATAGATAGAGCAGCTACAGCTAATGCATACCTATGTAAGCACTTGTTTTTGCATTACTGTGGTTGGAATAGTCAAAGCTTAACATTTGTTCAGTGCAGACAAGAATTTAATCAACCATACTACAATGAGAGTGTTGCTGTTCCAAATAATTGCCCCTGGAATACCCTTACTCCTGCAGCCAGTCTTGACCCGTTGGGGAACGTGTTGGATGCTGTTAATTATTATGCAGAACATTACGGCAAAATAATGGAGGTAATTGATGCATTGGATAGCACAGATATTTTTTCGCTGTTGCAGCTGCAAAATCATTGCCTTCTGAACAACTATTGGAAGATATTCTGTTCATTGATTCTAATTTTAAAATCGTGTCCAAAAGCATCATCCTGTTAGAATCGTCTAAACTACAACTCTCAGAAGCCCTTAATATAGTGGATAAAATATCACAAACCGTTATCCAAATTAACAATTCACTAATTTCAGAAAAAGTGAAATGTAAGTTGAGAAACATTATTGCTAAAAATTCTGCCTATTCACAACTTCGTATTATAAATGATGTACCATCAGGTCACGACAAGAGATCTGAAGTTTGTGTACTAATAATTAGTGACTTTCCGTTCTTCAAATATGCACGTATTACATCGTGTGATGTTGAACGTACATTTTCCCAAAATAAAAACTGTTTAAGTGACCATCGGAGGAGGTTACTTTGCAGTCGCTCAAAATGTGCATAACTCTTCACTGCAATGTACATATTCAAAGATGATGTGAGTAGCTTACATTAAATTTTAAGAGTTAATATATCTCACTATAAAATAATTGTGTATTTACATTTTTAGACATTTCCTACTTCAAAGATCTTTCATTATATTTCTTGAATGCAGGATACAGATTTTATTGTAACCGCAGTATACTGCTCAGAGTTTACCTTAGAGGCATACTCCATCCTTTGCACGCCCCCTTCTCATACAGTCTATACCGCGTGCGCAGTAAACCTTGCGATTCTTCGTGGCAATTCCACGAAGTCTAGTAATTAGTGTCTTAATCACATAATACAACTGCCAATAAAGTTCTCCAAACTATACTCTGATGTTTTATTTAGCCTACTGAATATGTAGGAAGTTCGCCACCACACGAACAAGAAAAGCAACAACTTACAATGTTGTAGATACTACAATTCTCATTTCCGCTCATAAGTCCCAGGGTGAAAAATCTTCATCATGTCAACCTCCACATAAAGTATGTAAAAGTCATTCAGTTACACCGTGTGTATATAGCTGTTGTCAGGATAACCTGGAACATTTATTTGAAAAGCTTAAATATTATTGGTACTAAAAAGTAAATCGTAGATAACAACATTAATGTTGTCTTAAGTTACAGACACAATTTTAAATTATGTGATTCATTTTCCAATATATTTTCTTTTCAGGATAATATCTTGGCCCAGATGGATGATTTTGGAAGTAAGTTACGTGAAATTTCTTTTTCTTTTCGATGAGCGATAGAATAAATGTAACGAAACCAAAAAATCTATAGTCATGCCGCTGTTATTTCCGGCATGACTCCTCCTCTTTGCTTACGTCTTAGGAAGTGAAAGCTCTATAATGTCTAAGTAGCTAATATCGTTCGCCATTTTTGTTTTTTCGTTTCCGAGCTACCATACGAGGAATCTATTTGCCGTACCATTAAACATTATCATGTCGTAGCTCCTATGATAAAAAAATCAAACGCACTGTCATTGAGCACATAATTGAGCGGCAAATAACGTCCTCGTGTGTTTTCTATGAAAGGAGACGAAAGAGCGAAAATGGCGGGCGATTATATTAAGTATTTATTGAGCCTTAGGAAGTGAATTACATCATCACCAGCGAATTTAAATTTAGCCGATCTGCAACGTGATTGGCTGCCGGAATTAAGAGCAACGGGACTATAGTTAGTTCATTTCCCAACCCCATTTCAGAATATATCATTCATTAAGTATGCTATTTCATTAATTACATAAACCACTGCATACGTTAATGTACAAATAATCACATTTACAAGGTGGAAGAGATATAGCCTTTCAGACAGCGTATTCCGAATCTCACCGGTCCGGTGGCATCAATGACGTCACGTTGCAACGAAAATAAGGAACAAAACTGTTGGAAGAATCGATGCTGTCATGGCGACTGTGTAAGTGTTTATCTGTGCTACGCTAGCAAAATTTTGTGAAATTTCCGTATTGCCATCTCGTTCAAATAAAAGAGATCATAAACAACTTATTTCCTTGAACCGGTAGTAATAACTGGTCCGTTGACATGTTCGCTCATAAGCCATTAACATATTGTTTTTACGTTGTGCTCATTACAAACAATACAGCAGAACACACCGCCATGACACAACAGTGCACGATGTCATTCGTCTGCTAATTCCCGCCCTATACAAGAACCAATCACATTCACTGATGGCGGCTGATGGAGACTGCCACCACCTCTGCAAGTTGATGGCACCGGTGCGACACCGGTGGAGCATCAATGACGTCATCGGTGGAATTCGGAACACAGTGATGCCATCGGATTGCTCACCGGTGAGATTCGGAATACGCTCAGAGCGAATACCTCATGTTGTATGAAACAAAAAATGATAATATCACATTAGTGGAAAGTTCATAATTTTCTTTCCGAAAAAAGAGTATTTTTCCCAAATGTTATTTTGCCTCTTACTCTGCAACTATTGCGAGTAGGATCGTGATTTTTGTCCATATTGATAGGACATTTAATAAAGAATAATTTACCGTTCAATACTATGGACGGTTTTCGTATAAATTTAATTTAAAAAAACTTGTAACTTCAAGCCACAGCGGGATGCGAGCAAGTAGCAACATCGAGACAGAGAGCACATCACCTACCTAGACACACCGAATTCGTTGGTCTCTTACATAAATTCTTGTAACAAGGACAGCAGAGCAGGTTTAGCGTGGCTAAGATTGGAGGCATGGAAGGGTAATAAAATTGTCAACGAAGAAGGAGCGTCTTTGTCCGCTTTGCAAAGAAAAGGATTCCTACAAGCATATTTTATTACTGTGTGTCGAATTGGAACATGTACAGAAAAATATCTACCATCCTCGATGCTAAGTCAGAGTAGGAGTTCGTTTGCATGTCTTGACCTCATGGGGAACAGAGAATGGGAACAAAAGACTGGATTGTTCCTCTTGAAGGCAAGACAGATTAGAAGTGCATCTGTTGAAGTCTGCGACGTGAACTGAAGAAAGGATAATAGTATCCATCCAACTGTTCACTTTTAGGTCTTTTAGGTTAGGATATATTATATAATGTGTTTTATTGTGCCATTTCCATTTTAATATGTGTGTTCTTGCAGAGTAGTTGGATGTAATCATAGGTGGGCGGGGGAACCTACAAAGGAGAACTTGTTTCGAGTACAAAGCACGTACGGTCAGAAGACCCGTGCATTGGATTTTAGACAAAATTATAATAATATAAAATTTGCATGTATAATATTACTCAATAAATTCATCTATCTATCTACATCTGTGTCACGAGTAATATGTGTTAGCAGACTGCTGAAACTTCAAATTTAATTTTATAATTAACCGTGCACATAATCACAAAACGTAGTATAGGTTTCCTATTCATTTAGGCGTGCCTCCTCCCTTTCAATGTGCAAGCTTAGTTCACTTCCACTCGGTATAAATAATGTGTACTATATTCTATTTTACTTAAATTGAATAATTAGTATAGGTCTATACCTTCCATTTAAACCTTAAACCAGTGATGTCAACTGATGCCCATAGGAGCAAGCGCGCGCTTTAGAGCCCAGGAGAGCCTGAGCGCTTTACAGCGGAAAGGAAAGACACAGACGAAAGAGGTAGTATATGCTTGGTCGTGCTATATACAGGGATGGCCAGCACTGATTCAATGGGTAAAGGGAAGACAACTTATTAAAACTGTATCCATGTTAATTTTTACATTTGTCTGAGAAATATAACTGCATTATAAGAATGTAAGTTTTAAATTTAATGCTCATTTTTCACAAGTTTGCTTTTTAATTCAAAAGGAATATTTTCTCAACTTTTTTTTACAGAAAAGTGAAATTTTTAGGTATGTTTGTTTATTAGCCTTACAGGTATTAAAACAATGTTTTCGTAAATCTAATATAAGTTATCGTAAATACGTATTACTGAAGATAGAATATTAAAATGTTTGAAAATATTCGCATGCAAAATGTTTGTAAGGAAATGAATTAACAAAGCAATTAATACTGTTACTTCACAAACAAAATATATGTGCCTATATATTGGTAAAACGTCAGCTCTATAACTTCAGCAGATTTCGAAATAATTTAATATTCTGATAACAGAACGTTGCGCATCAATATCACCTAAAAGCATAATGCGATAAGAGTTTTACTATGTAATATTAGTTACAGTTAAAACATATACCTAGACAACTTTGCTTTGTTCTATAATATTCTTTTGATTACTTTTATAAGGCTAAAGATAACATCAATATCAATTTCAACTTATCATGTCATATTCAGTGTCTTTCTTAGGGATAACACTTTCTTTATGAATGATTTGTTTAATTCACTTAGTACAGTATAGTTGTAGTTATTATGGAATTTGTATGAATATTCCTTCTTTACTCTTTATTAAGGTATGTTATTAACGTTCAAAACACAACTGCAATATTAGGCTAAGAAATAGGTGTTAGTACTTTTGTTTTACAGACAATATAGAAAATAACAAACAGAAAGAAGCCATATAAAAATAACGACATAAAATTTCACGTTCCGTTAAAAGTTTGTGCACCACAGTTTTCTTAATCCAACAGGCATTATTCTTCTAGATTGTATGTTCCATACCTAGCGCTTAATGCCGCGCACGACGTCAAGGTCAGAAAAATGCGCTTGCTTTGACATCACTGCCTTAAACCATTAAATATTTCAAACAGAAGAAAGTCGCTGAGAGTTTTTCCCAAAGAAAGTTAGGTTTCTGAAATGCATCAGGAAATCTATATAGTAGTTATTTTTAAAAAATATGGCTTTTTTACCAAAAATGGAATTAAATATGGACTTAAAATTTCTTTCAAATATTGTTAACTCTATAATGGGAGCTTTCTTCCAATGAGAAAAAACTTTTTATTGTCTGATCAAACACAAGAAAGTCGCTGAGAGTTTTCCGTCAAAGAAAGTTAGGTTTCACTGCAAAAATATATTTTTATTGTCAGGATAAACCATGCTGAAATGTAACTTGTTACTGAATGTAGGCTACAGTTTTGTAACTTACTTTCCCATTGTTGATAGGACTGTAAATTTTCTATGTGTTTAAAAAAATATTTTTAAAAGGGAATTAAACTGAAATGAAATATGGAAAATATATGGAAATTAACAAAATTGTACCTTTACGTATAAAATAAAAGATAACCCTACACATTTAAACAAACTTAATGCAAAATATAATTATACCTTTATCTTCCATATGTATTTCTATGATGTAACCTTTCTGCTACTCCTGAACTAAGAAATACATCATTACTTCATTTGGTACCGAATTATTAAACAGGAATCTATTCAGATACATTTAATAAATTTCTGTGCCGAGTCATCTATACTAATAATAAATCTGTAGCCATAATTTTTCTGGTAATTTTCGTTTTTCCAAAAATAATTGGTGTTAACATCTTTAATTAATCACCCTGAGACCGGAAATCGCTTTTTTGAAATTTTGGTTTGTATGTCTGTCTGTCTGTCTGGATGTTTGTTACCTTTTCACGCGATAATGGCTGAATCGATTTATATGAAAATTGGAATATAAATTAATTTCGTTGTAACTTAGTTAAAAGTGGGGTTATAAGGGGGCCTGAATTAAATAAATCGAAATATCTCGCATATTATTGATTATTATGAAAAATATTACATAACAAAAGTTTCTTTAAAAATGATTTGCGATAAATTTTATACTATGCAAAATTTTGATAGGACTGATATTACTATGATGTACCAAAGTACATATTTTCGTGCAGGATTTCTACATTACCATATGGCGAGATATCTGTTTTAAAATACTAATGCTTTTTATATCATGGCCAGGTCCAAATAAAATACGAGTAATAAAGATAAGCAAATGACTCTGCATTTATTTATGGCGGCCTTGGAGTCCTAGGACAACAATGGGATTAATATACGGATGATATGATGTGTGTTTATAATCTATACTAATAATGAATCTGTAGCCGAAATTTTTCTGGTAATTTTCGATTTTCCAAAAATAATTGGTCCTAACATATATAATTAACCACCCTGAAACCGAAAATCGCTTTTTTGAAATTTTTGTTTGTATGTCTGTCTGTATAAAGTATACACATTAAATCTAAATGATGTCAATCTTCATTAAACTATGGTTGGATGTAATAAAAATTAAGAAACATGTTAAAGGAATTGTCATTGCACCAAATGAGTGGTCTCTGGACCAAAATGATCGGATTTTAATTATTTAAATACAATTTAAATTAAGCAACATATTAAACGATTTATCCTTCTATCAAACAAGAATGTTCTCAGGATCAAATGTCCTATTTTAATTATGTAATTACTTTATATATATATATATTTCTAACGGGTGCAGCGGAGCGCACGAGCACGGCTAGTTTGAAATAAAATTGTGTTCATTTTTGGCTCATGAACTATTCGTATTAGGTTAGTTAACACTTCGTAATAAAATCGGCCTACATAATAGACGTAAGGAGGAGTTAACCTGAGCTATGATCTTATAATATATTGGGCTTCAATGTTACCTTTCAATATACGCGATATTATGAATATTCATTTTTTTCTCTTTCTAATCAAAATAGTTCCTTTCTTCACTTGCACATTTCTTCTTGAGCCTTTTTTTTGTAAACATTGTTTATTATTTCTCGTTTCTACAGTTTATTACTAAATCTTATATTTCTTTTATGGGCATTGTGCTCTAGAATAAGTTTACTGTAGAAATCCTCAGTTAAAAATGTATTAAAAACATTGAAAACTTCTGTGTCTGAATAAAAAGTCTTATCATGTAAAACAAACTCTCTTTTGGCGTGAATTCAAATGTTTGTTTCATAACTTAATCACTGGAAACTCTTTAAGCTTACTGTTACCCGCCTATGTGGGTAAGAGCGTATTCCGAATCTCACCGCTGAGCAATCCGATGGCATCACGGTGTTCTGAATTCCACCGATGACGTCATTGATGCTCCATCGGTGTCGCACCGGTGCCATCAACTTGCAGAGGTGGTGGCAGTCCCCATCAGCCGCCATCAGTGAATCTGATTGGTTCTTGTATAGGGCGGGAATTAGCAAACGAATGACATCGTGCACTGTTGTGTCATGCGGTGTGTTCTGCTGTATTGTTTGTAATGAGCACAACGTAAAATCAATATGTTAATGGCTTATGAGCGAACATGTCAACGGACCAGTTATTACTACCGGTTCAAGAAATAGGTTGTTTATGATCTCTTTTCTTTTAACCAGATGGCAGTACGGAAATTTCGCAAAATTTTGCTAGCGAAGCACAGATAACCACTTACACAGTCGCCATGACAGCATCGATCCTTCCAGCAGTTTTGTTCCTTATTTCGTTGCAACGTGACGTCATTGATGCCACCGACCGGTGAGATTCAGAATACGCTGTAAGGGTGTGCATTTGCCTCCTTTAAAAAATAAAATTTAATTTGTTACTATCTTCTCCTAAAGTCCGTCTGTTAAATTTATGATCCGTATAATACCGTCATTCATTAAACAATTTTAAATATTTCATCTATAATACGAGGCGCATCCAGAAAGTAAGTTTCCCAATTTTTTCCCCTTGAAAGTAAACGTAATTAGCCGTGTCAATTGCGCATGCGTAACAGATCTATGACGTATCAATCATATGCTAGCCGGACAGGTCCCGCCTGGTGCCAGTAGCGTGGCAGCAGTGGTCCGAAATGGAAGCTCTTATTCCTTCTCCCGCCGCCTGCGAGTTTCGGTCGGTGATAAAGTTCTTTAATGCACAAAGCATTGCGCCAATTGAAATTCATCGGCAGCTCTGTCAGGTCTATGGGCCGAACATCATGAGTAAGCAGATGGTGCGTCGCTGTTGTGGGCAGTTTTCCGAAGGTCGTCAAAGTGTCCATGATGAAGAGCGCAGTGGGCGACCGTCCCTCATCAATGATGATCGTGTTGAGCTGGTGCGGCAGTGCATCATGGAGAACCGTCGCTTCACGATTACGGAGCTGAGCAGCCATTTTCCGCAGATATCGCGATCCTTCTTGTATGAGATTGTGACTAAGCACCTGCTGTTCAAAAAAGTGTATGCCAGGTGGGTGCCGAAAACCTGACACCCAAAATGCAACGTTTAGGAGCAGCACTGATATATCTGCAACGGTATCACGATGACGGCGACGAGTTCCTCGACAGGATTCTTACGGGCGATGAGACTTGGATTTCGCACTTCTCTCTGGAAACCAAGCAGCAGTCAATGCATTGGCGGCATAGTGGATCTCCGGTCAGGACGAAATTCAAACAGACGCTGTCGGTACGGAAAGTGATGTGCACGGTGTTCTGGGACAAGAAGGGCATTCTGCTCATTGACTTCCTTCCAAGAGGTGAAACAGTGAACGCTGACCGTTACTGTGAAACACTGCGAAAATTGCGACGTACCATTCAAAACAAGAGGCGTGGAATGCTTACTGCAGGTGTTGTGCTCCTCCATGACAATGCTCTTCGACATACGGCTCGGCGCACAGCAGCTGTTTGACGGAATTTTGCTGGGAGTTGTTTGATCGTCCATTCTACAGTCCTGATCTTGCTCCCAGCGATTTTAACGTTTTCTTGCACCTCAAGAAATTCCTGTCCTCCGGTGAGCGTTTTGGCAACGACGAAGAGCTGTCACACGCTGGTTCCATTCACAGGCGGCAGAGTTCTACGACAGAGGGATACAAAAGTTGATCCACGATACGACAAGTGTCTTAATTCTGATGGTGGCTATGTTGAAAAATAGCTGAAACATTGCTGTACCTGTTGCCAATAAATGTTTTCCTGAAAGTGTGTGTTCTTTTTTTTTACTAGGGAAACTTACGTTCTGGATGCGCCTCGTACAATATATTCCACAGACAATAATACGCTGGGTGTGTACACTTACCCACCTTTACCTTACGATATATTTTATGACGAATTTGTATGATCCCTAACTGCAAATTATGAGTAAGGTACCAATTTCTATTTTCAGGAACCGTCGGAGAAGAACTAGAACACCTCATTAAGATTAGTGAGCCGTTTCCAGATTTGGGCGAAGAAATTCGAGATAACCTTACTGTGACAGTAAGCAGAGGACGTGAACTTCTACAATATATGAAAGAGTCTGTTGAAAGTGTCAAAGGTAAATATTAAAAAAAATATATCATTATCAAAAGATGGGGGAAAGAAACTGGCCATCCACCCCATTATTTCCTGCCCTAGTTGCCTCATGAGGGATGTCTTGTGGTGTCACTTGTGGGGTCCATACCTGTCAGAGTGCTGCATTGGAATTGAATCGCTCGCTTGAACTCGGTCGAATGTCGCACGCTCGAGTGAGTTAAGATCGGTCGTGATACGCTCGTAATAAATAGAAGCACAGTAAAAGGTCATCTCACCGACATGTCTTATCTTGTATGGAAGGCGACAAATAAGATAGGGGAGACTCGTCTAATTTGGCAACATTTGTATTTTGACACATTTTGTAGTTGCATATTCTGAAATTAAATATTCCTCTATTATGCAATGTGTTTAAACATTAAATCCCAATAAACCTCTGAAAGAAAATTCTACAAATCTAAATTACTTACCATATAACATATTAATAAATAACAAATGACATGTTTCCAGATTTGGTACTTCATCAGGATAAATTCGCAATAGTACAGAGTAATTCGGCAATAGGATTAGAAAGTAAATTTTTCAAAATTAAAGAGTGGTACAAGGTTTATAAAACTTAATTTACTGGGACAAGAAGTCACTAAATACCATAAACACAAAACAAAAGCAAAAAAAAAAAAAAAAAAGAAGAAAAAAAGAAAAAGAAAATGATTGAATGTATTTTTCCGACCACTCTTATTAATTATATTGCAGAGTTGTCTTCTAATTTCTTTTGCCGTTAGCCCAAACCTAAGTTCTTGAATTTCGATTACATATGTCACCAGTTTTTGCTCTTCCTCAACGGTTAGAGCTAGGGGTCGTCCTTTCTTGGGAATGACGTCATCGGGTCCTGAGGATGCATGCAGAAGCCTCTTTAAGTTGTTAAAGGGCACATTGTACTTCTTAGAAGCCTTATAATTCGACCATCTATGTCTCAAAACACTCCCTACCGCAGCCCGCAAATCAATTTTGGAATATTTTTCAGAATAATGTCCTCGTTCCCTTGGCATATCTGCAACACACCATACGCAGTGCTGCATTGAAGACTAAAAATACCTCATACATCCCTACTCTTAAATTTTACCATCGAGTACACATTCTTGTTCAAAAAGAGCAGCAGTATATCAGTATAAAGGAAAATGGCTAATTCACACTATCCTGGAGAAGACATTTTTTGCTAAGAAGAACATAAAACGAGCTAAGGCCTGATGATCATATAAATTGTCTATTAAATATACGAGGTCACTCAATTAGTCGCAAATTGAAAGGACAGGGACCTCTCAAATTGCAGATTTAGATTTCACGGCGCTTCTTCCGAAATGTTCACATGCTTTGTCATCGAACAAAGATGACAGCGTCTTGCCATCCTAACGGCAAACATCAGCCAGCTCTTCCTCTTCCCGTTCCGTGATCACTTGATCAAATCTCAGTCCCCCTCGCGTATGTGGTACCTAAGAGGTTACGTCCAATTTCGGCTTCCCCTTCAAAATTTTCTAGAGTTCCTTCAGTGGAGCAGTGTAACCCGGAGTGAGACTAGTGGCCAACAGGCTTGGAGCTCACATATTTACTTTTGTACAGCCCCCAACCCCTTGCAAGGACGCGTTTTGCGTACCCTTTAAAATTTTTCCTCCCAATTCTTTTTCGATTTTTCGATGAGTTATTAACAGAAAATATTAATCACAGTATATAAATGGCTTACCTTATAATATGGAATCTCAGCTTTTGATATGTAATGCACAAAAAACGTAGGTAATGAACAACACTTTCTTTCCTTCTTTGTATACACATATCTATACAACCACCACGTCAACAGAAAGTATTCAACACTTCTTTCTATTAGTAACAATATGTGCCACTATAATGCGCGGATCTGGATGAAATGAAGTACAGTCAGATGTTGCATTCTATGAAGATGTCATTGAACTTCTTAAAACTCTGGAGGAAATTTGGCAATAAACGAAATACAAGAATATTGCCAATTTTCCCGTATTGCCAAATTTGCCGAGCTTCCCCTACACGTATGTTTTGCTCACACGGTAAAAATAAGGCTTTATTTTCTGCGTTTATGACAAATGTCTAATGGAACGTACCAAAAAAGTAACATGAAGTAATAAATAAAATAGTATGAAAAACATCGATATACAGTTATTATTCCTAATTAATAATTATTCAATATTTGATTTACCACATATATAATATGATAGGTCCATACATAGTGTTCCGCCTATATACTGCGACAATATAGAAACTTTTACAAAATATTATTATATAGCAGTAGATTAATAAAAATATTAGTACAGAGATAACGGCACAGAAAATATAATAAAACTAATAACCATGCTGCTCAACTGTTACAGACGCAAAGATTGATACACTAATTATTACTAGAAAACTTGATACATTCCTTGCATTATCGTGATTGTGTTCTCCGTTTATAATGATTACATTTACATCCAATAACATCTAACAGATATGGCAAGAACAAAATCACTCCTGTGTGGGGGGGGGGAGAAAATATTTACCTACAACATTTATATTACATTTTAAAGCAAGTTTTGTAGTTGTACTATGGAGAGGTTAGTTAAACACTGCAAAGTTTTGAAATGATTAATATCTATAATGTTACTACACAGTTCATCACTGTAACAAGAACGAATGTCTAACGCTCGGCTTATACCGTTCGAGGATTTATCGCTCGCGACAATTTTACCCATAATACATGTTCGCTACCTATCGGATTATGCTATAAACGACTTGGCGCTCGAGCGAAAACGTCCGATGCAGATCTCTGAATTACCTGTCTTCTGACAGTTGACTGAACAAAGACCAAAAGTTGTAAATTTGTGGATACAACTATCACGAATAGGATATGTGTGAATGATTAATTTTTGTGTAAAAGTTGAGAGAAAATAATATAAAATTATACGGCGTCCTACATTTATGACCATTTTTCACCATAGTGCACAATTTAAATGATCTGCACAAAAGTTGAGTCATTCTTGTAATACATAATGTACATATTATTGATATAGATAGTAGAAATACCAAGAATACAAATTAACCTCATACTTGATTGAGAAGACCACATGTACAGTAGTATTAATGAAGGAATAAAATTAATTAAAGTCAAATAATTACCTCTATATTACAGAAAAGCAATAAATATAACGTATCAGATTACACACTACTGCAAAAATAATTATTTTACTATATTACTACAATTTTAACAAACAATTTTAATTCTTTCAGAAGGAAATGTCACAGCTTTGAAAGGGATTTCTGATCGCCTGCTTCTATTTTACAATCAGACTTCACCTCTTAATAAAATTATCCAGATGTACAGTGTGCATGGAAGAGAAGCTTTGGACACGTTCAAGAACTTTTCACAATACATTGAACAAGGATTGAGAAACCTGAATTACTAAAAGGTCTAATCGAATACAATATCATTTTTCGCAGTAGGGGAACTTTCTTCTTGTCTTTGTTATGACCATTTCACAATTTATATTCGCTGCTAAACCTCTAATAATTTGATAGAAATAATTTTTCACTTATGGTTGTGGGTTTTGCATCGGTTTTATAAGAAGGCATTGTTACTTAAATATACATAAATATCTTGTACTAATAATCAGTAAATTGAGTCTATAAAGTGTATGTGTTTTTATTGTCCATCATTGCATGAAATTACTGGAAAAACTCTTATGGAATGATGTGTAAAATATGTTTTTGATGTGAGATTCACTAACATTTTCCTTTCCTTATTCTCACAACACCACTCTTTCCATATTCAAACAAAGTCACTGCAGATGATATAAATCATAGACTTTTTTCACTGGACCCGATAGTTTACTCTGGTTTCGAATTAGGCGCCACTATTAAAAGTTTTGAGTAACAAGTAACGTCTGTAAGTTCATTTAGTCAGGATTCTTTCCCTGAATCATCACATTCTCTGATACAGCCGACAGTATACAGGGTGATTCACGAAGAGTTACCGACACTTACAGGGCTTATTTCTGAAGACATTCTGAACAAGTATGTCCTATAGACATGAGTCCTCTTCTCAATATTTTCAGAGTTACAAGTTGTAAACTACCTTTTTTATTTAGTTTTAAGTGTAAAAATATATTACGAATAGAGATTTAAGTTAATTATTTAAAAGTATCATTTCTTTAAATGGGAACTATTCTGAAGCTAAAAAAGTGTTGTTAATTTCTTAGTTAATTTGTAGGCCTACAGTTTTTTTTTATTTTTAACTAAATATTATATAATTTTTACGCACTTATGGCAACATAATTGTTACATATCACACGACTTCTAGCAACTGGATTCTTTACAGTCGAATTTTGAATCATAATGTACAGTTTCAAGAGTTTACAAAAGTGGCGTGATTTGTAACAATTATTGTGATAAATGCGTAAGGAAAATATTATAATCTTGTGGGTGAGAAGAAACTGCTTACTGAAGGATACACCGGAAGGAATGGTGAATGGGAGAAGAGTTCGGAGCAGAAGAATGTATCTGATGAAAGATTAAGGCACCGTTTCTCAAACTTTTTGAAGTGGTGACCACTTCTTAAAGTCAGAACAGTTCCGCGGACCACCTTACTCTTGTTCCCATCGAAAGCAAATTTATCATTTTCGTAGCATATTTTAGTACCAGTGTACTTATATTTTAAAATTGAATTAAGGTTCGGTACTTTCGTCCTCTGTTATGAATTCGGGTGATCCCTGAATGGGTTACAGGCATGGCTCCAGATGTGCAGGGAAAAGATGGCGAGAAATACCACGTGTATAGTGCTTTAAATCCCTCTTTTGTTTCTGATAGTAGAGTGGGAAGTCGATAGACGGGTAGGGTAATAAATTTCATAAAATGTCAATGCTGGGAGAAAAAGTGAAATTCTATTGCTATGTTCATTTCCAAACTCTGGGATTTTAAGCTATAATGTGATACGCAATTCGCTTGAATTTTATGTTTTCTTCTGTCTTTTTTGAAGAACCACAAGGGCAGTCTTCGAGGACCACAGGTGGTCCGCGGACCATAGTTTGAAAAATGCTGGCTTAAGATATAAGGATCATATGTAGAGACAAAGAGGAAGGCAGAAAATAGGAAAGTTTGGATAATGCTGGGATTGCAGTGAAAGACCTGCCCTAGGACACAAAACTATGAATGAAAATGAAACAAGTACAATGGCTAACAAATTACTACTTATGCTTCGAAGCATAATTGTTCCATTATAACAAAAAATTGTTTTAGTACAAGTAACTTAACTAAATACAGTTCTTCACACATCCCACATGCTCTTAATTAAACACAATTAATTGAATTAATTTATTTTTAGAAATTATATTAATATCAACTATTATAATTAATTTACAATGTCCCTATACAATTACGATTTTGATGAACTTACACCTCGTGACGCAAAATTTAGATTTACCATTGCGCAGTTTACGTAAAATCTGTTCAACGAAAGAATAATATACTCCTAGTGTAATAACATGCACGTATCTCTGAATTCGCAGTCACTCTTTTGTTTGTTGCTAAATTAAAAATTTATAAATCTTCTCACCATTCGTGAGCTGCCACAAGGGACAAAGAGTACTTAACCATAGAAATTTGACAAGTTCATGAAAAACCATTGATTATGTTTTAACAATGAAATTCCTAGAAGTACATAACTGCAAATAATTTTTTTTTTTTTTTTGAGATTAGTGAAAATATACTTATTTTTAGAAAGTTAAGTGTTACAAAAAAGTAAAGAATGCTACTGAACTTAGTTTGATTTCGAATATAGGTAATTCTTCAGGAGAGCAATTGGTCCTTTCAATGCAGCTAAGATTACAACCAGAATAATAGATGTAGGTATTCCAAGCCTCTTAAACACATTTTTCAAGAAAATAGTAGCGGTACCTCTTGCTCCAACCAGAAGTCCGATTACTCAAGCTCTTTTAGCTGGTATTTTTTGAGGTAATAGGGAATGGTAGGATTTTAGATATTCTTTTTTTCATTATCCACTTCTGCTGGCTGTTCCTCATCCGTTTCGAAACGCACAGTGGGATCAATTATGTATCCAGATCTTGTAGATTCCTTGAAAGCTATTATATCTATGCGCCGTGTACTGCCAGTGACGGAGAGACCATGTACTTCTTCAAAGGTGTTGTAATCGGCATGTTTACGGGCAGTGGCTATAAATGATCGTACTTGGTGGTGTCTAGCGTTTCGCAGAGCTTCGCCGTGCGGACAGGATCCCAGGACGTGTGCAAGAGTTTCAACCCCGTTGTGGCAATGCCTACAACGGATGTCCTGAGATCTTCCCGGCACAGCACGTACTGCACGTACAGATCTAGTGTTATCACCAACTACTATATTATAATAATACCGGACAGCTGTATATTAGCAGCATTGGCGTGAGTGCGAAATATCGCGGTCCTGACATCTAGCGGAGAGGGATGGAATTACGTCCACATATACAAATATTAACATAGCGAGATTCGGACTATTGTTTAAAATGTGAGTTACTAATGTGGAATTATATATGAAACACTTAAGAAATGTTGAATAATATTTAATGTAAAATTATTATCTTATATCAAAGCCGCAATTTGTGAGAAATATTGCATCCTTCATATTACTTTCCGGAATTAATTGCTACATATTTTTCTTTGGTTTACCGAGACAAAATCAATCTGATATTAGGAATGAATTTACAGTAGCTAATGTTTTATATAACTTACGCATTGCTGACAACTGAATATATAAAATTGATAGTAATCTGATGCTTGCAATAATTAGTAAAGGCATGTGGACAACAATAAAACTTAATTTGATAAACCCTTAAAATCCAATACATTTTAACTTCTATTCATTTATTGGGTCTAAATATAAAAACTAATTTGTATTTTTCTATCAACACAAAGACGAAGGAATTAGGCCTACTAAAAATGTTGTTGACTCAAGTTTTATGAACTGTCGGAAATCGATTTGGATTAATTTGTAATGCTGTAATTGTAGCAATTATAAACAGCACATATACACCCTTACATTTTAAAATAGCACTAATTAATAAAACTATTAACTAGCCCAGCAACAATACACATTGCAGTTGATTACAGCTTGTTTCGCGAGTATCTCCACACCGGCAGGTAGGTAGCAGCACCAGCGTCGTTCGCACGCAAAACTGCTAGCTGTCCGGTATTATTACAGTAAGGTATTTGTTATCACTGCCTAAAGTGAGTCTTCAAAACACTAGTCCCTAAAAAAGTAAGAAATCACTTTAGACACTGCTATTCATTTTACGCACCGCCAAAGAAACTGTAATATTCAATGTACCAACTTCATACAGTAAGAAATTAACGCATTACCTCGATCTTTTATTCTTTAAACATTACACGTAACTCAAATAAGTAACAACCACACTGTTGATTACATGGCCGGTTTAACCGGTCATGAAACCGTGAACAGAAATAAAACACGGTACCTTTTCACTGATACTTACTTCTTAATGGTTCTGACTTTAGATTGCCATGCTATTGTGATCTTGTAATCTTTCCACCTTGAAATATTTGTTTAATGTAAATTTGTGCTATCGTAGAAAAAACATTGTATGACACATACTCGTGCCAAAAAGAGAACCTTTACGAACTTGTCTCATAAAATATTTTAAACGTTAAGTTATCTTGTCTACATACACTAAAACAGGTTAAAATATATCTATACTTTGTTACAACTCTGTGTGCGTGGCATCTACTTTACGTACCAGGAAAGGAATGATTTATGAAGTACATATTATATTACGATTTATTTGTTCATAACCTTTCTTTTATTATTATCTTTGGATTTATTTCCATTCCTCGTTAAATGGAAAATTCCTGACGTAACAGGGACAAAAATGAAGCTGATACTAGAGAAATTAATTGATGTGAAAGGGTAAAGGTTACTGTAAGCGAAAGTTGTGTATTCGAATAGTGATTTTATGTGTCATCTACTTCCTCAATATTAAAACATATCCTCGGTGCCAGACTATTGAGTTCCAGCACACATATGTAGGTATAACCAGAGTTACGGAGTTATGCTACATCATCAAAGAACGCTTATCAGTAGGTTTCGTTACCAGGTAGTTAGTACTGCATCCAGAATTGAACTTATAGGTTCATTTGCCTTGTTCTTTATGACGAAATGTATACATAGGTTCGGAGCATTGGCTGTTCCCATATCTGCGAGAAGCAAGTTAAGCAGGAAATAATATTTTTAATAATGTTTCTACCTGTTCAAGCACCAAAAATAAAATATAAAGTTCCAATAAACTTATGTTTTTTATTTTTTTGGAAATATTCATTTTTGCAGATTTAGTAGACTGGCTGAGATTTATTACACAAAGCAAACACTCTCGAACCGATTCGAATGCTATGGAATATTTGAATCATATTGAATTTCTCCTGCATGCCTTTACTACTCCGCAGTACATTAGTATTTATGATTGTAGTTTTAAATTTCCATTTTGTTGTACATGATAGGACTACATTCACGTTGATATTGTAACAATGTTCACTAGTTGATTTATGAAATGAAATTCCCACTATCTTGCCAACGACAAGTTTTGTAAAGATATAAGAGGGGCTTGGGCGTAAAACATGGTAATTGACATTTTAGTCAAAAAATGAATTATGTAGCGTATAATATGGTATAGCTCGCGCAAGAAACGATTACCGAAAAGCAACGGTGGCGTTGCTGTCTATTTTGACGTGTGTATGTAGGCACGCCGAGGGGGGAGAAGTGCGAGCCGATGGAAGTACTGTCTCTTCCAAGAATATGAACAAATGAGGACATCACTGTGGAAATAAAGAACGTAGCAAGAAAAATAATTCGAAGCTAATTAAACGCGCAACATATGTTTACGAATGAAATTATAATACCGTGCGATACAAGACACGCATTCACATGTAATGGAACAAACTAAAGTCGTAATGTAACTATCACAACGTAAGATTGAATCTACCGATGTCCTTTCTCTTCCGATTGTACTCTTGAGTATCATTCAAATTATCTCGTGACCTTTCCTCTCGCCCGCTCTTCCTTATCGCAGTGTTTGATTCGCAATCCTTCCGTCGGTAATCCGTGCTTGCGAGACCTATATCTTACATTCTGAGTCTAACGCAGTAGTTGGTTATCCATCATCTTAACTCGTGGCAGAAGTATACAGATTTTACTTTCCTGGTAACTATACAAACTCTTGCATATATAAATGCTTGTCTATCTATTAATTTGAAAACATTAAAACGTCACTTACCATGTTTTACTCCCGAACCCCTAAAATAAAAATATTTAAAACCGTAACTATTGAGACTTTATGCTACTGACAAATAATATTAACATAATATGGTCGAGATAATATCACCCATTACTATCCAACTGGTAGAGTTTCAAATTACAAATCAAGGAGGCCCAGAAAAAAAATGTCTCCGGTGTTTGGCATATGTGTAGCTTTATACCATGGACTTCCAGCTTTTCAATCTCCAGTGTTGGTTAACTTTCTTACAAGTATGAGACTGCGGGTGAAAGAAACATTTCAAATTGTATCGTGTCCAAAATATGTCTGTCTTGAAGTATGGATGATAGGTAAGACATCAGAAAGAGTGGAGTATATATGGAATTAACGACACAATGAAGAAAGAACAGAAAGAAAACACTTCTAAAACCGGAAGAGGAGGCACCACCTAATCCCTGGCAGAGAGTAAGTGTCAATATTGACGTAAAATCTATGGTCACATTACCCTATTAGCAAAACTACCTCGTCTTTGAAAGACAAGCAAGAAATAAATAATACGTTACTGATGATATTGATACTGTAGAAATGGCCTTGCGTGCTTATGGTATTTTGCAGTCATTAGAATTTTAATCCAGATCTATTCAATGCGAAATCAATCAGCTAACGCAGCGATGTCAAGGTCAAGAGCACGTAGACGGTTCTGCGTGCAATCAAGCGCTAACCGGTTGCAATGAATCTATTCTGCAGGCAGCAGCAGAGAATAAGAAGGGGTGAGCAAAGTAAACTCTATTAATCTATCACTGCAAGATGAATTAAGCTCTTTTTAAATAATTGATAACGTGTTACACTCATACAAGACAACAAGAAATCAGAACATTTTTGTACAGTGTACCTCTCTAGTAAGTACAATGAATTATAAAATAGTAGGCTATAATAAATAATATACATAGCTTCTAGATAATGTGGCTTACGTAATTAATTGATATGTAACTGTTACATATCCCGCGCCGTGGTGTCGCGGTCTAAGGCATTCCGCCTAGGACTCGCGTTACGGAATGCGCGCTGGTTCGAGTTCTCATGGGGGAAGAAATTTTCTCGTGAAATTTCGGCCAGTGTATGGGACCGGTGCCACCCAGCATCGTGATGCACTTGGGGAGCTGCGATAGGTATCGAAATCCGGTTGTGAATATCAGCTATAACGGCTGGGGGGATTATCGTGCTAACCACACGATTCCTCCATTCTGGTTGGATGACCGTCCACCTCTGCTTCGGCATGTGGCGTGAGGCCAGCAGCCGGCTGGTCGGTCTAGGCCCTTCACGGGCTGTAGTGCCACGGATTAATATTAACTGTTACATACTTCATAATGTACTTATTATATGAACAGCACATTTGTAGAAACAAAGTCCAATATAGAATTTTTCTTGTTTTTGCCGACACCTATCTTCTTATGTCCGGCGAAATTTTGTTTCCTGCAACGTGACGTATCATCATATAATCTTGATCTAAGTTTGGTTTTGTCAGGTTCATAAGTGCTCATATACATGCTTACTGCCAAATATATAAATAAGTTGCGCCGAAAATATTCGTACTCTGGACACAATACTCGGCAAAGCGACTTCCAACTTGGCCCTGTTCACAGAACTTTTCCTGGCTTAACCAAAGGACATCACAATGGTAAGGAACATTGTCAAACTGTAAATCTATGGATGACGTAGCCTGCCTATCTTACAATTTTAGACAGGATTCGTAACGAGTCTATGCTATTAGCATTATACCCTTTTTATACTTTATTCTGTAAAATTAGGAAGAATCTCTACAGTACATTAAGCATATATTTATCATTATTTAATATCAATAAAGCAACAAAATTTCAATACATCATTATGTACATCAATTAATAATTTCAGGCGTTTCATGTTGCTTCTCTGTAACTAAATGCTTTCCATATATCAGACAAAGAACATTATCTCCTCTTTCACTCATAAGAAATAAAGGGTCCCGTCAGCCTAAAACTTACTGAACGACTTCTTCCTCAATGTCTCAGGGTACGTACACATTGGAGCGACGATAAACGATAAAAGAAACAGCGATGCTATATCAGAGAGAATTGAAGCATGCATTGTCATTGAGGTGTGCATATTGGAGTAACGATAAAAGCGAAGTTACACGATAAAAGCGACGAAAATGAAAAGTTCCATTTTCTTCGCTCTTGTCGTTTATATGATCTCTGATTAAGATAATATTAATCTGTATAATTACCGGTGGTTAGCAATATATATGCGAATATTAATCGATTTATTATTATTATTTCGGCGTATTAAATTAATTATTGTAGATATTGGCAAATTGTTCCGTTGTGTATTTATTCCTCATACGTTATGTGATCACAAGAAACCAATCACAACACAACGAATTTATACGATCTTTGGGATGAGAAACGGGTTTAATTTTATACGTATTTAAGTTATATTAACCTTGAACTTAGCAACTGATATTTCCTATATATATCTTCTTTCATTAAGTGGATGCATAGAATATCTTCTACTGATAAATCAAAATGTTCTCTTCTCGTGTCCTCGTTGCTCCGATATGAACACTTGATTCTTTGATAATACCAAAGCGTCGCTAGCTCATTTCTTTTATCGTTTATCGTTGCTCCAACGTGTACGTACCCTTATGCACAACCCTTGAGTTCATCAGGGACTTGTACCTGCGTGCAGAACGTGCTCTGAACAACACATACGGGCGATGAGGCACGCTTGCGCTCTCGCTGACATCACTGAGTTAACGAACTGACCATTCAAAGTATACCAATGCGAAATCATGGAAGAAAAATATTTCAGTGTTTACGCTAAATAATAAAAGGTGCCACTACAGTTTCGGTTCCCAGAAGCCCGTCTACACAACCTCGCTTCAAACAAGCTCCATTTACATAATTTGAGGTTAAGTAGAGCGAAATGTTTATGTGGTGGATCTATCAGAAGGGCGGTTTAACACCAGAAAGTCCAAAAATGTAGCTTGTGATATACGATAAGTAGAGCCAATGCTCTTTATTCCTGTAATTCCTTTACAAAAGCTTGGAAGTGACTCACCGATGAATCATATTTTGCTTTAGTTTCCTTATCGCAACTGGAGTTTTGTGTCAGGATCGGATTGCCCACACTGCACAGTCACTACCATATTATATTATTACACAGTTCTCATTCGTTATGTCTATACCAATGTCTCATAAATAAAGTACATTTTGTTTTATTTTTACATGAATGACATGAAAAAAGATATCACAAAAATTAAAAAAGGACCGTTAATCATTTCCTAATTCTTTCACTGTTGACACCCCTTCGTGTTCTGTCGTGTCGCTCTATCATTCGCCTCGTTGTCGGTATCGCTGCTTTCAGCGCCATCGTCCCGAATGAGGATTCTTCCGACAGTTCGTTCAACAATTCCGTTCTTCTCACACTAATGTTTTTCAATAAATATCTACAACACGGCAACATACTTTCTCCCGTCCGGATCGATCAATTTCCATAAGTTTTTGACGAACCAATTCCTCTATGTCCTGAAGTTCGAAAGTAGTTTCTATTTTCGACCTAGTGCTTGAAGACAATCCAGATTAACTCGATGGGGTTTAAAACTGGGTGGTAAAGCGGCTGTACCCTATGACCATTATCTGACAATAACTGGTCGATCAACTGTGGCTATGTTTCGTTATTTTTGTTTTAATGTCGTTCAAATAGAAGAAAATTCTTTCCACAGCAGCATTTGAATGTGGAAAACAAAAGTACGATATTAACTAGCATATTTATAGTTCCAAATAATTTTACGTTATTACAATTCTTGCAATGTAAAACTTCGATCCAAAACTGTACAACAGGTAAACTTCAGCATTTCTATTTCTTCAGTTTCTGAAATATAATGAGATGAATTGTCTCATTCGTGTAACAGATTTTCTTACACTTAATTTAATCTTAAATCTACTGATCAAAACATCTGGCTGCTAGAATTCTTAATATGTCCGATCTACAGTTCAATGCTATTGAAGGTTCAAATATATGAACTCATTACTTATACAATAATCTTGTTTTGAAATGAGGTTAAGAGCTTCTTCCAAGAAAACTTGATACAATTTTTAACACTATAGTTTAAAAGTCACCGAAGTTCAATTTCTTGTAGGTTCACATTGTTTGAAATTTCGTGAAGAATATTTTCGACTTCAACACCTAGTCTTACTTCTATAGGCAGTAACTTAAACAAAAAAAAAAGCTTAGGGTTGCATGTGACAGTTTTTTCCACTCTATAGGCTATATGAATAGACATCAGAAATTAATTATCAATCAGCCGAAGAAATCGTTGACATTTCGACACTAATACTGTGACGAGTATCAGATTGGAAAAGAGTTGAAATCAGGCAGTATAATAATCATGAAGTGCTAGATTACATCTATGCCTTTTTTAATAAACTAAACCATTGGAGATTTCCCGCAACAGTATTCTTATCTTCTATTATTATCGTTGAAAACTGGTTTCATATAATTGATTAATACTTCAGAATTCTATCGACACATTGACAAAAAAACCAGCCAAAATATTCTACTTGTACTAATCATCTTATGTTTAGCTACCCTCGTGTACATTTGCACCTCCTCCAAAACTGTGTCTTTGGGCCCTTGATAAAATATGTCCACATTACCACCTTCTAAGATATTTACTATTTTTCCTGAGCCAACCTGTATATTCCGATGAACATACGCGTTGCTCACCTTTCCTATAATAATTCAGAGGTTGCTTCTTTATCTTGAATATCTGATGACATTCGTCCTCTTTAAATAGAAAATAACGGTAGGAAGCCTAAGAATCGTGTCAGAACACGTTCAAGAAAACGGTATGTTGATTCTTCTTCGAATTAAGATATTAACATTTTAGCAATGTAGCACGTGCATTAAAACATTTGGTAATATACTCACATACGGGTGTGAACTAATAAATATTTTATATTACTATTTTTAAATAGGCCTAATGTATTTATTTTATGACAATCACTTTCGTGTGTACTATGCCCATCGGGGCGCAACTATGCCATGTCCATTCTGCTACCTGATTTCTTCGGGGCGCAACTATGCCATGTCCATTCTACTACTGATTTCTTCGGGGCGCAACTATGCCATGCCTAGGCCTCCCAATTGACCACGGGTCGCAACTATGCCATACCGGTTGTGATAACTGCATAAGAAAAATATAATCTACCAGTTAAAAATCGAACAAAAAAATTCTATACGAAGCTACTATGAAATTCACAGCACATTTTTAGTTTCAGAATACTAGGCAAGTAAAGAAATGAAACTTCTGAATAAATACAGTAGAATCCATCTTATCCGGCACCAAAGGGACCAGGGTAGTTCCAGATACGAGATTTTTCCGGATAATTGAATGAATATCGGTTTATACAAAAAAAAGTTCGTACTTCATGGAGCCAAATGTTGAAACTGCAGCCACGTGACTGACTAAATCCAGTTCTTCACACATCTGAGAACTTCTTAGTTAACCATAATTTACTGCATCAATTTCTTTTTAGAAATGTAATTAATATCAACTATGATATTTACTGTATAACGCTAATTTGCGATAAGAGAGGCACAACTCAAAAATTTTCATTTTTGAGATTCTTACAAAAATGAACTCCTAAAGTAGTATATTTTATCGTGAATAACGACAAATACATGATTACATTATTTTTCCCCCAGATGGCAGATGTATCCCTAGTAAATTGTTTTAATCTAACAAAATCATTACAACAAAGTCTTAATTTTAGTTCTTACTAAGCATTCAAACTGAAACGTTTAAATCTTTTCATGAAGAGTGACAGAATTTGTATTGTGTCTTTTCATTGAATAATTTTTTTTCAGCGGCAAGGAATTATTCTGCGTTGTGTCATTATTTTAGATAAGTAACAAATACTTATTTAACTTCCCTTATCATCAATAAGCTTACATTTAATATTGTGACGGTATTTATGGTTAAAACTATTTTAATTTAATAATTATTTAATGTTATGTCTGTCTATTTGAAAAGTTTAATAACGTTTTACCTTTATTTTTTAATATGGTTGGTAATTTTTTACACGGAAATGAGTCAATTACGTTCCTATCTAATTCTAAAGCTGTCAAAACAAACATTTTTATAAAATGATGTCTGGCAGCCGGTTACTCAAACACAACTCCAAGGTTTGTTCAATAATATACCGCAAATTTTATCAAGATGAATACTATTAATGCCTTGATTAAAAATTTAAAAGAAATAACAGTGTCCCTGTCAATGAAATAAGTTTAAAATATGTAACATGAATAATGATCTGCCCTGTTATTTACAGAAAGGAAGCAGGCTAGTGTAAATGATGCTGATGCAGATTCTAAATATAATGTTTTTAATTTAACATTTTTGACTTGAAAATAACTGATGACACTTGTTTCATTTGGCATGTGGGAGAAGCAGAAAGAGGTGTCAATGAAATGGGTATCTGTGTACTTCACTTCTTGGAAGAAAGATAAAAAATGTCGGCTGAAGACATAAACATAATTTTCTGTACTCATCATTGCTGAGGACTTCTGTTCTAAGGTTCATGATCCATCTGTACATGTTCACTGTATCCAAATTCCCAAATCTGAAATCCATTATCCATAAATTCTTGATAACTGGACACACTCAGGACGAAGATGATAATGTCATTTCAAAATCGAGGGCGAAGTAAAACGCGTGTCCAAAAGTGGTCCGATTTACATCCACATCATTTTGTCTCTATTGTTAAAGCTGCAAAGAAAATAGGACGGACCTACAAAACCAAGGAAATATCCCATAAGGACTTTTTCAATATCAAGAATCTAGGAACAAATTACAAGAATGCAAATTACTTCAGAAACATAAGGAAAATCAACGAAGTAAAGGTTTTGACAGTGCATCAAAGTCATCCATTGTCATTTTTCTACAAAACATTCTATTTCGACGAAGAATTTCAAGAAGTACAACTAAAAAAATGTTCTTCAAAAAGTAAAACCAAAACCGAGACTCCAGAATTGCCACAAGTTTATAATGAAAAAATTGGTATAAGTGAGAGGAAAGAGGCAGATTTACTAGATCTCATTAAACCGAATCACATTCCAAGCTTCTATAAAGAATTCTTTGAATCTCTGAAAGTGTAGAGAGGTGTTGTGAACTGTAATGAAAGTGTTCTGCTGTAGTTTATGTTTACTGGGCAATTTGTTTCTAAAATAATTTTTGTTTAAAGAATTTCAGATTTTGTATAATGCTTTCTCAATCTAGATTCTTGCTATTATATTATTTTTTTCAACATAATTCATAGTCATATATGTAAAAATAATCTTTAAATTATTCGGTTAAAGTATAATTTTCATAAAAACTTATTACATTCGTTTGTCAATACAATAACATCTTTGTTAATATTGAAATTTATTAATGAATGTCACAGAACATCCTTATAATATTAATGTGTAATGACATGCCAATAAATAATTCCATTGCATTACTTTATCGAAAAATGGTAAATATTCTCACTGTCATAACTAAAAACAGACATATATTTATTTAAAAAAAGAACGACACAACTTAAAATAATTGTTGAAATTATTGAAATTAATTAATAATTATGGTACTGTACGCTACAACACTAGAAATATAATACATGTGCAAAATTGCATTCCGTTTGGAAAAAGCATGTCCCTACAATTTGATTTTTAAGAATATGAAAATTTTAAAATGCTTCTCCTGTAAAATTAACACTTTTTAAGTTGTGTCACTCTTATCGCAAATGAGCGATAATATCCCTATAAAACCATGATTTTGATGAACTTACATCTCGTGACGCAGTCCACATATGAGTCCTATAGTTCCGAAAAGTGTCTTTTTTATTGGGTTATTTTACGACGCTGTATCAACATCTCAGGTTATTTAGCGTCTGAATGAAATGAAGGTGATAATGCTGGTGAAATGAGTCCGGGGTCCAGCACCGAAAGTTACCCAGCATTTGCTCGTATTGGGTTGAGAGAAAACCCCGGATAACCTCAACCAGGTAACTTGCCCCGACCGGGATTCGAACCCGGGCCACCTGGTTTCGCGACCAGACGCGCTGACCGTTACTCCACAGGTGTGGACCCGAAAAGTGTCTTCTCCACATATTCTGTGGTCGTCAAATGGTGCTATTTAATAATTATTTTTCTACGGTAGTGCGTAAAGTTCCATTTTACCCACTGTTACCATGGCCTAAAGTGAGTCTTTAGAACATTAGTGCCTAAAAAAGTAAGTAATCACTTTAGGCACTTTTATTCATTCTACGCACTGCTATAAAAAATGTAATATCCAATATACAAACTTCATTCGGGAGGAAATTAGTGCATTATATCGATCTTTCATTGCTTAAATATTACGCATAGCACAAATAAGTAACAAATTTAACATTCATATCTACATTTTAGCTCTTATAACTCTGAAGTTACATTTAGTACTGTAACAAGCTTTATCATTCAACTGTTTCAAACGGCTCTGTTGATTATATGGCCGATTTGGACGGCCATGAAGTCGTGAACATGAATTAAATAGGATACCATTCCATAGATACTTACTTTTTAATGGTTCTGGGTTTAGATGGCCATGATATTGTGATCCTATAACCTCTCCAACTTGAAATATTTGTTTAATGTACTTGTAAATTTGTGCTATTGTAGAAAAAACATTATATGATACTCATTCATAAAGTCATCTTTTCACTCGTGTAAAACAAGAACCTGTACGAACTGTCTCATAAAATATTATTAAGATTAATTTAGATATCTTTTCTACATATACAAAACCAGGTTAAAATAGATGTATAATTTGTTACAACTCTGAGTGCATGGTAGACCTATCTATTTTATTAACGGGGAAGGGATTTATATATATATATATATATATATATATATATATATATATATATATATATGATTTATTTGCCCATAACCTTCCAAATTATCTTGGGATTTATTTCCATTCGTCGTTAAATGGAAAATTCCTGACGTTATAGGGACAAAAATAAAGCTGATACTAGAGTAATTAATAATGGAAATTTATCTTTTGAAGAGATGGAGAAGTTCCAGTATCTTGGAGCAACAGTAATAAATATAAATGTTACTCGGGAGGAAATGAAACACAGAATAAATATGGGAAATGCCTGTTATTATTCGGTTGAGAAGCTTTTATCATCCAGTCTGCTGTCAAAAAATCTGAAAGTTAGAATTTATAAAACAGTTATATTACCGGTTGTTCTTTATGGATGTGAAACTTGGACTCTCACTTTGAGAGAGGACATAGGTTAAGGGTGTTTGAGAATAAGGTGCTTAGAAAAATATTTGGGGCTAAGAGGGATTAAGTTACAGGAGAATGGAGAAAGTTTCACAACACAGACCTGCACGCATTGTATTCTTCACCTGACATAATTAGGAACATTAAATCCAGACGTTTGAGATGGGCAGGGCATGTAGCACATATGGGCGAATCCAGAAATGCACATAGAGTGTTAGTTGGGAGGCCGGAAGGAAAAAGAGGCCGAGACGTAGATGGGAAGATAATGTTAAAATGGATTTGTAGGGAGATGGGATATGATGATAGAGAATGGATTAATCTTGCTCAGGATAGAGACCAATGGCGGGCTTATGTGAGGGCGGCAATGAACCTGCGGGTTCCTTAAAACCAGTAAGTAAGTACTAAAGTAATTAATTGATGTGAATAGGGTAAAGGTCATTGTATGCGAAAGTTGCGTATTCTAATAGTGATTTTTATGTCAACTACTTCCTTAATATTAAAACACATCCTCGGTGAAACATTATTCCAGCACATAGATGTAGGTATAACCAGTGCTTCGGAGTTATGCATGAGCTACATCATCAGAGAAGAAAGCCTATCCGTAGGTTTTGCTACCAGGTAGTAAGTTCTGCATCCAGGATTAAACATACAGGTTCATTTACTTTGTTTTTTTATGACGAAATGTATACATACGATCGGAGCATTGGCTGTTCCCGTATCCACGAGGACCAAGTTCAGTACGAATTAATATTTTTAATGAAGTTTCTACTATACCTCATCAGGCACCAAAAATAAAATATTGTACAATAAGTAAAATTAAGCATTTATATTTCTTCAGTTTCTGAACTGTTATGAGATAAATTCTCATTTGTCTAACAATTTTTCTTCATTGAATTTAATCTAAAATCTACTGTTCGAAACATCTGCCTCCTAGAATTCTTGATATGTCCGTTATATAGTTCAATGTTATTGAAGGCCCAAATACATGAACTCATTACTTACACTGTAGAATGATCTTGTTTTCAAATTAGGTTAAGAGCTTCTTGGAAGAAAACTTGATAAAATTTTTAACAGCATAGTCTAAAAGTCACCGTAGTCCAATTTCTTGTAGGTTTGAAATTTCGAAGAATATTTTCGACTTAAACATCTAGTCTTACTTCTATAGGCAATAACATATAAAAAAAAGCTTAAGGTTGCATGTGATAATTTTTTCCACTTGGCATACGAAAAGACTTCAGAAATTAATTATTATCAATCAGCCGAAGAAATCGTTGACATTCCCACACTAATACCGTGACGAGTATCAGATTGGAAACGAGTACTAAAAGAGTTGAAATCAGGCAGTACAATAATCATGAACTGCTAGATTGCCTCTATGCCTTTTTCAATAAACTGAAACATTAAAGATTTCCCGCAACAGTACTCTTATATTCTATTACTAGCCGTACCCGTGCGCTCCGCTGCACCCGTTAGAAATAAATATAAAGTAATTACATAATTAAAATAGGACATTTGATCCAGGGAACATTCGTGTTTGATAGAAGGATAAATCGTTTAATATGTTACTTAATTTAAATTGCATCCAAATAATTAAAATGCGATCATTTTGGTCCAGAGACACTCATTTGGTGCAATGACAATTCCTTTAACATGTTTCTTAAATTTTATTACATGCAACCATAGTTTAATGAAGATTAACATCATTTTGATTTAATGTGTATATTTTATTTTACTTGTTATAGCTTTCCATTGAATTATGGTAATAACTTAATTTTAACCCTTGTTTTCCACGTATTCGGTAAATGGCGCTTGGCCCACTATGGTTCTGAACCCTTCAAATAACTCAAATTATATTATATTATATTATATTATATTATATTATATTATATTATATTATATTATATTATATTATATCAGAAGTTACTGTAATAAAATTATAGCATTATGTCCATCTAGAGAAACTACACTTTCCAATGGTGAATTAATAATTAATTATACAAATCGGTTAATTTAGCTTCCAATATTACTTCATACAAACACAGAAACATTCTCTGTAGGCTATCTTTCTTAGCTTTCGATTGTTGCTGTCCAAGGCCCCTTATAGACGAAGTCATTTGTTTTTTAATTCATTACACGGCCTTAGATGGCAGTTATTTTAATTTTAAAACTCATTTATCTCATTAAATATCAGTTCTATCAAAACATTTTAAGGAATAAAACTTATCGCAAATTATTTTTAAAGAAACTTTTGTTATGTAACATTTTTCACAAAAATCAATAATAAGCGCGATATTTCGATTTATTTAATTCAGGCCCCCTTATAAGCCCCTTTTAAATAATGTATTTTGAATGTCATATAGCCTAAAATCTAAGTTACAACGAACTTAATTTGTACTCCAATTTTCATCGAAATCCGTTCAGCCATTATCGCGTGAAAAGGTAACAAACATACAGACAGCGAGACAAAAATTTCAAAAAAGCGATTTTCGGTTTCAGGGTGGTTAATTATATATGTCAGGACCAATTATTTTTGGAAAATCGAAAATTACCATAAAAATGTCGCTTACAGATTTATTATTAGTATAGATTAACTAGGGAAAACTGGTTCCATAAAAATAACTACGGCTTCAGAATTCTATCGACACATTGACAAAAAATTGCCAGATATTCTACTTGGACTGATCATTTTATGTTCAGCTAACATCGTGTACTCTCGCAGCTCCTCAGAAACTGTCTGTGTCTTTGGCCACCTTAATAAAATACGTCCACATTACCAACTCCTAAGATATTTACTATTCTCCCTGAGTAACTCTATATATACTGATGAACATATGCGTTGCTCACCTTTCCTATGATAATTCCGAGGTTGCTTCCTTACCTTGAATATCATATCACTTTCCTCCTCGTTAAATCTGCAGTGTTTGGGAAAAGTGACATAAGTCTTTCTTTTTCCAAGCGAGCAGATGTTCCGTAAGTTGTCAATAAATTATCAAAAAAGGTTTGTGGAAACTGACATGTCACTTTTTCCAAGCAGTGCAGAAATAGAAAAAAACAGCAGGAAACCTAAGAATCGTGTCAGAACACGTTCAAGAAAACAGTATGTTCAGTCAATGTCGAATTAAAATATTAATATTGAAGGAATGTAGCACGTGCACTAAAACTTTTGGTAATATACGCACATACTGCTGTGAACTCTTAAATATTTCATAGGCCTAACGTGCAACTAGAAAATAATCAAAACATTCATGCAGCAAATGAGACTCTTCGTATTATGTACAAATAATGACACGCATGCACACGCACTTACATCCATGCTTACATACATTATACATACATACATTGCATACATGCATACAATCATTGCATTTATTTTATTTCATTTATTTTATTAATACTATACACTTGAGCTACATTAGGCATTGCAGCCCGAAAGAGCAGAAGCTCGTGCTCGGGCGCAATACAATCATTACATTACATTGCATACATACATACATTGCATACAATACATATATACAATACAATATACATACATACATACATACACACACATTGCATTTATACATACATACATTGCGTACAATACATATATACATACAATATACATACATTGTATACAATACAATATATACACACAATACAATATACATACATGCATGCATGCATACATACATACATACACACATTGCATTTATACATACATACATACATTGCGTACAATACATATATACATACAATATACATACATACATACATACATACATGCATACATACATACACACATTGCAATTATACATACATACATACATACATTGCGTACAATAAATATATACATACAATATACATACATGCATGCATGCATACATACATACACACATACATACATACATACATACATACATGCATACATACATACATACATACATACATACATACATACATTGCCTACAATACATACATACAATACAATATACATACATACATTGTATACAATACAATACAATACAATACATACATACATACATACATACATACATACATACATACATACATACATACATACACACATTGCATTTATACATACATATATTGCGTACAATACATATATACATACAATATACATACATACATACACACATTGCATTTATACATACATACATACAATGCGTACAATACATACATACAATTGCATTCATACATACATACATTGCATACAATATACATACATGCATACATACATTCCATTCATACATATACATACATTGCATATACATACACAATACATACAATACAATATACATACATGCATACATACATACATACATTGCCTACAATACATACATACAATACAATATACATATATTGCATTCATACATACATACATACATTGCATACAATACATACATACAATACAATATACATACATACATACATGCATACAATATACATACATACATACATACATGCATACATACATACATTGCATATACATACATACATACAATACATACATATACATACATACACTGTATACAATACATACATACAATACAATATACATACATGCATACACATACATACATACATACGTACATACATTGCATACATACATACATTGCATACAATACATACATACACATACATACATACATATATATACATACATATATATACTACAATACAAATACATTTATACATACATACATACATGCACACATACATACATACATACATATACATATACATACATACATATATATACATACAATACAATACATATATATACATTGCATACATACATACATACATACATTGTATACATACAATACAATATACATACATACATTGCGTACAATACATACATACATACATGCAATATACATACATACATACATACATACATTGCATTCATACATACATACATTGCATACATACATACATACATACATACATACATACATATACATACATACATATACATACAATACATACATACATACATGCATGCATACATACATACATATACATACATACATACATTGCATACAACATACATACATTGCATACATACATACATACATACAACATACATACAATATACATACATATTACAACAATACAAATACATATATATACACACATACATACATACATACATACACATACATGCATGCATGCATGCATACATACATACATACATACATACATACATGCATGCATACATGCATTCATACATACATACATACATACATACATACATACATACATACATCTCAGTAGAATTCTCCTTCTATAATATTTTCTGTACTATAAAATGGAAGTGAGTCCATTTCTATAAAATTATTTGAAGATTAAATGAAACCAAGTCCTTATTATGTTCGTCCACAACAATTGTACATTGACACATAGATAAATAAAGTAACAGAAATTTAAATACATTACAAATTTAATTGAGTTTATTTTTATCACATTACATTTTGCATAGGAGGCAATACGCATCTGTAATTTTATGTGAGCCAGTGCTTTGTATACATCATTCTAATTCATTTTTTTGCTTAATTATCCACAGTCAGCATTTTAATAAATTTTGGGACCATACGCTACTCCCATACTGGTTGGATAATCGTTCACCTCCACTGAAACATGTGGATGCCAGACCAGCAGAGGGCTTGTAGACTTTGGTACTAGATACGCCGTCCGCCACCGATTTCTTCTTGTCTACTGCCTTCGAACTGAAGACATCTTACCGAGAGTTTCTTTGAAACAAATGTGAGACGATTGTATACTTGAATTACATTGCTCTGGTGAACTGTCACCTACTATGTGTTATATCAGAGCTATTGATTAACCTGACCTTTTCTGAAAGCCGACGTAAAACCAAAAGACTTCCCGGCTATTATTGTGCATGATGAGTACCATTCTATTTTCTTTACGCATAATTAACTCAAGTTGCGACACTGACACGCTATATATTGCGGTGCATTCAAAACACTGTTGTCACAAGAATATATTAGCTACTCCCTGATTTACAAGCGACCAGTGTTATTATGGTAAACAAACACTTAGTGATAAGTTGCGATATTAAATCTTCATGATTTAGACCACCGGTTATCAGCACAGTGCACCGTCGGGCTAATTTCTTTTACCCGTGGGTTTCGTTCATGCAGAAATTACGTCAGCAATAATAATTTAATGATGCACACAATGTTGAAATACACATTAAAATAAGCATATTTTATATAATTAATAAATACTCAGCATGTTTGTTTTTAATGCCAATTACCTAAAAAATGTAGGGCTTCTTCTGAAATTGAGGGGGTCCAGTGAAAGAAGTGGACAAGCCACAAATCCTGATATGTAGAATATCTAATTATTTCACTGGGATTTTTACCTTTCATCTTAGCCCAAGACTAAATAATATGAAAGATTAGAATTGGAGATGGATAGATCCGAAGAACTGGTACAAAAGGTTCCACTCAACCAGTATGATAGAAAATTACTACAATGCTATGAATATAACATAATTAATACAATACAATACAATACAATAAAATAAAATTCAAAACAATACAACACTACAATACAAGACAATATAATATATAATTAATATAATAGAATGATAATTCTTTTCATCTTACAACACAAATAAAATAATTATTTAATAATAATAATAATAATAATAATAATAATAATAATAATAATAATAATAATAATAGTAATGATAGTCATACTTACTTACAAATGGCTTTTAAGGAACCCGAAGGTTCATTACCGCCCTCACATAAACCCGCCATCGGTTCCTATCCTGTGCAAGATTAATCCAGTCCCTATCATCATATCCCACCTCCCTCAAATCCATTTTAATGTTATCCTCCCATCTACGTCTCGGCCTCCCCAAAGGTCTTTTTCCCTCCGGTAATGATAGTCATAACTAAATTAAATTAAATTACTAAGCTCGATCACGAGCATAACTTCAAATTGACTGCACCCGTAAGAAATCGTTTAGCCTCTTCTTGAAAGTGGTTATTGTCTGGCAGCCCCTAATCTTCTGAGGTAGAAAATTCCATTCACGGGGGACTGAGACAGTGAAAGAGGATGAATAGTGGGATGTTCTATGGGCAGTAATTGCTAGGATTTGGCTCTCCTGTGACCTGGTGTTTAGATTGTGATTGGAGGATAAGTAGTTAAATCGGGAACGAAAATAATTTGGAGTAGAAGTGTGGAGAACTCGAAACAGAAGAGAGAGCGAATGAAGTGTTCTACGGTTACTAAGTTGCAGCCAGAATAGTTAAATGTACCCGAAAAATTAAAGCACCGGCAAAATAGAAATTCCAACTATATAACTTATAATGTTATACCGAAAGTTAAGTTGAAGTATTACGTACATAAGTAACATAACGTATCAATGAACGTATCTCGAACCAGAGACACTGCAACCATAAGGGTTACTAACATGCACCACAAGGTTAAGAGCTCAATTTCTTTTAGAATTTTATTCTTCCACAACTGTGCTGAGGTGATATCTCTATTCCTACACCTGACAGTAATAAAATTAAATTAAAATAAGTTCTCTAAGTGACACGACATACCAGTCAATGACACTAGAATCGACGCTAATTCGGAAGGCGGTTGTCTGCTAGCGTTGCGTCGAGAGAGACAGATAGAGAGAGCAAGGCAGCGTACAACATTGCCACATCGTACTTCACGCACGTGCAATACAAATAGCGCAGGAGAGAATTTAAATTATCAACAGACAATAATGACCTTAGCCGTTGATTACTGTAAGCATGACACCAAACAAATCCTCTTTCCTTCACTAACAATATTCTTTGCACGGTTCTCAATCCCACACCACATGCTTCTGTAGTCGTTTCTTGCATGTTGGCAACGTTGCTGTCAGCATCAAGATGGCCGGCAGCGTTCTGCTCGTCAACGTTTTTAAAATAATTATACACCTTAAACACTATTTTCCGCTCCTGCTTGTGTAATACTTGTCCTTTTACAGTCTCTTCTTCCATTTATTTAAAGACACACAGTAAATGTTATTTAGGATTCAAACGGAACACTCGACGCTGTAAAACAACTCGAATTTCTTGTTATAGACTGATTCTGATTGGTTCTTCTGTAAAAATCTTGGCATCACATACCTGAAATGCTAACTGGCGCATATAAATCACCGCCTTCAGAAATGCCGTCTAGTCTAGTAACCATGTTTAGAACAGGATAAATGTTCATGCCTCTCACTTGGTCAAAATAAATCCTATTAAATTTGCAATTTCTCCTAAACCTGACTTTCATGCTACACTTTTATATATTATTCATTTTGACAACATTAATTATAATAATGTGCAAGTGCATAAACAATATGCTCTTTTGTAAGTAATGTTCGTTTATGAAAAATTAGCCCCATCCCTGGAAGTCATATTCAGTAAACTCTAAGAAGAACAACTTAAGAGCCTGACTCTGAATCTTCTAAATTACCTGGCATATTATAGTTCTTCCCACCATAATCAAAATACAACACCTTTCCTGTTGTAATATATTTTAAATAGTTAACTTGATAATGTACTCAGATATTTCGAATAGCCCTGAAACAAGATGCATAACTGGGATGAATAAGGGACACTAAATAAATTTTTTTAAATAAAGCCCTTACTTACTTATTGGCACTTAAGGTCAGTAATTGATTGCTTGTAAAAGCCCGTTTCATTAATCCCTATCCTGACAAGATAAATCCATTTCTACCATCACTATCCACTTTTGTTAAATCCAGTTTAATTTGTCTTCCCATATAAAATCTTCTTTGTTTCCCCAAAGATAAATTTCTCCGGCCTCCCAATTCAGGTAATCTTTCTATATGCATTTTATGGATTGTAAATTTAATACTACATGCCCTATTATTTCAATTGTCTGGATTTAATGTTCCTAATTTTCATTGTGAAGAATACAATGCTCCTGTTCTGTGTTGTGAAGGCTTTCTCCATTCTCCTGGTAACTAATCCCTCTTAGCACCAAATATTTTCCTAAGAACCTTATTCTCAAACACTCTTAATCTCTGTTCCTCTCTCAAAGTGAGAGTTCAAGCTTCACAACCATAGAACATACCTGAAATATAACTGTTTTATAAATTTAACGCCTTCAGATTTTTGACAGCAGACTAGATGATAAAAGCTTTCAAACCTAATAATAACACAAGATTTCCCATTTTTATTCTGCAATGTTTAATTTCCTCCTGAGTGTCATTTATATTTATTCTGTTGTCCAAGATATTTGAATTTTTGCACCTCTTCGAAGGATAAATCTCTTTTGAATTTTTATATTTCCATTTCGTAGAATATTCTGTACCTCACGAGACATAATCATATGACTCTAATCTTTTCTGGAATTACTGGCACCCTATCAGTTCTGTTCAAGTAGAATTTCCAGCTTTAATGTTTTTAAATCGTTTACTGGATTTTCTCCTTGAAATATTCAGATCATCCGAATGCTGACAAGAAACTCATGAATAACCCATTCAATTTTGTTTTTTAAATAAACCCTCTGTCAGTTATCCTGAATCTTTTTTTGTACGAAAATGGTTCTTAGACACTTTGGAAGTTGACAGTAAGTGGATTTTTGCTTTCACATTTTCTTTGAGGCCCTGCTCCGCAAGTGAGTAAAGCATCCCCTTTCACAAATTTGTCTTTTCCATTCTTGACTACATTTTTAGAAGTCCAAAATGCTCAAAGCGCATGCAATTTTCACCTCATTCAATGTAACTATATTCGTACGCGTCAAGGCGTACATTATCTGAGATATAACGTTGAGGAATTTTAAGTATCATGATAATTAAGAGAAAAATATATAGGCCTTGTTAAAAAATGTTATGTTTTATTTAACGACGCTCGCAACTGCCGAGGTCATATCAGCGTCGCCGGATGTGCCGGAATTTTGTCCCGCAGGAAGTCGTTTACATGCCAGTAAATCTACTGACATAAGCCTGTCGCATTCAAGCACATTTAAATGCCATCGACCTGACACGGGATCGAACCCGCTACCTCGTGCATAGAAGGCCAGCGCTATACCAACTGTGCCAACCAGGCCGACTATGTGTGTGCGTGTGTGTGTATGTGTTTGTGAAACGCAGGAGATTTAAATAATGTCCTTAATAATAATAATTTAATAATAAAAGTAATAATAGCAATATTAATAGTAATAATCATTTACTGTAATTTGTACTGTTTCATTTCTAGGCAAAAAGAACTCAAGATGATGTACAGAATTTTCTTTTTGAGTTTTCTCACGTTTGCTTGTTTAATGGTAAGTAACAAATTACATTTAAAATAGAATGTATTTTTTTTATTCTTAGAAACAATAGTACATTATGCAACGAACATATAATGGTAGTAATTAAGACGCGAGTATGTTTGTTTATGAAACGAGCGCAAGCGAGTTTCATAATTTTCATACGAGCGTCTTAATTACCATTATAGGCAAGTTTCATGTGACTCGAACATATTTCTAACTTGAAATTATTCATAACTATTCATGTTATTGTTATGTGAGTGAGTGAAATAGCCTACATCATAAATTGTGAGATGTGCGCAGACGCGAAAGTATTGATTTTTTCCGAGGAACGAATGTCATTGACCTTGATATAATCTAGAGAAAAACATGAACATTAATCTTGATATAACCTGGAAATTGATTTAGAATTGAAAAACGAGATGACAAATTGAATTTATTTGAATATTATTTACAATTAACGCTAATTATTATAGTATAGAACATAACCTTCTACGATAGTATTGGATTTCCATCCTCCGTGACGTTTCGCTAGTTGTCTTTCGATTGCATATCCGAGAATAATCGATACTTGCGCTTTTACAATGCTACTATGGTGATTTCTCATTGGCTGAACAACTGAACTATAATAAATAGGTGTACTTTAATGAGGTGCATTAAAGGGCTACTACCAGGTGTATAATTACTACATTTCGGCATGGTCGAGCATAACATATTTTAGCGAATCCCTATCTGGAAGTGTTGATTTACAAAAGAGTCTGCTTCATTGTGTCAGTAGCTGATAGCTGCAAAATTGCGGAATGGATGTATGAAGATGTACCGTAACTATGACAGGGATGTATATCTGATTTTAAAATAAATTTATTTGAAATCAAAAGATATTGTCATCACAGGGATTTAATACTAAAGTTAAAGTATAGTCTCAGGCTGCAGTGTAAGGCTTTGGATCGCTACACCGTACAAAAAAAACACGTTAAAGTATTTAATTAATTACACTAGATTTCAATTTTGAATGATATTTCTATATTTCTTATTCAGGGTGCCTCAGGAGGAATGTAGAATAGTTCAGGATGAGTAGATCTAACCAGATTGCGTATATCTATGTTTTGCTTCTACGCAGTTTTTACTGAACTCTTTGCAGACTTAGGTTTTGACATTTTAACTCAAAAGCAACACACATTAAAATACAGATAAAACTCAGTTCGTTAGACGATTGAAATAACTATGTACAGAATTTCTTTAATTTTAAATACACATTCTTGATTGTGCAGTTTGTGAAATTTATCTGGGGAATGGCTCCTTGTGCAATGTTTGAAGTTGGGTTAGTGCTTATTTTGAAATCAATATCACTTTTAAAATGGGCGTCTAACATTTTGGATTGCTGCTTTCAGGACTTGCGGTTTGTTTGGTGCACAATATTAATCAATATCGCATATGATAAGATGGAAATCGATAGTTGGAATAACATAATGAATAGCAGTACTTTCATATATGTTATTAGGATAAAGTAACATCAAATGTAATTAGCGTATTATAGTATGTCCGAATAACAATACAATTACTATTCAGCGCGTTGTATGTGAAATTAGTGTTTTCATTACAAAATACAACTGTCAGTAAAGTTCGCACTGACGCTTCATTTAGCCTACTGAATGCGTATGAAATTCGCCATCACACGAACAAGAAAAGCAACATCTCACAATGTTGTAGTTTTCTTGCACTGACAATTCTCATTTCCAGTCATGGATCCCTGGGTGAAAAATCTTCACCATATAACCCTTCACATCCCCCAAAGTATGAAAAAGTCACTCAGTTGCACCCTGTATACATAGCAGGGAAACAACACGTTTGTCAGGATATTTTGGAACATTTATTGAAAATTTTAAATATTATTAGTACGGAAAAATAAATCGTAGATAACAACATTAATGTTGTATTAAGTTACAGACACAGTCTTTAATTCTGTATTTGATTTTTCAATATATTTCCTTTTCAGGATAATATCTTGGCGCAGAAGAATGGGAGTGGAAGTAAGTTACGTGAAATTTATTTTTCTTTTCCAGTTGAGATAGAATAAATGTAACGAAACTAAAGAATATATTTAGTTTATTTCGCAAACTCATTTCGTTCATTTAGTACGCCATTTCATCAATTGCATGTACTACTGCATACGTTAATGTAGCTATAAATAATCACATATACAAGGTGGAAGAGATATAGTCTTTCTGAGCGAATATCTCATGTTGTATGTAACAAAAAATTATAATATGATACTGGTGGAAAGTTGTTAGTTTTTATTTTTTTCAGAAAAAAAAGTGTTTTCCCAAATGTTTAACAGCCTATTATTCGCTAACTATTACGAGTAGGATCGTGATTTTCCTCCATATCGATAGCAAAGCTAACAAAGAATAATTTATCCCTCCGCTGTATTTCAATAATGTGGACGGTTTTCGTGTAAATTTAATTAAAAAACGTCCTGCTATAGCCTACTAACCTATCACACAAAGCTGCTAAAATGTGATTATGCCGTGTAATATTGATTATGTCTTTAAAATGGAGATTTTTGATACTTTAATAGACATCAAGATCTTTCGAGGGTAATGGATTTTTAAGCACTCTGATAATTTTAGCATTGCTTCCCTTAGAAGAACAGTAAATCTCAGGGACTCGTTTCGTGGATCTAAACAAGTAAATGAACTTGTTCCATACAGAAGGCTCCTGGAAACATTTCGAATAGATTTTTAACACACATGAAATTTAGGGACAATACAAGGGGCCCAGTCTATGACCTAAGTGTGTGCGGATTTATCCTGCACTCCAGATCAGTTAAGTCCCGTTCAGAAACTACTAAAATAATTTTTCATTACTGACGGTTGGAAATGTAAAGGGAAGTAGCTTTAAATATATTCTGAAAAAAAAATTAGTAAATATTAGATATTTAAATGATGAATGGTTATATTAATTTTTGTAAATACAGGGTGAGTCACGAGGAAAGATAATGGTTTGAGGGATGATAGTATTGGTGATTCTGAACAAAATTTTATACGACCATATTATGTCCTGTTCTTAACGGTTTCAAAGAAAATTAATGGAAACAATGAGGAACGGGAAAAGTGCAGGTGATAGTAAATTAAAACATTGTTGCCCTATGCAAATCTAGCTTTCAGGTAGTAGCTCTCAGTAAAGCAGGTTCGAATAATTTCAAGGAAAAATTGTTCCGGGGCCGGGTATCGATCCTACCATTCGCTTAGCGCGCGAACGCTCTACCGACTGAGCTACCCCAGGAACCATACACGACACCGTCGCAATTTTTCCCTTGTATCCACACAACTCACGTGAGCTGACAAGACGCCAGACCTCAACTATGAGTGCACGCTTTATTGTATATATTGATTATGTCTTACAAATGGAGATTTGATACAATACATCCGTGTGACTTAAATTGTGGCTTTCTGTTAACGTATCATAGTAACGAATGTATTATGCAAATCTAGCTTTCAGGTATTAGCTCCAGTAAAGCAGGTTTGAATAATTTCAAGGGAAAACTTGTTCCGGGGCCGGGTACCGATCCTGACCCTTCGATTTTAACAGCGCATGAACGCTCTACCGACTGAGCTACCCCAGGAACCATACACTACACCGTCACAATTTTTCCTTTGTATCCACAGAACTCACGTGAGCTGACCTCAACTACTGAGTGCAATTTTTCAATACTCTGCGTGGCTTAAATTGTGGCTTTCTGTTAACGTATCACAGTAACGAATGTATTTGCAAATCTAGCTTTCAGGTATTAGCTCCCTGTAAAGCAGGTTTGAATAATTTCAGGAAAATTGTTCCGGGGCCGGGTATCGATCCCGGGACCCTTCGCTTAGCACGCGAACGCTCTACCGACTGAGCTACCCCAGGAACCATACACGACACCGTCACAATTTTTTCCTTTGTATCCACAGAACTCACGTGAGCTGACCTCAACTATGAGTGCACACAATACTCTGCGTGGCTTAAATTGTGGCTTTCTGTTAACGTATCACAGTAACGAATATATTTTCCTTGAAATTATTCAAATCTGCTTTACTGAGGAACGGGAGCTACTACCTGAAAGCTAGATTTGCATAATACATTCGTTATTTTTGCCTGATATTCTGTTTAATTGAGTGCTTTTCTTTACAGAACATGTTCAAAGAGTCCACCGTCAACTTCAATGCACTTTGCTGTTCATGTAGACAGCTGCTATGTTGCTAATCTGAGCTCATTCGAACATTCCTTTACTTGAGCACAAACATGTAAAATACGAGCGAGAAGTTCCTCCCTTCTCCCCACTTTGCGCCTTAGCCCTTAAGGCAATCCCACACACTGTAATCTAATGGTGTAAGGTCCGGTGACCTCGGTGGTCAAGAAATGACTCCATCGTGACCAAGCCAACGCTCAGGATAAGTCTCATTGATCCTACATGAGACTGACACCCGTGATTTTCAAACAGCTGTACGTCAGATACTCTTAAGAAGAGGATATATGTTCATATTAACTTTTGTTAAGAATCACCAATTATATCACCACTCACAAAATGTACCTTTCCTCCTGACTCACCTTATGTAAGCTGCCTTGCTGTCGCAAAATGGGATTGACTGCACGAAAAATGCGTTCCTTTGTTTTTACAATATTATTGTTTTGTTGTCTACAACAACAAATCATTATAGACGCCATAGATTTTTATTAACATTAGTGAAATTATGTTTTTGAGTATCAGTCATTTGATCAATTACACTACAATCGAAGTACAAACATGAATGTATATGTAACCTAAGTTAGCGTCGTGCATTACAGGCGCCTTGTTCAGTTCAAGTTTGTCGAGCATGGCGAAGTTCGATATTCGCCGATGTTCGCACTACAGAAGGACGCCTGTCGTGTTTGTTCCAACTTGTTATAAAAATATTCGCTGTCCTGCACTCATGTATTAATCGCTTGAAAATTTTAGCACAAACCTTTCATATGAAATAAGACGAAGTTTTAATTGCCTCGGTTGCCTCTCTCATGTTCGAACATTACAGGACACTAACTTAATAGTACATTATGCAACGAGCCTATAATGATAGTAATTAAGACGCAAATATGGTTGTTTATGAAACGAGCGCAAGCGAGTTTCATAATTTTCATACGAGCGTCTTAATTACCATTATAGACAAGTTTCATACGACTTTTTATGCTCGAACATATTTCTAACTTGAAATTATTCAGAAATATTCATTTTATTTGTATCTGACAGAAGATCGGAAGTGATCTTGTTCATAGCTCGTAATTGTGAGATGTGCGCAGACGCGAAATTATTGATTTTTTCCTAGGAACAATAATGTCATTGACCTTGATGTAATGCAGAAAATGTATAGCCTGGAAATTGATTTAGAATTGAAGAACGAGATGACAAATTGAATTTATTTGAATATTATTTACAATTAACGCTAATTATAATAGTAACAGAACATAACCTTCTGGGACAGTATTGGATTTCCAGCCTCCGTGATGTTTCCCTCGTCTTTCGATTGCAAATCCGAGAATAATCGAAAACCTGAACTTTAATGAATAGGTGTACTTTAATGACATGCATTAAAGGACTGCTACCAGTTGTATAATTACTACATTTCGGCATGGTCGAGCATAAATAATATTTATGCATGCGTTAAGATATAGTACCATATATTTTATGATGAATTTGTGTGATCGCTAACTGAAAATGATGAATAAGATACCAATTTCTATTTTCAGGAACCATCGGAGAAGAACTAGAGCACATCATTGCTATTAGTGATAAAATTCCAGATTGGGGTACAGAAATTGCAAATAATTTAACTTTGGTAACAAGAACAGGACGTGAAGTATTAAGACAATTGAAAAATTCTGTTCAAAGTCTCAAAGGTAAATATTTGAAATAATATGGCATTATCAACATATGCGGAAAAGGAACTGGCCAACCTACCCCATTATTTCTTGGCCTAGTTACCTCATGAGTGATGTCTTGTGGTGTCACTTGTGGAGTCCAGAACTGTCTTCGGACAGTTGAATAAACAAACAAGACCGAAAGTTGTAAATTTGTGAATGAAACTGTCACGAGTAGGCTATGTGTGAATGATCAATTTTGGTGTAAAAGTTGAGAGAAAAATAATATAAAATTATAGGTGTCCTTCATTTATGATCATTTGCACCTTAATGCACCATTTAAATGCCGTATACAAAAGTTGAGTCATTCTTATAATACTTAGGCCGTGTCTCAAAGCTACATTTTCAGCTGAAGTGAACTAGATTGTTGACTAAATAGCCGGATGTGACGTCAGAAGTTATGATCCAAAGCTACATAGTGCATAGTAGTCAAGTCCGTTGTAGCTAGTAAACGAAAATGTTTGCTTGATTATTGACTTGTTCACTAAAAAAACATGGTTACCTCATCAGCAATTGGGGTTATGAAATTTTAAAATGCTTTGTAAGTGAAATAATGTAAATATAATGTAGAATAACACGTTAACTTTGAACTCTGACATTGTTAGTACCTTCTGTACAATGTTTTAAACATTATTGTAATATATTAAGCCGTTATCTTTTCCACATAACTCGTAATGAAACTGCATTAGGACACTGCCTTCTTAATTTAGTGCTGCACCGTGATGTCATGGTTTTAGAAAAATAATCTATCAAGAAGGCCATGTTTCAAGCATACATTTCCAAAGCTCCCTAGTGTGTAGTTTACAAGTCAGCAAGCTCTCTAGTTGTAGTTTACAAGTCAGCTAGTTGCTAGTGACTAGTGTGTAGTATGGACTTCAGTGCATACATTTCCAAAGCTCCCTAGTGTGTAGTTTACAAGTCAGCCAAAGCTCTCTAGTGTGTGTAGTTTACAAGTCAGCTAGTTGCTAGTCACTAGTGTGTAGTATGGACTTGTGCATACATTTCCAAAGCTCCCTAGTGTGTAGTTTACAAGTCAGCTAGTTGCTAGTCACTAGTGTGTAGTATGGACTTGTGCATACATTTCCAAAGCTCCCTAGTGTGTAGTTTACAAGTCAGCTTAGCTCTCTAGAGTCAGTTTACAAGTCAGAATGTTGCTAGTCACTAGTGTGTAGTATGGACTTGAGCATACATTTCCAAAGCTTCCCAAAGCTAGTGTGTAGTTTACAAGTCACCATCCAGTTGCTAGTCACTAGTGTGTAGTATGGACTTGTGCATACATTTCCAAAGCTCCCTAGTGTGTAGTTTACAAGTCACCTAGTTGCTAGTCACTAGTGTGTAGTATGGACTTGTGCATACATTTCCAAAGCTCCCTAGTGTGTAGTTTACAAGTCAGCTAGTTCTAGCTGTAGTCACTGTTGCTAGTCACTGTGTAGTATGGACTTGAGCATACATTTCCAAAGCTCCCTAGTGTGTAGTTTACAAGTCACCTAGCCAAGTCAGCTAGTGTGTAGTTTACAAGTCAGCATTTGCTAGTCACTAGTGTGTAGTTTGGATTTGAGCATACATTTCCAAAGCTCCCTAGTGTGTAGTTTACAAGTCAGCCAAAGCTCTCTAGTGTGAAGTTTACAAGTCACCTAGTTGCTAGTCACTAGTGTGTAGTATGGACTTGAGCATACATTTCCAAAGCTCCCTAGTGTGTAGTTTACAAGTCAGCCAAAGCTCTCTAGTGTGTAGTTTACAAGTCACCTAGTTGCTAGTCACTAGTGTGTAGTATGGACTTGAGCATACATTTCCAAACTCCCTAGTGTGTAGTTTACAAGTCACCTAGTTGCTAGTCACTAGTGTGTAGTATGGACTTGAGCATACATTTCCAAAGCTCCCTAGTGTGACAGTTTACAAGTCAGCTCTCTAGAGTGTAGTTTACAAGTCACCTAATTGCTAGTCTCTAGTGTGTAGTTTACAAGTCACCTAGTTGCTAGTCTCTAGTGTGTAGTTTACAAGTCACCTAATTGCTAGTCTCTAGTGTGTAGTTTACAAGTCACCTAGTTGCTAGTCACTAGTGTGTAGTATGGACTTGAGCATACATTTCCAAAGCTCCCTAGTGTGTAGTTTACAAGTCAGCCAAAGCTCTCTAGAGTGTAGTTTACAAGTCACCTAGTTGCTAATCACTAGTGTGTAGTATGGACTTGAGCATACATTTCCAAACTCCCTAGTGTGTAGTTTACAAGTCAGCCAAAGCTCTCTAGAGTGTAGTTTACAAGTCACCTAGTTGCTAATCACTAGTGTGTAGTATGGACTTGAGCATACATTTCCAAAGCTCCCTAGTGTGACAGCCAAAGCTCTCTAGAGTGTAGTTTACAAGTCACCTAATTGCTAGTCACTAGTGTGTAGTATGGACTTGAGCATACATTTCCAAAGCTCCCTAGTGTGTAGTTTACAAGTCAGCCAAAGCTCTCTAGAGTGTAGTTTACAAGTCACCTAGTTGCTAGTCACTAGTGTGTAGTATGGACTTGAGCATACCTTTCCAAAGCTCCCTAGTGTGTAGTTTACAAGTCAGCCAAACTCTCTCTAGAGTGTAGTTTACAAGTCACCTAGTTGCTAGTCACTAGTGTGTAGAATGGTCCTGAGCTTCGAGACACGGCCTTAATATGTATTGCTGATATATTAGAAATATCAAGAACACAAATTGACGTCATACTTGATTGAGATGACCATATGTAGAATAAAAATTAATGAAGGAATAAAATTTACCCTCAGATAATTTCCTCTACATTAGAGAAAAGCAATAAATGTAATATATAAGATTATACAATACTGCAGAAATAATTATTTTACTCTATAATTACTACCATTTTAACAATAAATTTTAATTCTTTCAGAAAACAATGCCACAGCTTCGAAAATGGTTTCTGATCTCATCCTTAGATCTTACGATCAGTATTCGCCTTTTGTAGATGTTCTGCAAACGTTCAGTGCGGAAGCAAGGGAAGTTATGGAAATGTTCAAGAACTTTGCACAGACACTTAACAAGGATTGAGAAACCTGAATTAATACAAGAGCTAATCGAATGTATAATTTTTCGCAGTACGAGAACTTTCTTCTTGTCTTTATTATTGCTATTTCACAGTATAATTCGATGCTAAACTTCTAGTAATTTGATAGTAATAATTTAATTCAATTATGGTTGTGGATTTTCCATATGATTTATAAGAATGATTTGTTACTTAAATATCTTATATTACTAATAAAAAAGTCTTCAAAGTGGGATGTGTTTTTATTGTCTATCATTGCCTGAAATTACTGGAGAAACTTTGATAGAATTATGTCTGAAATATGTTTTTGAAATGAGATTCATCACCATTTTCCTTTCCCTATTCTTACAACATCCAATTTTTTATATTCAAGCTGAAAATCGCTGCAGTTAATATAAATGAAAGTTTTTTTTTTTCGCCGGACCCGATAGTTTATTCTGCTTTCGAAGTAGTAGCCTCCATTAAAAGTTTTAAGTAACAAGTAAAGTCTGTAAGTTCATACAGTCAGGATTCTTTTCCTGAAGCATCATATTCTCTGATACACAGCCGACAATATACAGGTTGATTCGCGAGGAGTTACCGAATCTTACGTAGCTTATTTCGGAAGACATTTTGAAACAATATGCCATATAAACATGGGTCGTATCTATTCTCAATATTTTCAGATTTTCACTAATTTTAAGTTATAAACTATCTTTTTTTTACGATGAAAGAGTAATGGAACGGAGAAAAATTCTCTCCGGCGCCGGGATTTGAACCCGGGTTTTCAGCTCTACGTGCTGACGCTTTATCCACTAAGCCACACCGGATTCCACCCCGGCGTCGGAAGAATCGTCTCAGTTTTAAGTTCCAACTCTTGGGTTCCCTCTGTTCCATTACTCTTTCATCGTATAATGACGCAGAATATCTGCATGGAAATATCATATGTACTTCGGTACATTATAATAATAATAATAATATATATTTGTTTATTTTATTTAGTTTCAAGACTAAAAGTATATTACAAAGAGAGATTTAAATGTTTAAAAGTATCATTTCTTTAATTGCGAAGTTTTCTGAAGCTAAAAATGTGTTCTTAATTTCTTAGTTACTTTGTACGGATTTTTTGTTTTCAACGTGTAACTAAAAATTATGACAACAATAAATGTTACAAATCACACGACACTTCTAGCAACTTGAGTCTTTACAGTTCAATTTTGAATCATAAAGTACAGCCTTAAAGAGTTTATAATAGTGGCGTGATTTCTAACAATTTTTGAGATAAATGCGTAAGGAAAGTATGATCTTATATTTAAAAAACGAAAAAAAAAAATCTGTACGAAGCAAGTGTGGAAATCACAACACATTTTTAGCTTCTGAATATTAGCCAATTAAAGAAATGTTACTTCTGAAGAGTTCATTCTCTATTTCTAATATTCTTTTACCCTTAAAACTAAAGAAAAAGGTATTTCGCAAACAACTTCAAATTAGTGTAACTCTGAAAATAGTGAGAATAGGACTGATATCTTTATCATATATTTTGCTCGAAATGTCTTGAGAAAGAAGCCTAAGTGGCAGTAACTCCTTGTGGATCACTATGTTTTATACAGTTGAATTTTTACTATCAAACTATTCACAAAAATAAGTACAGAAATATGGTACCGGTACCATTACGATCTCTGTTGGTACCGGAGGAAGCGCAATGGTTTAATAATTTGTAGGGTAAGGTTCCGTATATCGCACCACTTTAGCATTTATAATTTTTATTGAACAATACAATTTTTATTTTCTGCATTTCTTTACAGAAATACAGTCCCAGAACATTTACCTTTCATGTAAAAAAGAATCCTTGAATTTGATTTAATATTTTTCGAAAGAATGACATTTTCGAAACACTTGGTCAGTGGTGCCATTTAGGCAACTAGTTTCCTAAATAGCACCTGCGGTTTCTTAAATCGCACCTCTTTAACTGCAGGGAACAGGATGAAGGAAAGGTTTTAATATTGAACATATTGAACAGTATTTAATATGAATAATGTAATAAATGTAAATTACAAGTTTAATGAAATTAATGAAAGGGAGTAACGCATCTTGAAATGAAATTGAAAAAATAGAGCATAAATTACCTAACATTTAAACTTCCTGAATGTGTTTTTATTGTTACACATTTTCCATGTGCTTCACGAGGCAGTTCAAACTGTAAATTGCGTCACCTTTTCTCCACGATTATCTCGAAGCCACCTAAGAACTGTTTCATGAATTAGCTGTCTCAAATGGTGTGAAGATAGAAACATCTAAAGGCTGGACCTCTGAGTATTATGACGAGGAAGCTGAAATAGGAGCACATCATTTTCTCGAGATAATCCATCTTCTAAATTTTTGGAATGATTCGTATAGGTGGACATACAGAAGCAGCACTTTTTTCTATGACAGGTTTGAGTGGCAAATAAAATGTTTGATCTATTCGACAAATAGTTCACTGTTGATGTAACCTGAATCAGAGCAAACAAATAACGATCCTGGAAGAAAACCAGCTGATAATGTAGGATGCACTGTTTGACTCTTAAAAATTTTCATAAATGGCACAAAATATCTGGTGCGCTTGTACAATACACACTTGTTGTATTAACACCCTTTTTACCACTTTATATTGCACACACCTGATGCATTCCACGTTCAGTTAAAATTTTTGGTCTTCTTTTGTAATTTTAGAATCTAAGTTGCTCATATCGCACCGGTGCGAATTAGATACCTACAAAGTGGTGCGAATTGAGAAACTACGTCATAAGTTATTATTTCCTTCATTCTAGCCTATAATCACCACATGTTCGAAAATCGTACTAAGTTAAATGTTCTTTAATATTTCTTTTAACCAATAACATCTTAAGATTATAGATTCCTTTGCATACAAATCCGTTATTTAGTTACAAAATGTTAGCTAAAATATACATCAACCTGAGCGATTATATTTTGATACATGTATCACCACGCTGCTGACACAAATGGCAGAAATCAAGTGACATGGTGGAAGTTCATATGGTAGATTTTAACAATCAAACCACTGGATGCCACAAAAATACTACAGTAACTTGTTTTAAACTAGCAGTGGTGCCATTTAGGAAGCGGTGCGATTAATGCTACTCTACCCTATGTTCATGAGTTCGTTACTTATATAATTAATATTCTGCCTCAGAATCCCTTTCAGACAAGACAACAAAAAATGATTGATCTTGCAAGTTTGAACGGTCTAGAGCTGCGAAAAATATAAAAAAGCAACTTGAAGTACAGGGACATCATTTTATTTTTACTAATATTCTTAATATTAACCTGGCTATACCTTTCTATTAACAATTGAAACCGGAAACACCGTTTGCTACCCCTTCCATTACTGGAGTTCGATGATACTGGCGTAAAATACAAATCACTTTACTAGGTATAGGAGGGAAGAAAAGTAGTTCATCCATTTGTGTAAACTAGGAAATATCGCAATTTTGAATTTGATAATTTTCATTATGTTTTTGTTTAATCAAAATACAGTATAGTATTAACAATTAGTGTTTTTACTCTCGAATTGAGCTATCCATTCGGACGTATTCATTAAACAGTGTATATTATACTGTCTACAGCACATTAGCGCACAATATAGAGAATGAAGTTAAATTGAAAAATAATCATAATATGGATATTTAAACACAATTTTGAAAATGGTGATTTCATTTCGATACAGACTTCAGTTCTTTTGTGCATATTATCGCACTATAGACTATTGTACCTAATTCCAATTACCTGTTTCGTCCTTCGTGCTAGTAACTCATGTTGAAATAATTTTGTACCTACTCTATAAAAGAGTACCTTACGTAGAGTAGGTACAAATTCATTTCCAACTTTACCCGATCCGAAAAGATAAAATTACTCAAAATGCTATCTACTGTCCGTTCAAGTGGTTTTGTCGCATGGTCGAAAAAAGGAGGCCACGAAATGAAGTTAATTTTTCAAAGGCCCTTTTATTTAAAGATTATTTTAAGAATATTTTAATTTAACGTCCAATTCTCTAACAGAAATTAATGTTTTCAGAAAAGAGCTAATATAGCCCAGCTACTAGACTTTACAGAGGGGCGAACAGAAGCACGTGGGGGAAACCGGGATGCGACGTAGGCAAAGGGACGACTTATCTGTGCGAAAATATGATTCAATATTGAAACTCTTTTATGTCACTGGAAAACGCGAACATATTTCTAGAACGTAAATATAACTCACTAACTCAGTACTCCTTACGCTCCCTCGGTTCTGTGTCGTGAACGGTTGGAAGTTTCATAGAAGGGTTGGGAGTGAAGGGAATAGAAAACTGTGTTTCAGGTGCAATAAAAATTGAAGTAAAAATTAAAATGTTAGTAAAAATAAAATGATGTCCCTGTTAGAAGAAGAATCACAGCACGAAATTAAGGTAGAAGTTGCAGTCGTAACAAAAAGTAAAAGCGATAATAGTGTCAGAATAAATAGGCCTACTGGTAGTGGCTGTCATTATATGCAGCCTGCTCCAATTCATTTCTGTTTATTATTTCTCAGAAATCCCACTTTAAATACATACAGAGTGGAAGAGAACCTATTACATTAATTTTAAAAAACCATGCTAGTTAAAGTCATTCCGAACAAGTTTTTTCGAATACATTTTTTGTAATGTCGAACAGTTTTGAGAATACGAAATGTAACGTGTTGCAACGCTGCAAAGAGTAGCAGTGTCCCTTGAGGTCATTGCTCTGCAATGGGGGGGGGGGGTTGAGTGACTCCAGAAACGTCTCATCATATAAGAGAATATTTCAATTTGAATTTCTTCGGCACGCATTTACTACTCCGTAGTACATTTGTAATTATGACTGTACATTTAATTTTCCACTCTCTTATACACGGTAGGACTACATTCACTTTAATTTTATAACAATTTTTACACTATAATTATTCTTCATTATTAAATGAAATTCCAACTACCTAGCCGACAGACAAGTTTTATGAAGATATAATTGAGGGGCTCGGGCATAAATCATGGTAATTAACATCGTGGTAAAAAATTAGATATGTAATAGTAATATGCGTTACAAGAGTGGTATGTTGAAGTTTTCATGTTCGAGGAAAAGTTTGAAAAAGAGAAACGTAGTTGAGCTTTTTTCATTTCCGAGAATTTAAAGAAAACATACCGCTCGTGTATTGTACATTATTTTGTGCGAAGATCGTTTATTACATACCTGAAAGAGGAATTTCTAATTAGTTGTAATGAAATCTTCATCTTGGTTTCTGTTCAATGACGGCAAATTTGCAAAACAAAAATATCTATCTTCAACATTATTGCTTTAAAATGTTTCCTGTGTTTACTCTACTCCAGCAGGCCGTGATATACGTCTGTCTTTTTTTCCCCCAGTCTATGATGAGTCTGGAATCTTGTTGATTTTTTTACGGCTTCCTTAATGTTACTTGCATCACGAATCCATTAACTTTAGTGGAGTTGTAGAGTTTACTTAATTTTTGTAAATATTTAAAAACAATAATTAACAGTGCAATTTAGGTGAAATGCAGTGGTAAGTTTCCAATTTATAATTATTACTATATTGAACGTCTCTAAAAATAATATGTTAAAAGCCTAAAACAGTAAAAATCAATATGTCACTTAAGCGGTAAGAAGAGGGAAATTGTTATGTGTGTTAGGTTGGGAATACTGAATGTGGAATTTTATACTTTCCGCGGATTGGTTTTGTGCGGAAACCAAGCAAATACGCACGATCTCGCACAAAGTATAATATGGTATCTTACATTCTGCGTCTAATTCAGTAGTTAGTTTTCCAACAACTCAACAAATGGCAGATGTATACAGATTTTACTCTCCTGGTAACTACACAAACTGTTGCATGTATAAATGTTAAGCTATATATCACGTCACTTATCATGTTTTACTCCCGAACACCTCATAATAAAAATGTTTAATACCGTAACTATTGATATTCTGTTATTGACAAATAATATTAACATAAAATGATCGGGATAATACCACCCATTATGGCCCAACTCGTAGAGATTAAAATTACAAATCAAGGGTCCCAGAAAAGAAAATGTGCCTGGTGTTTGGCATATGTGTAGCTTTGCACCATGAACTCCACAGATTGTCAATATCCAGTGTTGGCTAACTTTCTTACAAGTATGAGAAAGCCAGTGAAAGAATCATTTCCAATTTTATCGTGTCCAAAATATGTACCTCTTCAAGTGTGGATGAGAGGTAAAACAACAGAAAGAGTGGAGTATATATGGAATTAACGACACAATGAAAAGAACTTTTGTATAACAGAAAGGTGGAGTAATATGGAATTAATACACTTTTTGCTGAAGAAAGAACAGCTAAAAGAACACTAGAACAGAAAGAAAAACTTCTAAAACCGGAAGAGGACGCACCGCCTAATCCCTGGCAGAGAGTAAGTGTCAATATTGGCGTAAAATGTATGGCCACATTACACTATCATTTATTTATGTCCATAACAGGACAAAGCCCCAATTACAATAGACAGTACAGATAAAAAAACATAGAATTGCATATAACACGAAAAAGAGGTAAAACAGGTACAAGTGTAATTACAAATTACAAATGGAAAAGAGAAGGAAAAAAAACAAATAGATACCACCTAAATAAAAGACACAGATACAGATATAAATGAAAAACACCAAATAAAAACAAATCAAAAAGAGCCAAGTATAGACATCACAGCCAAAATTGCAAAATGTAGGCGTAGCGCTAATTGGCAAATTGCAGAGCAAATACAAGACCATGTTAATAAATTCAATATACAGCACTACACAGCAGGCCCAATAGGCTCAATTCATTTATTCAAAAACTCACCAACACAGAACATGTGTTTCAAGTAATGCTTTACATAACTTTTTCTTGTACGATAACGAAAAAAATAAATCCTGTTTATTTGCTAGATGATTGTAAGTTCGAAGCATTAATGAAAGTGGAGACATTTTATGAGATAGTGTTTTTGTTATCTGCAAATAAAAGAGAGATCGCTTTCTCAAATTTGATTTACCAATATTGAAACTAATTAGCTGTAGAAGATCAGGGTTGTCTATTAGCAAAACTACCTCGTCTTTTAAAGACAAGCAAGAAGTAATTAATAAGTTACTGATGATATTGATACTGCAGAAATGTCCTTGCGTGCTTCAGATATTTTACAGTCATTACAATTTTAATCCAGATCTGTTCAATGCGAAATTAATCAGTTAACGAACTGACTGTTCAAAGTATACGAATGTTAAATCATTGAAGAAAAATATTCGAGTGTTTATGCAAAATAGTAAAAGATGAAACTACAGTTTCGGTTCCCAGAAGCCAGTCAACACTACCTCGCTTCAAACATGCTCCATTTACAGATTTTGAGGTTAAATAGAGTGAAATATTTCTGTGATGGATCTATCAGAAGTGGGAGTTTAACATCAGAAAGTCCGAAAATGTAGCTTGTGATATAAGATAAGTAGAGCCAATGCTCTACGAAAGCTTGGAAACGAGTCAACGATGAATCATATTTTGCTTTGTTTTCCTTATCGCAACTGAAATGTTTTTTTCAGGATCGGGTTGCCTACACTGTACAGTCACTACCATATTATATATTATACACTTCTCATTCGTTATGTCTATACCAATGTCTCATAAATACATTACACTTTGTTTTATTTTTACATGAATGACATGAAAAAGATATCACAAAAATTAAAAAAGAACAGTTAATCACTCCCTAATTCTTTCATTGTTGACACTCCTTCGTGTTCTGTCGTGTCGCTCTATCATTCGCCACGTCGTCGGTATCGCTGCTTTCAGCGCCATCGTCCTGCATGAGGATTCTTTCGACAGTTCGTTCAACAATTCCGTTCCTCTCACACTAATGTTCTTCAATAAATTTCTACAACACGGCGACACACTTTCTCCCATTCTGCTCGAGTAATTTCCATAAGTTTTTGACGACGCAATTCCTTTACATCCTGAATTTCGAAAGTAGTGTTTCTATTTTCGACCCAGTGCTTGAAGACAATCCAGACTAACTCGATGGGGTTTAAAACCAGAAGGTAAAGCGGTTGTAACCTGTGACCATTATCTGACAATAACTGGTGGATCAACTGTGACTCTGTTTCGTTATTTTTGTTTTAATGTCGTCCACAACAGAAGAAAATTCTTCCCACAGCAGCATTTGAATGTGGCAAACAAAAGTACGATATTAACAAGCATATACTTTTATTTTCAAACTATTTTACGTTATTACAATTCTTGCAATGTAAAACTTCAGTACAACAGTTAAACTTCAGCATTTCTATTTCTTCAGTTTCTGAAATGTAATGAGATGAATTATCTCATTCGTCTAACAGTTTTCCTTCACTTAATTTAATCTTAAATCTACTGATCGAAACATCTGGCTGCTAGAATTCTTGATATGTCCGATCTACAGTTTAATGCTATAGGAAACTACAGGAAACCTAAGAATCGTGTCAGAACACGTTCAAGAAAACGGTATGTTGATTCTACTTCGAATTGAGACTTTAACATTTAAGTAATGTAGCACGTGCATCAAATCATTTGCTAATATACTCACATACGTGTGTGCACTCATAAATATTTCATAGGCCTAACGTGCAACTACGGAATAATCCAATCATCCATGCACCAATATTCCGAGATAGCGTATTATGTATACATAATGACACGCATGCACTTGCACTTACACATATCAATGCATGCATACATACATACATACATACATACACCTGCTCTGGGAATGTGAATTACTGAATAAACAAAGACTAAGCCTCAAGAAAAGTGTGATTAACGCCGGCGGCCACTGGCCGATAAGCAATTGTGACTTTGTGAATAAATACACAAAACCATTCATAAAGTTCACAAAAACTATTAATTTTTACATATTGTAAATAGTAAATTCAAGGAAAATAGGTTAATTTGTTAAACAGTATGCTTCTAGACATTAGTATTCTAATATTAACAATAGTATAGATTTTTTTATAAATTTGTAAACAGAAAAACAGAATAGGCTCCAAAATAGTGTTGTATAATGTATTTAAAAGATTCAACAATGTTGATACGTTGTAAATAGTAAATTTAAGGAAAATAGGTTAATTTGTTAAATAGTATACTTCTAAACGTAGATTGTATAAGAATTAACAATAGTATTCATTGTTTTTTTTTATTTGTAAATAGAAAAACAGAACAGGCTCTAAAATAGTGATGTACAATGTATTTAAAAGATTCAACAGTAACATACAGTAGATGTTGACACGTTGTAAATAGTAAATTTAAGGAAAATATGTTAATTTGTTAAATAGTATTCTTCTATACATAGTTTTTTTTAAGTATTAGCAACAGTATAGATATTTTTAATTTGTAAACAGAAAAACAGAATAGGCTCTGAAATAGTGTTGTATAATGTATTTAAAAGATCCAACAGTAGCATAGATATTTTATTTTAATGTACCGAAGTACATATGATATTTCGATGCAGATATTCTGAGTCATCATACGATGAAAGAGTAATGGAACGGAGAAAAATTCTCTGCATGGAAATATCATATGTACTTCGGTACATTAAAATAAAATATATGATATGCGTAAATCACTTCGTGATTTAAGACGGCGTTTATTCCGTCGGATCCCGGCCAACTAGTCACTCATATCGAGTGCACCTCGGCACATGTGTGGACTTCGGTCCTGCGTTCATAGACATCTATGACGTAGTGCAGAGGGCGGCCACTAGAGGGAACCCAAGAGTTGGAGCTTAATCTGAGACGATTCTAACCATCGTCGGAGTTGTATCCGGTGTGGCTTAGTGGATAAAGCATCAGCACTTAGAGCTGAAAACCCGGGTTCAAATCCCGGCGCCGGAGAGAATTTTTCTCCGTCCCATTACTCTTTCATAGTAGCATAGATGTTAACACGTTGTAAATAGTAGATTTAGGGAAAGTAGGTTAATTTGTTAAATAGTATATTTCTAAACATAGTTTTTAAAATGTTTAGCAATAGTATTGATTTTTTATCTGTAAATAGAAAAAGGAATAGTTACTAAAATAGTTTTGTACAAAGTATTTAAAAGATTCAACAGTAGCATAGATGTTAACATGTTGTAAATAGTATATTTGGGGAAAGTAGAATAGGCTAGCAATAATGTGTATACATTGTATTCGGAAGAGTTAGCAATATTGTAATGTGTAGTCTATTAGCATGTAGTATTGCATTTTTGTAATGTTAAAAATACACACATGCATACATTGTAAACAAGCATGTTAAAAATACATACACACATACATACATACATACATACATACATACATACATACATACATACATACATACATACATACATACATACATACATACATCTCAGTAGAATTCTCCTTCTATAATATTTTCTGTACTATAAAATGGAAGTGAGTCCATTTGTATAAAATTATTTGAAGATTAAATGAATCCAAGTTCTTATTATGGTCATCCACAACAGATTTCCACAAAGATAAATCAATTAACAGAAATTTAAATATATTACAAATTTAATTGAGTTTATTTTTATCACACTACATTTTGCATAGGAGGCAATGCATCTGTAAATTTATGTGAGCCAGTGGTTTGAATACATCATTCTAATTATGTTTTATTTTTTTTTGCTTAATTATCCACGGTCAGTATTTTAATAAATTTTGGGACCACACGCTATTCCCATACTGGTTGGATAATCGTTCATCTCCACTGAAACATGTGGACGCCAAACCAGCAGAGGGCTTGTAGACTTTGATACTAGATACGCGTCCGCCACCGATTTCTTCTTCTCTACCTCCTTCGAACTGAAGACATTTTACAGAGAGTTTCTTTAAAACAAATGTGAGACGACTGTATACTTGAATTACATTGCTCTGGTGAACTGTCACCTACTATGTGTTATATCAGAGCTATTGATTAACCTGACCTTTTCTGAAAGCCGACGTAAAACCTAAAGACTTCCCGGCTATTATTGTGCATGATGAGTACCATTCTATTTTCTTTATGCATAATTAACTCAAGTTGCGACACTGACACGCTATATATTGCGGTGCATTGAAGACACTGTTGTCACAATAATATATTAGCTACTCCTGGTTTACAACCGACCAGTGTAATTACGATAAACAAACACTTATTGATAAATTGCGATATTAAATCTTCACGATTTAGACCACCGGTTATCAGCACAGTGCACACTCGGGCTAGCGGTTATGCAGTGTGTGTAGTCACAAATATTGCTGGCTTTGTTGACAAAGGTATTACTCCGAACCCTTCTGCCGCGGGGCAGATCAGTTTTCAAGCCATTGAAAGTTTTCTACTATCATTCTGCAACAAATTACATGCATTCGACACCAGAAGGTGCAATCAACAAGTTTAAATTTGGAGAACTGTTTTCCTCAGCAAGGAGTAAAGCTGCCACCGTTGGAAATGGTGTTAAAGGATTTAAATACACTGGATTGATCCCTTTAAAGCCTTTAGCCATTCCCGAAGAAAAATTTCTTCCTCGGTTCATTTCCAGGCAGAAACTTCCAGTGTGCCATCATGTTCAGTTTCAGAGAATCCTCAACTTTCCCAGCTGAATCCTGAGTCCCCTTCATCTGGACCCTCTTGCGCCGTCCAGCAGAAGACAATACAATCATTCCGAGTCCAGCAAAAAGAACTTCAGATGCAAACTACGAAGCAACGAATGTCAAACGCAGACTAAAAATGGAGAAAGGAAACAAGGACAATGCACGTAAGAAGCGTCGTCAGTTAAGTGAATCGAGTGATGACTTACAGCTTATTGAAATTGGAGATGATAATGAGAACACTCCTTGTGGAATTTGCGGCCTGAAATTTTATTCACAGCCAAGTCAAGAAGGGAGACTGGATAAAGTGCCAGAAATGTGCCACTTGGTTTCACGAAGTGTGTGTGGGTGTAAAAGAAGGAAAAATGTTTCCTTGAAGTAAATGCTTGTGATTTTGACATTGAAATGTACTGGGCGGAATAGCCCCTTGACTGGGCGGAATAGCCTCGCTATTTTTATATTTTATGATTTCTGCATGCCCCTGATGTTTGTTTAATACATTATTTGTGTAAACGACTTTCCACTTTTTACATATTGGAATTTATTCTTGATTAAAATACCATTAATTGTATCACATTGACAGATTTTTAAAAAAAGGTTCTATGTCACTTTATAAGGCTAAAAGTTGAAATGAGCGGAATAGCCCCGCTGTACCCTAATAAATACTCAGCATGTTTGTTTCTGATGTCAATTATCTAAAAAATAAAGAGCTCTTCTGAAATTATTGAAATTAGTGAAATAAGTGGAGAAGTCACAAATCCTGATACGTAGAATATCTCATTATTACACTGAGATTTTTATCTTTTATCTGAGCCCAAGACTAAATAATATGAACGATTAGAACTGGAGATAGATAGATCCGAGGAACTGGTACAAACGGTTTTTCGGAGATTCCGTTATTTAATATGCCGAAAATAGATTTGTATAAAAAATATACGCGGATCAAGTTTATTTTAGAGTTAAAAGTTCCGAAAAATAAAGCACCGGCAAAATAGAAACTCCAACTATATGGGGGAGAGTCGGGTAAATCGGAAATATCGCGGATCATTTATTTTTCTTTCATCTACCACCATATGGTAAAATGACATGGTTACGTTTCTCAATGCGACATCACAGAAACGTAACCATTAAAGCATCATCCTGTGGTAGATGAAAATATTATCCGATAATTCCAACTATATAACTTATAATGTTACACAGAAAGTTAAGTACATAAGTAACATAACGTATCAATGAACGTATCTGAACCAGAGACACTGCAACCATAAAGTTGACTAATTATGCACCACACGTTCAAGGGCCGTATTCATAGACATTCTTAGCGCGGGCTTCCGGTGGATGATCAGCGAACTAACGTTTTTCGTATTCGTAAACCAGTGTTAGCGATATGATATGATATGAATGAATCCTGTACAAGTAATCAGTCGATAGCCGGGGCTAGTTTAGCACGCTCGTAACGCGGACTATCGAAATGTCTATGCATAGCACCCTAAGAGTTCAATTTCTTTTAGAATTTTATTCTTCCACAACTGCGCCGAGGTGATATCTGTGGGTCGTATTCATAGACATTTTTAGCGCGCGCTTTCGGTGGATTATCAGCGTTTTTCGTATTCATAAACCAGTGTTAGCGATAGGATATGATTTGAATTCTGTACAAGTAACCAGTGAATAGCCGGGGCTAGCTTAGTACGCTCGTAGCGCGTGCTGCGAAATGTCTATGAATAGCACCCTGTATTCCTACACCTGGCAGTAATAATACGAAATTAAAATAAGTTCTCTAAGTGACACGACATACCAGTCAATGATACTAGTAACCGGTAGGTTTAGAACAGACATGTATTAATGCTTCTTACTAGGTCACAAGATAAATCATATTAAATTTACAATGTACCTCACTAAACCTGCTCTCACATGCTATCACAATGTAAGTATTATTCATTTTGTGGCCACATTAATTATAATAATGTGCAAGTGTATAAACAATATACTCATTTGAAAAGTGCCTGAAGTTTATGAATAAAATAGCTGCATATATAATAGCGATTCGTATTCAGTATCTTTGCAGAACGAACTTAAGAGACTGACTCTGAATCTCTCTGAAATTGCTGGCACATTACAGTTCTGTAAGTACAAACAACACCTTTACAGCTTTAATATATTTTAAATAGTTCACTTATTTCGTTACTTCATAATGTACTAAGATATTTTGAATGGTGAAGCAAGATGTATAACAGGGATGAATAACACGGACACAAGGACTGAGTTTTTTTTTTAAATAAAGCCCTAAAACCAATTATCTCTTTTTTGTACGAAACTCGTTCTTAGACACTTTGGAAGTTGACAGTAAGTGGATTTTTTGCTTTCACATTTTCTTTGAGGCCCTGCTCCGTAAGTAAGTAAAGTCTCCCCTTTCACAAATTTGTCTTTTCCATTCTTGACTACATTTTTTGAAGTCCAAAATGCTCAAAGCGCATGCAATTTTCACCACATTCAATGAAACTATATTCGTACTTGTCAAGGCGTACATTATCTGAGACATAACGTTGAGGAATTTTAAATATCATTATTATTAAAAGCAAAAAATATATATAGGTCTATGTTAAAAAATATTTTATTTTATTTAACGACGCTCGCAACTGCCGAGGTCATATCAGCATCGCCTGATGTGCCGGAATTTTGTCCCCCAGAAGTTCGTTTACATGCCAGTAAATCTACTGACATAAGACTGTCGCATTTAAGCACATTTAAATGCCATCGACCTGACCCGGGATCGAACCCGCTACCTCGTGTATAGAAGGCCAGCGCTATACCAACTCTACCAACCAGGCCGACTATATATATGTATATAATATATTATATTGTACAGTATGTATTTCAAATTTCAAATTTATTTACAATTTACATTTGAATTGAATACATATGAATAGATACCCGAAATGACCAATGCATCTCGGTTATTTAGTCTACATAAATTTTACAGGGTTCAAATAATAATGCTGATGATATAAATAATAGTAATAATAATAATAATAATAATAATAATAATAATAATAATGATAATAATAATAGAATAATCGTGACAGAAATGGTACAAAGATTGTAATACAAAATAATTCATTAATAATAATAACAATAATAATAATAATAATAATAATAACAATAATTATAATTATAGTGATAAAACAAAAATATTTACAATAATAAAATAAATACCAAGACGGATAAAATAAAATATAAACCCACTAACGAGAGTTAACACAACTTAAATAAGCCAAACTCGAAAATCAACAGAAAAGTTCGTTATATCGCAGACAGCAACCGCCGTTTGACATTGTATTGGCATTATTGGTAGGGAAAAAGTCTACGTAACTGCCGTTCTCTTCGAAAAAACTTCTCAAAAATCATGGGAAGTTAATGCTGAAAGAACAAAATGTCTACGAGTCAAACTGTTCATTATTATCAGGATAAATACAAATAATACTGAAATATATTAATCGAGTTTCAGTTACAGATCTCTCACTTTGTGCAAGAGGTATAATATCTAAATATTTTATGAATGGCGGGGAAAACATAAATTTCAATAACTTTCTAGTGACAAGTACAATCAAGTGTATCTGTGGCGATGCTGAGAAATTATTTATTGGATATACACTGTTATTAATTAATAAAATGATCGATTTATATTTATTACAATATTTTATCTTACAGGGTACATGCATCAGATAAATACAATAAAAATTAGTACCATATATGTAGTAACACTAAAAAATTATAATAAAATTTATCAAATATCAAACAAACATGTTCATTTATTTTTAAACTTAAGAATGTGTAAATTGTAGGTCTGGATTATTTTTCAATACTGTTGTATGTATGTAAATTATAAATATGAAGAAATAGATGTCATTTTCGAAATTGTATTCTGCCTAATCTAACTTAAATTTCATTCATTTCTCAACATTAAAATATTGCCAGTGAACCAGGATCCACATGGAAAAATAGGAACTTGCTATATTGAAAGGTAATGCATCTCAAACATTTCCTGCTTTGGTAAATTGAGTTCTATTCCATTTAAGTAACAGGTAAGTTGAGTCCCGCCTTAATTCTGTTGACAGATAAGTTGAGTTCAAGGTACGTAATTTTAGACAAAATTTGTCCTCGCACTTTGTGCAGACTTGGAACTCCACAACCATTTGGAAGTTGCTGTGCTTAAAAACTTTGTCTTGATAGTCATTTGTCTAAAACAATTGGTTAAAGTTTCCTTTGTCATGTTTCATCAAACAGGTTTTAAATGATACAGTTTTCACAAAATTTACTCATACAGGTAAAAATTTTAATGAAAGAGTTTTCATAAAATCCAATCTTTATATATTTATTTTTTTATTTTAGTAGGTTATTATACGATGCTTTATCAACATCTTAGGTTATTTAGCGTCTGAATGAGATGAAGGTGATAATGCCGGTGAAATGAGTTCAGATCTTTATATATTCTAGTTACTCAGTTTAATAATTTATTTCCTCAAAAATGGTCCTTCCTCCATTATTTTAGTTTTCTTTCTTCCTATGCTTCTTAAATTAACATACACATCTGACTGAATGTCTTTCAGAATGTCAACGAAATCGTATATCTTTGGATGCGAAGTGTAAACCAAGCCATTGCATTTGACATGGAAAGATTCAAAGCTACAGTATTTGTTTTTCGGTTTGTAGTAGCTATGAAATCGCCAAAATATCACAGGGAAACATTGAAACTGCCGCAGTGTATGTCTCCAGGATGTAATCAATGAACTGTTTCATTTTTATGTCTTTTGGTTTTACAGTCATAAAATCCTCTACGAAGCAGTCGTCTATGTTATCTGGGCTTAAAAATGGAACACCGAAGAAGGTTTTTTAAAAATTCTCCTTTTTCTGAATTTCATTTGTACAGGGACATCATTTTATTTTTATTTCAATTTTTATTGTACCTCAGTTTTTTAATGTACTTCACTCCCACCCCTTCTACTTATGAAGTTCAACCGTCCTCCACACAGATCCAAGACCGCATATACAGTCATAGTAGCCTTACGGACATAGTGAACAGTACGTTCCAAAAATATGTTAGCGTTTTCCAGTGACGAAAGACCTTTCAATATTGAATCAATTTCCATTTGCCTACGTCGCATCCCGGTTTCCCCCACCTGCTTCTATTCGCCTCTCTGTAAATGCAAGTAGTGGCCTATCTTAGCTCTTTTCTGAGAACATTAAAGTCTGTTAGGAATTGGAAGTCTACGTAATATTATACCCATTCAATTGTTTAAAATAACTTAAAAGGGTCTCGCTAAGTAATTAACTGTCACGTGATTTCCTCCATTTGTACGACGGTGCGACGTAACCACTTGGACGGACAGTAGATAGCATGTCTGAGTAATTTTATCTTTTCGGATCGGGCAGAAGTGAAGATTGAATTTACAGTACCTAAGGTCTCTTTTATAGAGTAGGTACAGAATTATTTCAACATGAGTTACTGATACGAAGTACGAACCTGGTAATTGGAATTACGTACAATAGTCTATAGTGCGATAATATGCACATTAGAACTGAAGCCTGTATCGAAATGAACGGCCAGTATTTTAAAAAATGTGTTTAAATATCCATATTATGATTATTTTTCAATTTAACTTCATTCTCTAGTATAGTGTACGCTAATGTGATGTAGATAGTATAATATACACTGTATAATGAATACTCCCTTATGGAAAGCTCAGTTCGTGAGTAAAAACACTCATTGTTAATACTGTATTGTATTTTGATTAAACAAAACATAATGCAAATTATCAAACTCAAAATCGCGATATTTCCTAGTTTACGTACATGCATGAACTACTTTTCTTCCCTCCTATACCTAGTAAAGTGATTTGTTTGTATATTACGCCAGTATCATCGAACTCCAGTCGTGGAAGGGGGTAGCAAACGGTGTTTCCGGTTCTAAATCGTTTATCCAAAGGTATAGCCAGGTTAATATTAGAAATGTTAGTAAAAATAAAATGATGTCCCTGTATTTCCTTGATAGTCCTAGGGCATGTGTTTTGTGCCACAATTTTGCCCGAGATGGAAACGACATTATTATTATTATTATTATTATTATTATTATTATTATTATTATTATTATTATTATTATAGAAAGATCTTTCTAAGTACTGACTTCTCTGTTCAAACGAATACAACAAAAGTACAAAGAGTAAATAGTCAATTACAAAAGAACCCAGGTAATGTCGTTTGAAAAGCCCCTTCAAATATTTCTACCAAATACATACTCTTCTGATGCGACAGGTTGGTACTGGTCATCTTCTCCCTTCCACTCACCATTTCTTTTTAACTTTGATACCCTCCCAACCCCAATTATTCATCTCATATGTCAATACCAGGAAGTGTTCTTCCATTGTACCAATATCCAGTTAAATTAAAGCAGACGCTTGTACAGATTCTTATTATGCCTCATTTCGATTATTGTGACGCTTTATTCAGTGATCTCAGGGTGGATTTATCCCAGAAACTGCAACGTGTTCATAATGCGTGTGTTCGTTTCATTTGTAATGTCCGCTACTACGATCACATTTCGCCTTCTTTCGATAAATTATTGTGGCTCAGGTTAAATGAGAGGAGAAAGTTACATTCCCATTCTCTCTTATACCGAATTTTGCACACCTCTACTTCCTCTTACTTATCTGTCCGATTCCACAGTCTTTCTCGGTATCATAACTTAAATACTCGGTCATAATATGATAATACGCTAGAAATACCGCTGCACACATCATCTCTTTATTCTTCATCTTTCACTGTTGCTACTTCTCGTCACTGGAATTCTCTGCCGCCTGAAGTCAAGGGCTGCCGAACTTTAAATTCCTTTAAATGTAAATTATAAAAATATCTTTGATGAGTTGCCAGACCTAACGCGTTGCAAATATTTAATGGAATGTGTTCCACTGTATTTATTTATTTCTTTATTTTTGTTTCTTATTTTTATTGTGTAATATTGTAAATCGTGTTTATTTATCACTTAACGCCAATATGTATCCCACTGTGTTGTTTTTTATTATTAATCTATTTTTTGTTTCCATTTTATTCAATTGTCGGTTTCTGGTTTAATTATGTAAATCCTACTTAATTGTAATCTAATACTAATATGTATACTAATGTGTTTATTTTTATTTTTACTGTGTACAGAACATTTTTATTGAATTATCGGATTTTTATGTAATTCGTATTTAATTCTAACAACATTAATATGTATTCCCCTATGTTTATTTTTATTTTATGAAGTAAATTTTTATGTAACTACCTCTTTTGATCTCATTATGTACCTAAATTGTATCAGTATGTAATTACTTAATTCCGATCCAGTTTTATGTTCAACTGTGTAAGCAAGTTTTAATCCTGATTGAGTGTAAGAGAAGGCCTTACGGCCTTAACTCTGCCAGGTTAAATAAAGCCATTATTATTATTATTATTATTATTATTATTATTATTATTATTATTATTATCATCATCATCAACTAATGTGTTTATGTCTTCTTCTGCTTGCATTATTCTTTGTACCTCTGTATTTATCTTATCTCTCCTTGGTGTTCTGGATGACTTTCTTAAGAAATTCTTCTCAATTGTTATTAATTTATTAATATGTCTGTTGTTAAATGTCCAGGTCTCGTCTCCTTAGAATATTTATTCTATAATATTGAATGCAGTATTATTTTCGTGTTATTGATGATGGACTGAATTAAATAGAGCAATCACATTTCTCCCGTTATCAATTTTTAGCAAATTCCGAGTTTCATGTTTCTTCCCTTTCAAAAATGGATTCTAAACAACATAAGTAATTCTTTACTTTTTTATTTTCCCCACCAATAAATAATTAATAACAATCACTTGAAATACTGAGTTTCTTCTTACAAAATTAATTTTTACTCCCCATTTCTATATATAATTCTTTGATGACTGGCTGCACATGTAAGTTGCATCTTTATCCTGTTGTGGTAGAACTACTTAACCATCCACAAAAACGCAGGGGATGTAAATAGTGTCCTTCGGCAATAATAATAAAAGTAATAGCAATATTAATAGTAATAAAATTTACTGTAATTTGTACTGTTTCATTTCTAGGCAAAAATAATTCAAGATGATGTACAGAATTTTGTTTTTGAGTTTTCTCACGTTTGCTTGTTTAAAGGTAAGTAACAAATTACATTTACAATAAAATGTATTGTTTTTTTCTTAGAAACAATAGTAATATGCGTTACAAGAGCGGTATGTTATAGTTTTCATGTTCGAGGAAAAGTTTCAAAAAGCGAAACGTAGTTGAGCTTTTTTAATTTCCGAGAATTGAAAGAAAACATACCGCTCGTGTATCGTACATTATCGTATATTACATACCTAAAAGAGGAATTTCTAATTAGTTGCAATGAAATCTTCATCTTGGTTTCTGTTCAATGACGGCAAATTTGCAAAAAAAAAAAAAAATCTATCTTCAACATTGTTGCTTTAAAATGTTTTCTGTGTTTACTATACTCCAGCAGGCCGTGATATACGTCTGCCTTTCCCCCCCCAGTCTATAAATGCGAACTTAAAACAAACGGTAAGATTACGTAATGATTTATTTTTCATTTTAATATTTTAACAATATTATTTATATAACATATTGCAGTAATAACATCGGCCTCTGGAATCTTGTTGATTTTTTCACGGCTTCTATAATGTTACTTGCATCCACGAATGCAGTAACTTTAGTGGAGTTGTAGAGTTTACTTAATTTTTGCAAATATTTAAAAACAATAATTAACAGTGCAATTTACGTGAAATTGCAGTGGTAAGTTTCCAATTTATAATTATTACTATATTGAACGTCTCTAAAAATAACATGTTAAAAGCCTAAAGCAGTAAAATCAATATGTCACTTAAGCGGTAAGAAGAGGGAAATGATTATATGTGTTAGGTTGGGAATACTGAATGTGGAATTTTAGACTTACCGTGGATTGGTTTTGTGCGGAAACCAAGCAAATACGCACGATCTCGCACAAAATATTTTTGCGAATCCCTATCTAGAAGTGTTGATTACAGAAGAGTCTGAATCATTATGTAAGCAGCTAAAAAATTGCGGAATGGATGTGTGAAGATGTACCGTAACTATGACAGGGATGTATATCTGATTTTAAAATAATTTTATTTGAAATCAAAAGATATTGTAATCACGGGGATTAATACTAACTAACGTTAAAGTATAGCCGGCTGCAGTGTAAACATTTGGATCGCTACTCCGTACAAAAAAACACGTTAAAATATTTATTAATTACACTAGATTTCAATTTACAATGAGATTTCTATATTTCTTATACAGGGTGCCTCAGAAGGAATGTAAAATACTTCAGGATACTGCAGTATGAGTGGATTTAACCTGATAGCGCATATCTATGTTTCGCGTCTACGCAGTGTTTATTGAATTCTTTGCAGGACTTTGGTTTTGACATTTTAACCTCAAAGCAACACACATTGAAATACAGATACAACTCAATTCGTTAGAAGATTGAAATAACCATGAACAGAATTTATTTTATCTTAAATACATACGGTATTGTTTATTGTGCAGTTCTGTGAAATTTATCTGAGGAATGGCTCCTTGTGCAATGTTTGAAGTTGGGTTAATGTTTATTTTGAAATCAATGTCATTTTCAAAATAGGCGCCTGATATTTTGGATTGCTGCTTTCAAAGTTTGCGGGTTGTTTCGCGTAAAATATTAATCAATATCGCATAGATAAGATGGAAATCGATAGTTGGAATAATACAGAGTGATTTATATAGAACTGACACATTTCTTTCATTAATTGTTTCAAAACGAATTGTGCTAGCGACAACTTATTATACCTAAAATGTAGAGGAATTTTAGGAGATTATTTACTACTATAGCAAATGTTGTCCGGCGTTGTCAAATCCGGAGATCTCGGTGGCCACAGGTTCCTGGAAATTATTCGGTCGTCACATAACGGATAAATGGAACCATGCTTCATCTGTGAACCATGTGATGGACAATATGGCAGGATTTTGCACAATCAACGTCTGAAACCAACGACAATATTTCAATCTTTTATCCTTATCTGGTTCCTGTAGCTGATGAACAACCGTAACCCTATGGCTTTAGGCTCTCTGACACATTGAGTAGGTGTACCCTGTCTCCTGCGACAAACGTCTTAATGATTTTTTGGGTGACTGCTCCAGTCGTGCTCTTACGTCAATAACAACCGTGGGAAGCCTAGATGAACGATGCTTGCCCTTTTCACTCACCAGAGATCCAGTTGTTTCCAATTTGTTTACCAGTCCCAGTATTGTGTTTCTTTTGGGAGGATTGCGAACATCAAATTCTCTTTGATATGCCCTTTGAGTAGCTGTAATTGAATTCGTAATTCAGTATTGCTTCACAAGGAAGAGTCGTTGATTTAATGTGTACTGCATTTTCACGTTGTCACAAAATGTCGAAAACAGCTGCCAACAATAGGAATAAAATAAACATCTGCGCATCTAGTGCTGCCAACAATAGGAATAAAACATAAACATCTGCGCATCTGGTGACAAGGAATCGAAACTCCAGAACATTCTGCTTAATTTGGTGCTAAAATTGGGTCATTGAATGAATTTCCAACGGAATAATTAAAGAAAGAAATGTGTCAGTTCTATATAAATCACTCTGTATAGTGAACAGCAGTACTTTCATATATATTATTAGGATAAAGTAAAGTTAAGTGTAATTAGCGTATTATAGTATGTCCGAATAAAAATACAATTACTATTCAGCGCGTTGTATGTGAAATTAGTGTTTTCATCACAAAATACAACCGTCAGTAAAGTTCTTGAAACTGCACTGAATGCATATAAAAACTTCACCATCACACGAACAAGAAAACCAACATCTCACAATGTTGTAGTTACCACAATTCTCATTTCCAGTCATGGGTCCCTGGGTGAAAAACCTTCACCATATCACCTTCACATCCCCCAAAATTATGAAAAAGTAATTCAGTTGCACCCTGTATACATATTGTATTTGGATTAAACAAAAAAACCTAGCAGGAAACAAAACTGTTGTCAGAATATCTTTGAGCATTTATTTGCGAAGTTTAAATATTATTAGTATGGAAAAGTAAATCGTAGATTACAACATTAACGATATTTTAAGTTACAGACACAGTCTTTAATTCTGTATTTGATTTTTCAATATAATTTCTTTTCAGGATAATATCTTGGCGCAGAAGAATGCGAGTGAAAGTAAGTTACGTGAACTTTATTTATCTTTTCCATTTGAGATAGAAAAAATATAACGAAACTAAAGAATCTAATTTCGCAAACCCATTTCAGAGTATTTCATTTAGTAAGTACGCTATTTTATCAATTACATAAACTACTGCATACGTTAATGTAGCTATAAATTATCACATATAGAAGATGGAAGAGACATAGCTTTTGTGAGCGAATATCTCATGTTATATGTAATAAAATACTCTAATATCATATTGGTGTACAGCAGAGTTGGTATAGGTCAATTTTTGTCAGATGCCTTTCCAATTCACTGTGGGCTAAAGCAAAGAGATGCACTATGACCTTTACTTTTTAACTTTGCTCTAGAGTATGCCATTAGGAAAGTCCAGGATAACAGAGAGGGTTTGGAATTGAACGGGTTACATCAGCTGCTTGTCTATGCGGATGATGTGAATATGTTAGGAGAAAATCCACAAACGATTAGGAAAATACGGAAATTTTACTGAAGCAAGTAAAGAGATAGGTTTGGAAGTAAATTCGAAAAGACAATGTATATGATTATGTCTCGTGACGAGAATATTGTACGAAATGGAAATATAAAAATTGGAAATTTATCTTTTGAAGATGTGGAAAATTCAAATATCTGGGAGCAACAGTAACAAATATAAATGATACACGGGAGGAAATTAAACACAGAATAAATGTGGTAAATGCGTGTTATTATTCGGTTGAGAAGCTTTTGTCATCCAGTCTGCTATCAAAAAATCTGGAAGTTAGAATTTATAAAACATTTATATTACCGGTTGTTCTGTATGGTTGTGAAACTTGGACTCTCACTTTGAGAGGGAACAGAGATTAAGGGTGTTTGAGAATAAGGTGCTTGGAAAATATTTGAGGCTAAGAGGGATGAAGTTACAGGAGAATGGAGAAAGTTACACAACACAGAACTGCACGCATTGTATTCTCACCTGACATAATTAGGAACATTAAATCCAGACGTTTGAAATGGGCAGGGCATGTAGTACGTATGGACCCAGAAATGCATATAGAGTGTTAGTTGGAGGCCGGAGGGAAAAAGACCTTTGCAGAGGCCGTGACGTAGATGGGAAGATAATATTAAAATGGATTTGAGGGGGGGGATATGATGATAGAGACTGGATTATTCTTGTTCAGGATAGGCACCAATGGCGGGCTTATGTGAGGGCGGCATTGAACCTACGGGTTCCTTAAAAGCCAGTAAGTAAGTAAGTAAGTAAGTAAGTAAGTATGTAAGTAAGTAAGTAATATCATATTAGTGGAAAATTTCAGAAAAAAGATTACTTTCCGTAATGTTTAACAGCCTGTTATTCGTTAACTATTACGAGTATGTTCGTCATTTTTTGTGCAAATCGATAGAAAATCTAATAAAGAATAATTTATCCCTCTGCCATATGTCAATAGCATGGGCGGTTTTCGTGTAAATTTAAATAAAAAAACCTCCTGCTTTGTTTACCTATCACACAAAGTTCCTAAAATGATTATATCGTGCAATATTGATTGTCTTTAAAATGGAAATCCTTGATCTTTAACAGACATCAAGTTACCGCTTGGATTCGATGTCAAAGATCTTCCGAGGCTAATAGATTTTTAAGCACTACGAAAATTTTAGCATTGCTTCCCTTAGAAGAACAGTAAATCTCAGGGACTCGTTTCGTGGATCTAAGACAAGTATATGAACTTGTTCCGTACTGAAGGCTCCTGGAAATATTTCCAGTAGATTTTTATCACACATGAAATTTAGAGACAATACAAGGGGCCCAGTCTATGACGTAAGTGTGTGCGGATTTATCCTGCACTCCAGATCAGTTGAGGTATAGTAAGTACATCCACAAAACGTAAAAAATGATGACAAATTAAAATTTTCAAAATATAACTATTTTAATAGAGAGTTGTCTCCCCTTTAATTTGATATAACAATTTCCGATTTATGCCTTATGGTTTTTCAGATAAGTCCCATTTTCCAAAATGCTCTGTCATCAGCCACGGTCACTTACTTTTGGAGTGCATTACTTTTGGAGTGATCTTCGTAGCAGTCAATCCCCTCGTCCAGCATTGCTTGTAAAATAAACTTCTTTCTAGTCCCGAAATGGATGCATAGATATCTGGGCATGATCATTAGTTTGAAAAAACCTTTTTACATGATGAAGTAATTTATAATCTTTTACTGTTAGTCATAAAACTGTAAATTTGTGTGTCAATGATGTTGTACGTCATTTTAATAAAAGTCCCAAAGTAGAAATTAAAATTCTGAGGAGGATGAGCATAAACCCTGGGACAAACACCATTGCAGGATTTGTAGCATCAATGGAAATAGGGACAAAAATGCCAAAAGAAACATTCCACACCTGAAGTTAAAACAAGGCGGAGGTATTTGAGAGGCAGAAAGAAGCTGAAACTGGACCGACATGAAGCTGCTTAAGGGGTGACATATGATGATGGGGTCTTCTAGGCTCTGAAAGTTTGTTGCTCATTTCCTGTAAATAGTAATTTTAGAATATTTAATTCTTTCAAACATGATATTTCAGCCAAATATGGTGATACCAAGAAGATATTGGTTTCATTTTGAAGCCTGAAATATCCCCCAGTGCCTGACAATGAGTAAAATAACATTAATATAATTAATAATTATCTATAGGTTTTTTTACATGATTTACTCACTCACTCACTTACCGGCTTTTAAGGAACCCGGAGATTCATTGCCGCCCTCACATAAGCCCGCCACTGGTCACTATCCTGAGCAAGATTAATCCAGTCTCTATCATCATATCTTACCTCCCTCAAATCCATTTTATTATTATCTTCCCATCTACGTCTCGGCCTCCCCAAAGGTCTTTTTCCATCCGGCCTCCCAACTAACACTCTATATGCATTTCTGGATTCGCCCAACGTGCTATGCCCATCTCAAACGTCTGGATTTAATGTTCCTAATTATGTCAGGTGAGGAATACAATGCGTGCAGTTCTGTGTTGTGTAACTTTCTCCATTCTCCTGTAACTTCATCCCTCTTAGCCCCAAATATTTTCCTAAAACCTTATTCTCAAACACCCTGCCTATGTTTCTCTCTCAAAGTGAGAGGAAACAAAACCATAAAGAACAACCGAATATAACTGTTTTATAAATTCTAACTTTCAGATATTTTGACAGGAGACTGGATGATAAAAGTTTCTCAACCGAATAATAACAGGCATTTCCCATATTTATTCTGTGTTTAATTTCTTACCGAGTATAATTTATATTAGTTTCTGTTGCTCCCAGATATTTGAATTTCTCCACCTCTTCAAAAGATAAATTTCCAATTTTTATATTTCCATTTCGTACAATATTATGGTCACGAGACATAATCATATACTTTGTCTTTTCACGATTTACTTCCAAACCTATCGCTTTACTTGCTTCAAGTAAAATTTCCGTGTTTTCCCCTAATCGTTTGTGGATTTTCTCCTAACATATTCACGTCATCCGCATAGACAAGCAGCTGATGTAACCCGTTCAATTCCAAACCCTCTCTGTTATCTTGGCCTTTCCTAATGGCATACTCTAGAGCAAAGTTGAAAAGTAAACGTGATACTGCATCTCCTTGCTTCAGCCCACAGTGAATTGGAAACGCATCTGACAGAGACTGGCCTATACGAACTCTGCTGTACGTTTCACTTAGACACATTTTAATTAATCGAACTAGTTTCTTGGGAATACCAATTCAATAAGAATATCATATAAAACTTCTCTCTTAACCGAGTCATATGCCTTTTTTAAATCTATGAATAACAGATGCACTTTACCCTTATACTCCCATTTTTTCTCCATTATCTTTCGAATACAAAATATCTGGTCAATAGTTGATCTATTACGCCTAAAACCACACTGATGATCCCCGATAATTTCATCTATATATGAATTTAACCTTCTCAAAAGAATATTGGACAAAATTTTGTACGACGTCAACAATAGGGATATTCCTTATATGATTTATGTAACTTAAAATATTATTGTAAGTTACATATATGGTAATATTTAATTAATGTAAATAAAAATGAAAAATAGCTCTATGTCAGGCACTAAAGAATAGTTTTAGCTATAAAACTGTGAAAAATCTGTGGCTCTATCCTAAAAACTGCATGAGCTATCATGTTTCGAGTTGCATGTCAAAATTATAAACAAAATAATTTTTAAAAACAATTTAGACAATTTCAAGGGATCTGTTCACTTTATTATCTTTCTGGTATCATTCTCAATTGTATAAAAATTTTACAGAGCAAAATTATACAAAACAAAATTTTTGTATGTAAAGGTGTACAAATATCTTGTCCCGTTAAATACAACTAAAAGAATTTTTCATCGCTGACAGTTGGAAAGGTAGGGGACAGTAGCTTTAAATATACTCAGAAACAATTTTTTTGAGTAAATATTAGATACTTAATGATAAATGGTTATATTCATTTTTGTAAATACAGAATGAGTCAGGAGCAAAGGTAATGGTTTGAGGGGGGATAATATTGGTGATTCTGAACAAAAAATTATACGACCATATTATGTCCTGTTCTTAAGGGTCTCAAAGAAAACTAATGGAAACAATGAGGAACGGGAAAAGTGCAGGTGATAGTAAATTAAAACATTGTTGCCTTATACAAATCTAGCTTTCAGGTAGTAGCTCCCTGTAAAGCAGGTTCGAATAATTTCAAGGAAAAATTGTTCCGGGGCCGGGTATCGATCCCGGGACCCTTCGCTTAGCGCGCGAACGCTCTACCGACTGAGCTACCCCAGGAACCATACACGACACCGTCACAATTTTTCCTTTGTATCCACACAACTCACGTGAGCTGACAAGACGCCAGACCTCAACTATGAGTGCACACAACACTCCGTGTGACTTAAATTGTGGCTTTCTGTTAACGTATCACAGTAACGAATGTATTATGCAAATATAGCTTTCAGGTATTAGCTCCCTGTAAAGCAGGTTCGAATAATTTCAAGGAAAAATTGTTCCGGGGCCGGGTATCGATCCCGGGACCATTCATTAGCGCGCGAACGCTCTACCGACTGAGCTACCTCAAAACCATACACGACACCGTCAATTTTTCCTTTGTATCCACACAACTCACGTGAGCTGACCTCAACTATAAGTGCACACAATACTCTGCGTGGCTTAAATTGTGGCTTTCTGTTAACGTATCACAGTAACGAATGTATTATGCAAATCTAGCTTTCAGGTATTAGCTCCCTGTAAAGCAGGTTTGAATAATTTCAAGGAAAAATTGTTCCAGGGCCGGGTATCGATCCCGGGACCCTTCGCTTAGCGCGCGAACGCTCTACCGACTGAGCTACCCCAGGAACCATACACGACACCGTCACAATTTTTCCTTTGTATCCACACAACTCACGTGAGCTGACCTCAACTATGAGTGCACACAATACTCTGCGTGACTTAAATTGTGGCTTTCTGTCAACGTGTCACAGTAACGAATGTATTTTTCCTTGAAATTATTCAAACCTGCTTTACAGGGAGCTACTACCTGAAAGCTAGATTTGCATAATACATTCGTTATTTTTGCCTGATGTTCTGTTTAATTGTGTACTTTTCTCTACAGAACATGTTCAAAAAGTCCACCGTCAACTTCAATGCACTTTGCTGTTCTTGTAGACAACTGCTGTGTTGCTAATCTGAGCTGATTCGAACGTTTCTTTACTTGAGCACAAGCATGTAAAATGCGAGCGAGAAGTTCTTCCCTTCTTCCCACATTGCGCCTGTGGACTTAGCCGTTAAGGCAATCCCACACACTGTAATCCAATGGTGTGAGGTCCGGTGACCTCGGTGGTCAAGAAATGACTCCATCGTGACCAATCCAACGCTCAGGATACGTTTCATTGATCCTACTACAACCTAATGTTTTGGTCGCGTCCGCATGTGGGTGCTGATGAAGGACAAGAGACTGACACCCATGAATTTCAAACAGCTGTACGTCAGAAACTGTTAAGGGGAGTTGTTCATTATCGCATGCAAAATAATGGTAAAAATAGCCTATCTTCTGTCAGTCATAAATATAATAGTCTACTATTTATCAGTGGTCTTTCATTTTTATTAGCTATGTGTATATACATATTAAGCTTTAAAATGAAAAAGAATGGTGACTCTAGAGTAAATCTGTATCCTTAAATTAACTTTTTTAATTAAGCACAACTTTTTTTATAAATTCACTACATGTCTGTGATTAGATACACTCTATTCACTTATTATAACACATATTGAATTGAAAATTTGATCACTTACTGCTAATACATACTAAAACATACCCTACTAAATTATTCATATATCTGTAATATTATGGGCATAGAGCTTATAGTAATCATCACCGTCAATAAATTAAAAAAAAATTGAAGATTAGTATAAGCCCTATGCCCATAATATTACAGATATTTTAATAATTTTAGTAGGGTATGTTTTAGTATCTATTAGGCAGTAAGTGAAAATTTTAATTCAATGTGTGCTATGATAAGTGAATAGAGTGTACCTAATCACAGGTATGTAGTGAATTTATATAAAAAAATATGTTTAAATTCAAAAATTAATTTAAGGGTAAGATTTACACTATATTACCCATTATTTTTTCATTTTAAAGTTTAATGTGTATACATATATCCCAAAAAATTTAAATCGCTGTGATAAATAGTATTACATTTATGACTGCTTGAAGATAGGCTATTTTTACCATTACTTTGCATGCGATAACGTCCAATTCCCCTTAAGAAGAGGAAATATGTTCATATTAACATTTTTTTGTTACGAATCACCAATTATATCACCACTCACAAAATGTACCTTTCCTCCTGACTCACCTTATATAAACTGCCTTGCTGTCGTCAAAATGGGATTGACTGCACGAAAAATGCATTCCTGTGTCTTTACAATATTATTGTTTTGTTGTCTACAACAACAAATCATTATAGACGCCATAGATTTTATTAAAATTAGTGAAATGTGTTTTTTACTATCGGTCATTTGATCAATGACACTACAATCGAAGTACAGGGACATCATTTTATTTTTACTAACATTTTTAATATTAACCTGGCTATACCTCTGGATTAATGATTGAGACCCGGAAACACCGTTTGTTATCTCCTTCGACAACTGGAGTTCGATGATACTGGCGTAAAATACAAACAGATCACTTTACTAGGTACAGGAGGAAAGAAAAGTAGTTCATCCATTTACGTAAAGTAGGAAATATCGCGATTTTGATTTTGATAATTTTCATTAGGTTTTGTTTAATCAAAATACAGTACAGTATTAACAGTAAGTGTTTTTACTCACGAACTGAGCTGTCCATGTGGACGTATTCATTATGCAGTGTATATTATACTGTCTACAGCACATTAGCGTACAATATAGAGAATGAAGTTAAAATAAAAAATAATCATAATATGGATATTTAAACACATTTTTTAAAATGGTGGCCGTTCATTTCGATACAGGTCTTTTGTGCCTATTATCGCACTATAGACTATTGCATCTAATTCCAATTACCAGTTTCGTCCTTCATACTTAGTAACTCATGTTGAAATAATTCTGTACCTACTCTATAAAAGAGTACCTTACGTACTGTAAATTCAGTCTTCACTTCTGCCCGACCCGCACAGATTAAATTACTCAGACATGCTATCTACTGTCCGTCCAAGTGGTTATGTCGCAGGATCGTAGAAAGGGGAGGATCACGTGACAGTTAATTACTTAACGAGGCCCTTTTATTTGAGTTATTTTAAACAGTTGCATAATATTACGTAGAGTCCAATTAATTTCTAAGAGAAATTAATGTTTTCAGAAAAGAGCTAAGAAACCCAGCCACTAGTCTTTACAGTGGAGCGAGCAGAGGCAGGTGGGGGAAATCGGGATGCGACGTAGGCAAACGGACGACAGTACCTGTGCGAAAATATGATTCAATATTGGAAATTTTCGTCACTGGAAAACGCGAACATATTTCTGAAACGTACTATAATCACTATCTCAGTACTGCGGCCTTAGTTCTGTGTGGACACTTGGAACTTGGTTAGTAGAAGGGGTGGGAGTGAAGTACATTCAAAAACTCAGGTACAATAAAAGTTGAAGTAAAAATAAAATGATGTCCCTGTACAAACATGTACGTGTAACTTAAGTTAGCGTCGTGCATTACAGGCCCTATGTTCTATTCAAGTTTGTCGAGTATGGTGAAGTTCGATATTCGTCGATTTTCGCACTACAGAAGAACGTCTGTCGTGTTTGTTCCAAGTTTTTGTAAAAATTTTAGCTGTCCCCCCATTCATGTATTAATCTCTTGAGAATTTTAGCACAAACCTTGGGAACAGTTTTCATATGAAATAAGACGACGTTTTGAAGTCTTGGTTGCCTCTCTCATGTTCGAACATTGCAGGACACTAACTTTAATAATATTGTGACGCCCACGTGAGATTCGAACTCACGACCAGCGTCCCGCAAGAGAGCAGATCGCGCGGGCTCCACGGAGCACTGAGGGACGGCGCGCGGCGGAGAGGAAAGAGGGGAAATGGCCTACGCGGCGAGGGAGTTTGCGCGCGCATCTTCTGCTTGCCTAGAGAGGCCGAGAAGTCCGTCGAAGTGGAAAAATCGCGAATTCAAACTTTCCAGGCTACGTCGCTGTGGTTATAAAAGAAGAAACGCGAGGGAACTCGGACAGTGTGTGATTCATGATTAGTTCAGTCAGTAAGCCAGTGAACAGAGCAAGCCAGCCAGTCTTGTGTACCGGAGTTCGACTTGAGTGTGCGTCCGCAACTGTGTCAGCATCCGAAGGCCTGAGTTCGAGTGCAGTGGACCGCAGTTGGAGGGACCTGAGTTCGAGTACAGTGGACTGTCTCTGAAGGTCTGTGGTTCGAGATACTGTGAACTCGAGTGACTGTGCTAGAAGAACTGTGAACTGAGAACTGACAGTTCTGGTTTGTAAATAGTGCTTTGTAAATATTAGTTAAGATTAACAGTTCATTGTTGTTCGTACTAGTCCAAGTAAATTGTCATTGTCGTCAGTGGAGTGCACTAACGAATACTGTGTTACGGTGTGGAGAGCAAATCCTATTGTTGAGATAATAAAGTTACATTGTTGTTTAGTTTAAAAAAATTACAATATTTATGCATGCTTTAAGGTACAGTAGCATATATTTTATGACGAATCAGTGCGATTGCTAACTGCAAATTATGAATAAGATAACAATTTCTATTTTCAGGAACCAAAGTAGAAGAACTAGAGCACATCATTGCTATTACTGAGAAATTTCCAGCTTGGGGTACAGAAATTGCAAATAATTTAACTTCGGAAGTAGGAACAGTACTTGAATTAATAACACATTTGAAAGGTTTTGTTCAAGGAATGAAAGGTAAATATTTGAAATAATATGGCATTATCGACAGATGGGGAAAAGAAACTGGCCAACCTACCCCATTATTTCTTGGCCTAGTTGCCTCATGAGTGACGTCTTGTGGTGTCACTTGTGGCGTCCATACCTGTCTTCGGACAGTTGAATAAACAAACAAGAAGAATTATATAACATTAAACGTGGTCCTAGATTTATGATCATTTTTCACTATAATGCACCATTTAAATGATGTATACAAAAGTTGAGTCATTCTTGTAATACTTACAAGGGAAGGGTTTCGGCTCGAACAGGAATTTTGGTTAAAAATTTGTACAGACGGTTACCTCACAATGATGATGAAGACCGTAAAAGCATTCATTTGTGTAACTCTCCGTTTGGTTGATATTGGTCAATACACTTCTTCAAAAATGTGCATGAGGATTCTCTATAAAATGCATGAAACAGCATGGAGCAGAGCAATAATCACAACTCACAGAAGCAACACCTGAACAATCTTCTGAACCACTGAAAAATCAAATGCCACCTGAATTAAATTTTTGAAGTCCGAGACTTGTTCACAAATTCACGTAACCAGCTGACTGCCAGGAATACTGAAGCATAGGGCGGTACACTGGAGCAGACAACTGGTTATGAATAACAGAGTGCATTTTCATTATAAACACTCGATTTCGCAAGTTAAGTTCTGGATTCTCAGCAAGAGTCCTTATGTAATGTGTTATCCTCCGAGCATATATTTTGTATTGTCTAAGGAAATAGATATTCAGAGGCTGGATATATTTATTTTTTTAGGTGGGATGATCATACATTCCATGTCCTAGCCTTGGAATGATTCATTTGTTAAGGTTGCGTCCTTGTGCGCATTCAATGACACACAACAGTATATACGTTTGATTAGCTGCAATATTTTCAGACAGAACGTTGGAGAAAAATGTTCTTAAATGGGCTTTAGACATTTTACCACTCGCACTAGCTTCTAGACTAGGCTAGGGTTACGGGTAAGGTGTCCCATCCCCTTAACTTGTGCAGTGCTCTCCCCACCCCTCAACTTGTACAGTGCTCTAACAGACAAACCACACATTACACAAACGAATGCTTTTGGGAGCTTTATAGAGATGTAAAGATGGGCCTGCATACAAATTTTGGATACGAAATTCCTCTTCGAGCCGAAACCCTTCCCTTGTTAGTATGTATTGCTGATATAAGAGAAATACCAAGAACACAAATTTACCTCATACTTGATTGAGAAGACCACATATACAATAAAAATTGATGAAGGAATAAAATTTACCCTCAGATAATTTCCTCTACATTGCAGAAAAGCACTAAATGTAACGTATCAGATTACACACTACTGCAGAAATAATTATTTTACTCTATAATTACTACCATTTTAACAATAAATTTTCATTCTTCCAGAAAACAATGCCACAGTTGAGAAAATGGTTTATGATCACATGCTCAGATCTTACGATTTCTATTCGCCTTTCTTAGATGTTCTGCAAAAGTTCACTGCGGAAGGAAGGGAAGTTTTGGAAATATTCAAGAACTATGCACATACACTGAACAAGGATTGAGAGATCTGAATTAATACAAGAGCTAATTGAATATAATATCTTTTTTGGCAGTACGGGAACTTTCTTCTTGTCTTTATTATGGCTATTTCACAGTATATATTCGATGCTAAACTTCTAGTAATTTGATAGTAATAATTTAATTAAATTATGGTTGTGGATTTTGCATCTCATTTATAAGAATGATTTGTTACTTAAATATTTTATATTAATAATAAATGAAGTCTTCAAAGTGGGATGTGTTTTTTATTGTCTATCATTGCCTGAAATTACTGGAAAAACACATAAAATTATGATAAAAATATGTTTTTGAAGTGAAATTCATCACAATTTTCCTTTCCTTATTTTCACAACATCCCATTTTTTATATTCAAGCTGAAAATCGCTGCAGTTAATATAAATCATAGGTTTTTTTTTTTTCGCGGACCCGATAGTTTATTCTGGTTTCGAAGTAATAGCCTCCATTAAAACTTTTAAGTAACAAGTAACGTCTGTAAGTTCATACAGTCAGGATTGTTTTCCTGAAGCATCATATTCTCTGATACACAGCCAACAGTATACAGGGTGATTCACGAGGAGTTACCGACAATTACTGGGCTTATTTCTGAAGACATTCTCAACAAGTATGTCATATGGACATGGGTCCTATCCTTAATATTTCCAGAGTTACACTAGTTTGAACTACCTTTTGTTGTTTAGTTTTAAGAGTAAAAGTATATTACAAATAAATATTTAAAAATATATAAATAAATTTAGCTTCCTTTATGTAAAGATTGCCAGATTTGACAAAGCGTATTACATATATTTGGAAACACACCTGAAAGGTAAAATGGTATACAGTTGAAACCGTTAGGGAGTCGAATATACAAAATGTCAGAAAAATTTACACCTAAGTAGCGTTTGTGCTCATTTGGTGTTAAGAAAGGGGGGGAAAAAATATCATCAGATAGGTCAGAATGATTTGAATGCCATATACCACAAGAAAAATAATAGTACGGATTTATTGGCATTGATATCTAAACCAATCAACAGCCATCGGTTAAGATAACTTGAAATGTCCATTATCACTCCCATACAAATGATTTCTCAATATCTGAACCGATCCTTTTGGGGGCACTAATGGTTATTTCCTTCACAATGCTGTGTGTTAGTCCCAGGTATTTACATTTGTTGGCAAAGAAGGAAGGTATGGTACCTCGTGCTCCCACCATCAGACCTATTACATCAATGTGGTACAGGCTATATTTATCTTTATAGATCCGTTTCTTTTCACTGTCCACCTCATGCGGTTGATCTGCATGTATCTCAAATCTGATGGTGGGATCCAGAATGTATGCCGAGTTGTTCTTAATGGCAATGATATCAATTCGCCGAACACTTCCTTGTGTGGATAGTCCCTGCATCTCTTGATGGACTGTAAACCCTACTTCCTTCAGTGCCTCAGCTAGCATAGAACGGACAGCATGGTGACGGATGTTGCGAAGAGCCTCACTATAGGGGCAGAAGCCAAGGATATGGGGAAGAGTTTCAATCTCGCTGAGACAGCGCCTACAGCGGGTACCATCCGGACTTCTATCCGGTACAGCTCGGACCGGAGTGATATAGCCTACCATTTTAAGGGCGTCTATCCATTCCGAGAGGGTTAGGCATTTGTGATTTCTTATCCAGTATCACTTATTTAACTTTTTTTAGACAGATAGATGCATTTATTGAGTAATATTATACATACAGATTTTTATATTATCACAGTTTTCTCTAAAATCCAATGCACGGGTCTTCTGACCGTACGTACTTTGTACCTAAAACATGTCCTACTTTGTAGGTTTCACCCCCCCTCCACCTATGATTTAACCACTACTCTCTAAAAGAACACATATATTAAAATGAAAATGGCACACAAAACATATTATATAATATATCCTAACCTAAAACAGACATAAAAGTGTATAATTGGGTAGATACTGTTATCCCTTCGCCAGTTCGTGTGACAAACTTCAACAGCTGAAGTTCTAATCTGTCTCGCCTTCAAGAGGAACAAGCCAATCTTTTGCTCGTATTCTCTATTCCCCATGAGGTCAAGACATGCAAGCGAACTCCTATTCTGACTTAGCATCGAGGGTTGTAGATATTTTCTCCGTACATGTTCCAATTCGACACAATGTAATAAAATATGTTTATAGGAGTCCTTTTCTCTGTAAATCGGACAAAGGCGCTCTCCTTCGTTTACAATTTTATTACCCTTCTATGCCCCCAATCTTAGCCTCGCTAAACCTGCTCTTCTGTCTTTGTACTTCTTTAATTGGGAAGTTCAGTGGAACCTCTATTATCCGTGGTAATGAAGGGGGTGGAGTGGACGGTTAATCGAAAAAATCTGATAATCCGTACCATAAAATATTTTCATTAATTAAGTGCATATTACAGTTTTGTATTTCCTTCCGTTGTGTTTAACATGCTAGATAGTAGACCACAAGTGCAATAATTTAAGTGTGAATTTCAATTATGAGTTTACAAGGGCCAAGGAAATTCCTTATAATGTTTGTTTACGGAGAGATAGGAATAGTAGAGTAGACGTGTGGATTGTTGTAGATTTACATACTTTATTTTTGTGTTTCATTATATCGCGGACAGTTTTGACGTCAATCTCGTATTGTGATGAGCAAAGCTCGGAACTTGGGGACTTATGTCTTTGCACGTGGCTAAGCAACGGACTTCAATGTCAGCAAACTCCCGTTTCCAGCACAGAGGTACTGTCAGGTCTGCTATAAAAGTGGTTTCTGGGTGAAGCAACATATTGATAGTATTGTGGTAGGTTGAAACACGTAATTTTATAGCATATATATATATATATATATATATATATATATATATATATATATATATATATATATAATAAACATCAGCAATATATCAAATTTACTGTTCTGCTCTGTACATTATATTACAGTGTATGACTACTTATATTCGAAGATTTTCCAACCCATAACTTCTTCGTCAGTGAGTTAAACATGATAGAGGAGCTCGGAATCAAAACGCGTTATGTCCACAAATCAAAACTTTTCAGGAGAGTCGAAAAACTTAAAGCTCCTAAACTTCTGAAAAATTTAAAGTTTTGAAAGCAATATAATTAGAATTCTACGCAAAATTAGGTGGCACTATTGCGCAAAATCAAACAAAATTATCCAAGTGTAATATTTATATAAGAAGTTTTGAAAATCATGGACTTAATGCGTTTTGTTCCGAAATTACGGACTGAAATCGTTTTGTTACAAACATATATATTCAAAACACTCATTTAAGTTGATTTTTTTAATTGTGACCATATTCCTTTCCAAAGACTCTTATACAAATACAAATTTAGCTTTGAAGACAATTATTTTATTAAATTATTAAATTATGTTTACCTGTTTTAGCAAGCAACATAGAATGAAAATTTAATTTATTAAATTTAACTGTCATTGTTGAGTTCAGTTCAGTCATATCATTGATAATGCAGGCTCTTCTTCCATACACTCACACTTCACTATTTCATCATCCTCACATTGATCAGAAAGTCCTTCTTCATGGTCAATAACCTTGACATACAACTGCAGCTGATCGTTGTTTTTCCAATTTTCACCAAATCTTTGTTGCAATAACTTTTTTATATCCAACAATTTTTCTCCTTTTATTTTATTCCTTAATGGCACTAAGGGTGGGTCAAACCTCTCAATATTTTCAATGGCATGACCTCTCTTAAGTAGTGATACTGGACATTTACTTAGGTCATCCATTGTGTAAGTATACTCCAATTTTACATTGATGTAATGTTTGTTTGCTTTCATTATTTTCCTGAGCTAACTCTCTTCATATCACTTATGCCAACTGGCTTTTTCAAGTAATCGCACAGATCTCTGAAATTGTGTATATGCCAATCCTCATCCAACAAGTGAACGACACCGACTGTACCGTAAATATCATGATATTATTTTGTTGTCAGTATTTCAGAATGTTTCCTGAGGTTTTTCTCCAAAATATCAAACATCCGTTTTGTTTGCAAAAAGGAATGCCCTCGCACAGAAAAAGTCATACATATTTCCATCAAGGAATCTGGAGATTTATTCAACAACCACCAATACAAAGCATGGACAACATGTGCATTTCGATTTTGACCAGCGCAATCGTCGGAGAAGTGTCTCAGGAGGGAAATGTTTTTTTTTTCTTTGAAATTATAATTTGTTAGGAAATGAGACAGAGCAGAGCTAACTTTAATCGCCCCTCTTTTTGCCTGGTTTTCTGCCCAGCAGTAAAATGTTGGGAAATGTGTTATCAATGTCAGTAATGTTCCCAAAGCATAGTAAGAAAGCTGTCGTGCGTAGTATGCCTCCCCAATTGCTAGCTTTGGTAATGGCTGCACTTGTTGGACGTCAAAACATAATGACATACTATTCTGAGGATCTTTCTTCATAATTTTGTGAAATGTTTTCGCTCTCAATTTATGAGCAGTTAACTCAGCTTGTACTTCCAACTTCTTTTCTGGAGCATCAGCACATTCAATTTGGAATTTCGTCCTGATGCAAAAGCTACAAACGTCCGTTGCAGAATCCCCAAACCCCAAGTTGAAATTTGTAGAAATAATGTTATAAAAAACATTTTTTCACCTTTAAAGAATGTGGAACTTCAGCATTGTACATTTTATGCAATCTATTTATGTTCAGTTCCGAAGCAAGGTAAAGTCTCTTACTTTTCCCCCTTGAATAATGGCTTTCTCTGGCTTTGAGTTTAGAAAAAAATTGATTACAGACTTTTTTTTTCTGCATACAACTTGCTTTTGCGGCCACCCCCTCTCCTCTCAGTGATGGGTTTACACGACATTACTGACTTAGCAATAGTGTTAGCTCTGCTTTGCCCAATACTGAATAAAGTTCTAAAAAACTTACAGCATATTGGAAGTGTTTCATCATGAACTCTAACTTGATACCTGATGAACATCGAGTTTAATTTTTCACCATCCTTCCTTGGACGACGTCGTTTCGGAACGGACACAGACATCATGGATCCCAGAAGTCTATCTTGCTGCAATTTATCATGATGATTAAGGACTCTTTTCTTTGCTGAATTAGGTAGAACGCTGGGATGCTGCAGCATCTGTATCTTCCTTCCTTATGGTTACAGGGAGGCTCGAACTGAAGCATGTCAAGATCCTTGTCGGTATATCTAAAAATTTCAAAATTATGATTATATTAGGTGATAGACTATGCAACAAACTTAAACAATATTGCATCAATTATTGCGTGATTAATTATCATATTATCATAACGGGTGAATTAAGGAGTCAATTCTAACTCATAAACTCATATGTAAAACTGTATGTAGAAAAGTATAATAGACTCACCTGTTTTCTTGTTCCCTCTTTCGTTTCGATGTTCCACTCTTGCGACGTTTTCGAGTTCCTGTAGAGTGCTCCCCAACTGGCACACCTTCTTCCATGATTTTATAACATGCGTAGTGCTTAAAATGTTGTAATGAATGCAGCTAATACTCTATCAGCCCTTTCGTGTAAATTCTTTAAAAATATTAAATCTTTCACTTATTTCCAGAAGCTGTATTAACTAACCCCTTGCCTACTGAAGTCTGGTCAGCAACGTGATGCCCTCCCAAAGCGTAGCCGTCTAGACGTGACGTCTCGGAGACCCCGCGACTTTTATTTACAGTTTTCATTCAAGCTGTCATATTGAGTTTTTTGAAGCTGTCTATTTAGAGATTTGTTGTATGTTGTAAAACGACCTTTCTTGAAGAAGAGGAGTAATTTTGCTCTAAATATAAGCGAAAGGTTTTCTAAAATTCGTAACTGTTTAAATAGAAGTGCATTGAAGTTGTCCTGCACCCCAAGTGGAATCGACAAAGTTTAAGAAAGGGAGTGAGAATCGAGGTCTTGTAAGAGTTATTGGCAGTAAAGTAACATGACAGAAAAGGTCTGTCTACGAAGCACAAGATTCACATGGTCAACATAAAGGAAAAAAGGGTAACAGTGAAGGGGAAGAAACGGTGATGAAACTGAAGGGCGTAATAGAGTACAATAACGTTATGTTGTGGGTTCACCGTCAGGTCAGCGTCAGAATGAAGTCTTATACCCCTTCCTCATTATGGCGAAATACGTTAAAAAGACTGCAGAAATGTTTCCTTCAATATAATATTTATGGTACCGGTCCTTTTCAGCTTGTCGATATCTACGTAATTGCATGTAAGACCGTGAAGGGAAGCAAACCCAGGCAGGAAAGGATCTTCACAAATCGACTAGACCTGAAAGCAGACATTTTATTGAGGTTTAACCTTGCCTAGCTGCAATGTTAGTGGAAGGGATGCTGGTGTTACGACGACAATGTTACAAGCAAACTGTCGGGCTCATTTCCCCCCTTCCCGTCATATACCTATCACCCATAGAAAAATAAACCAGCGATAACTTGCAAAGCTTTTAAATCTCACAAGAAACAAGCGAAATAACGTGGGAGTGCAAACAATGTTTTGTACTGGAGTCTTTCGAAACCTACCATACAGTTCAAAATGTAACTAAATTATGAGTATAATATCACACTTTGTAGTAAAAGACCCATGTTTATTGCAAACGACCTCCACCTGCTTTTAAATGCCACTCACCGCACACCACTAACTCACTGTCTGCGCGTGGGGATTTAAATAGAGATTCCAGGCAATAAACTCGTCCTTTTAAATCTTACTGCATGGACCTAAAGGTAGCAATAAAAAAAAACTTTAGAGAAGAGTCAACAATGAACATTAGTTAAAGACAGGAGGCGAATTAATTACGTTCATTCTGGTGTACTGCTTTCGTTAGAAATCTTAACTTCATGGACTTAACTCGGTTTGATCCATTCAGGGTGATGGACAGAATATGTTCTGAATCAGACCCTCGATTTCAGGCTGACTTTAAACAGGCTAAAAATATCAATTGCAACAAATGTCAAGCGTAGCATGATGAAACACCTCTAAAAGAACGTAAATTCGGAAAAAACGCATTTTCGATAAAATATGGACTTAACGCGTTTTGATTCCGAGCTCCTCATTTGAAACGAGAAAAACTTATTTCCACGTCACATGAAATTACGGGAGCAAACTTAAAATAAATTTTTTAACTGTCACTGTTTTGATCGATTTTCAGCAGTTGCTAGCTGATCTCTTACCTGAGAAAGATAAGTATATCCTAAATTTTTCTCGAAAATTGTTTTCAATTTGTGTGTCACTACTAAGGCAGATCCCTCTACGACTTGATCCATGGCTATGGACAAATTTTCCACCAATTTAAGGGACTGCAATGTCTTTCAATGAGTGCCGTTTCCAGCCTTTAGTTTGTATGTGGCACAACTTACAAAATACAAACTCTCCATTCGTAGAAAATAATGTATCTCCTCCGAATTTCTCCACGAAATTCTGTACCTAAAATTTAAAAAATGTATTTTCAAACTTCTATAATACCCATTCGAATAACACGTATTTTCTAATTCCTGTAACAGACCGTTTATTTGTAATTCTCTGATTGTCATTGGCTTCAACATGGCACAGTTTCCTCGTGCGTAGATGTGACCACTTTCTTAGTACACACGACTGTCCTTGAGAGCTTACAGCGTGAGCTTTGTATACGTTGTACCTGTAACCTTACTCATGCACACAACACACAAGTCCCCAAGTTCCGAGCTTTGGTCATAAGTAAAGGGCTGTAAGTGACTTAAGTTACTTTTGAGAAAATGGGGATTAAATATTTAAGCTTTCGTAAAACCGGTGAAATTTTTATTTAAATTTTAATGTGTGATGCGATTAAAATATCCCTTTGCCACTAAAATTTTAGATACTTTAGCGTACACTGGATGCACTTAACTCATGTTATTACAAATGTCACTAGCATTCCTTTGCTTCTAGCCACCTCAATTCAAAATAAGCTAATATGAATTTTTAAACAAGTTGCTGAAAATGGTTGCCGTTCATTACAATTCAGGCTTCAATTCTTTACGCATATTAGGCCTATTAAAAACATTTTGAATCATATTCTCTGAAATTGAATTTATCGTTTCTTCAATATAATTTTTTAGTACGATATTATTAATATAGGTTCTTTCTTCTATAGAAAACGCAATCATATTTCTAAAACACACTATACACTGCAGTGTTTACTTCACTGCTTGAAGACTTCGAACGCAACAGCGGCCGTAAGTTTGTCTGTCTGACGGGAGCAAGGACATTAGTGAAGGGGTGGGAGTGAAGTACATTCAGAAATGCAGGTACAATAAAAATGTAAGTAAAAATAAAATGATGTCCCTGTATAAAGTCGTTATATATGAAATGTGCAGGCATATAACAACCGCTATTTTTGCAAGAATATGCTTTGGCAGCATGGACATAACGCTATTTAGGGCCATGTCAATTCATTTGTACAGTAAATTACTATTTCAAATTAAGCCTCCCATTCAATTTATTTTACCACACTGCGCCTTTCTGTTATTCGAGAACTTTATTAACCCTAATACAAGTAAAACTATTACAAAACTGATATAAATTAAGCGAGTATGATAATTTACGTCTGACTGAACTAATTTTTCTATATTTTGTGACTTAATTTTATTCGATGCAATCTGATTATTATTATTATTATTATTATTATTATTATTATTATTATTATTATTAATCCTTCTGAATCTCCCTATCAAACCAATCTCAGGTAAAGGATCACGCTCCACAGTTTTAAAACTACTGCCCCTGAGAGACAGAGACGGAGAGTGTATTTGTGATAACGTCGCGCTAGCATGTTACTGGCGCTCCCCAAACTTCAGGAGGTTTGAGCGCGACTGTAGTACCACAGTCTACTATATACAGTCGCGAAACTTGAGGTGATTTTTTGCAAATCTCGCGATAAAGCGCTCCAAGCGGTTAGCAACTAGAAACAATAGACTGTCCACTGTCGACTTTGGATTTAGAGTGGACTGAGTCGTATTTCCATCGAGTGCTAGGTCGTTGCGTATTTCGCATTGATGCTTGTGAAGAAAAATCCTAACATCTATTTCTTATTTTACTTCTAGATGCAAAAAGTGGTTAATAAACAGCAGGAGGGAAGATCTAATGACAAAGAATGAAGCATATCTTTATAATAATATAAAGCTTTGCTCTCTTCATTTCGAAAACAAACAATTTATCAATGAAAACAACAATAAATTAATCTGGAATGCAGTTCCAACTTTATTTGATGTTTCAAATAAACCTTTTCTGTTATTACCTGCAGCTGAGAAACAAAAGCTTTGCACTAATTCTACGTCTGTATCAGCTGATTCCTTGAATAATTGTACATTTTCAGACAACTTAGGCCTACTTTTTTTCCTTCAACGGATATGTTTTTAATTATAGCTGTTAATTTTGTTGTTATTTTTATTTGTTACCTTACTAGAGACGTAGAAAAAGTAAGTCTATTACAATAAAATTTATTGATCATGTTTTATTTCCAATTCTGGTGCTTAACCTCATCCCACTTTGTTAACTACGTAAGCCTACACTACAAGTACCGGTACACGTAAGTTACTCCCATTAATTCATATTTCCATTATTAATGTTATTATATTATTGTTGTAAAGGGAAATGCAAATTAATATTTATTGGTTTCATAGTTCATTATTGCTATAATCTTGAATGAGTGAAGCGATTATAGTAAATTTCAGTTCGTTTTGCACAAACAAAAATAATGTTAACCTATTTCTTGCAGGTATCTTCGAGTTTATGGCGGAATTTAATGTACTTCATTAAAATAATATGTGAACTTTATCCATTTAATATTTCAATAATGGAAGGAAGGTGTTAATTATTCCAAATGAACCCGACAACAAAAGTGTAACATATTTTGTCGTCTGCTAGGAGAGATCTGTGATGATGAGGCGATAGTAGCGATCCTAGTGGTGGGCAACTACCCATGTTTGCATTTTACTACATATTGAGCTTCGCGACTGTATATAGTAGACTGTGGTAGTACTATGTAAGGGTAAACACTTGTAATAAAACATCCAATATTAAGTGCACACAAACTCTGTGTGACTTGAATAGTGGTTTTCTGTTAAAGAACAGTGACTTACATTACGCAAATTTAGCTTTCAAGTATAGCTTCCTGTGAAGCAGATTTGAATAATTTCAAAGACAAATTCTTCCGAGCAGGATACGAACCCGGGATCTTTGGCTAAGCGCACCAACGCCCTACCGACTGAGTTACTCAGGAACTCTACCAGACACCGACTCAGTTTTTTTCCTTTATATCCACATCCCTCAAAGTGGGCTGACAAACCAGCAAACATCCAACATTTGCCTTGAAATTATTCAAATCAGCTTCACTAGGAGCTATACCTCAAAGCTAGATTTGCAGCATATATGTTATTCATGTAATAGAACTGTTTTTATTAAATTCCAAACCTCAGGATTAACTCGAAAACTTTAGGGAATGGAAATATTTCGAAAACAAATTCGAAATCACTGCGAAGATTTCTTTGAGAAACTGCAGTTCTAACAGATAACTCGGCATACGGAAGTCCGCCAGACGAAAATACTCCTTTGTTTAACTAACCGTAACACGGAAACTAGTACGTATTTCGAATACTAACCACTTTCAAACTAATTTCCATTCTTTCTAAACATTTCTCTCGCTTTGACCCCTATCTAAAGTGAAAAATATAAAACTTCGCCGCTTACCAACTTTTGAGGTATCACTGTCTATTTTGAACAAGTCATTTCGAAATTAGTATATTTTTCTCATTTTCCATAAAAGATCTTGATATCGAATTGTTTTCTATGCTTTCCTTAGATATTTATCAATGATTCCTAAAAATTATAGCGCGATTGATTGACTATCATAGGGGCTACGACATGATGTTTAAGGGTGCGGCAAATAGCGTCCTCGTCTACAGCTACTGATCGCACGCACCAGATTTCTCCCTCTCTCTTTTGCACCACGGTGCACATTCCGATACACTCCTTACCCGATACCCAATTTGTAGTTCATCTGAGTCGGTCAAAGCCTATTTCATTATATACAGAATCGTTTCCAAGAAACGAGATTGAGTACGTAGAGATCAAAAAATATTGTAGATGAAGTCGCCATTTTCAATGCTTTAATTGCAATTGCAAAGAAAATATTGAATAAATGAAGAAAGAGATTGAAATCCTAGAAGCTGTTGCTATGGAAATAGAAAAGTGTGTTATAAAAGCATGGTTTAAATACTTCATAACACGTTCCTATGGAATCTTACTATAGAACAATAAAGTCAAAGTTTTGCAATGTAAAAGTGTCAATTGAAGTTCTTCTTTTGCAAAATTAGTATATAAAATATGTTCAGTCTCGTGTGTGCTATACTAGTACATTATGCAACGAGCCTATAATGATAGTAATTAAGAAGCGAGTATGGATGTTTATGAAACGAGCGCAAGCGAGTTTCATAATTTTCATACGAGCTTCTTAATTACAATTATAGGCGAGTTTCATACGACTTTTTATGATCGACCATATTTCTAACTTGAAATTACCGGTATTCAGATGTATACATTTGATTTGTATTTGACAAGATCGGAAGTGACCTTGTTCTAGGTCGTGAATTGTGAGATGTGCGCAGACACGAAAATATTGATTTTTTTCCGAGGAACAATAATGATATTGACCTTGTGTAATCCGTTAAACTTGGTATAATCTTGATTATTGAATTCGACATTGAAAAACGAGATGATAAATTGAATTTATTTGAATATTATTTACAATTAACGCTAATTATTATAGTAACAGAACATAACCTTCTGCGACAGTATTGGATTTCCAGCCTCCGTGACTTTTCGCTAATTCTCTTTCGATTGCATATCCGAGAATAATCGATACTTGCGGTTCTATAACGGTATAAAGCTGACTCGTTATTGGCTGAACACCTGTAAGTTGAGTTGTCATTGGCTGAAAACACCTGAACTTTAATGAGTAGATGTACTTTAATGACATGCATTAAGGGACTGTATAATTACTACATTTCGGCATGGTCGAGCATAAATTATTTTAAGTATTATTGGTATTTAAATTTAATTTTAAATTATAGGTCTTTTGTTTGTAATGTGTAATTTGTGAAGAAGTTATAAATCAATGGACGTATTGATTTTATGGTCGATAATGCGCTGACTGTCAAGGAAAGAGTGATTTAAAAAATGTTTTGCTCGACCATGCCGAAATGTAGTAATTATACACCTGGTAGCAGCTCTTTAATGGACCTCATTAAAGTACACCTATTCATTAAAGTTCCGGTGTTCCACCAATCATAAAATACCATTGTAGCAATATGAAAGCGCAAGTATCGATTATTCTCGGATATGCAATCGAAAGAGAACTAGCGCGAGATTAGACAATATTAAACTCAGTCGAAAAAAAAAAAAAAAAAAACACACAAATGAACATCAATTCGCCGTCATCTCCCAGCCTTTCGCAAAGCACATTCCCGCAAATTAATTTCACCAATTGTCGGAAAAAAATCAATATGGTCGAGCATAAAAATTCGTATGAAACTTGACTATAGCGGTAACTTAATTAAGACACTCGTATGAAAATTATGAAACTCGCTTGCGCTCGTTTCATAAACATACTCGCGTCTTAATTACTACCATTGTAGTCTCGTTGCATAATGTACTATTAATTGATTTGTGTGAGGTAAAAAATTTCAACTCATTGCTGTTAATGAATCTATTGGTCAGGTTGCTGTTCTGTTTATGATATAGGTATAATGACCACCACTGTGGAGTAACGGTTAGCATGTATGACCGTGAAACGAGTTCAAATCCGTTTGGTATAAATTACCTGGTTGAGGTTTTTTTACGATGGGTTTCCCTCAACCTACGAAGAGCAAATGCTGAGTAACTTTCGGCGCTAGACCCCGGACTCATTTCGTTGGCATTATCACCGTCATCTTACTCACACGCTAGCCTATTACAGCAGTTTATACAGCACCGTAAAATAACCAATTAAGAAGTATTTATTTACCTTCTGCAATTTAACATCACCATCAAACTAGCAATTACTACAATATGTCTTATAATATGATACCGATACTGAAACTGAAGTAACATCTGTATGTATGCATGCATGTGTTTGTCTGTATGTAACACAGATATCAATGAGTTTGCATTTTTGAAGCAGAGATAGGGCTTAAATTGTATTGTATTGTATTTATTAACATTCCATGGTATTCATACATGCTTACAGCTAGAATATGGAACAAGTAAAAAAAAATTAATACTATTATAAAATCTTAATTTATAGTCACAGTCTAGATCAAATATATACAGATGAGATTTACAATATAGTCTACTAGTACAACACAAAGTTTTAGTATCAATTTCATGAAATGTTATTCAATGTCATGAATTCACCTACAGAATAGAAGGCGTGAGAAATTAGGTACTTCTTTAATTTGGCCCTAAATAATTTTATGTTTGAGTTTCATTTTTTATATCGATAGGGAGGCTATTAAACATTTTTACTGTCATATACCGCACTCCTTTTTGATAGCACGATAGACTTTCCGATGGAGTATGAAAGTCATTTTTTTGACGTGTATTTATGCTATGAACTGTTGAATTAGTTACAAAGTTTTCACGATTACATACGAGGAAGATTATTAATGAAAAGATATACTGGCAAGCCATGGGCATTATTTGTAGTTTTTTAAAAATAGTCCTACACGTTTCCCTAGATTTGGCACCTACTATAATTCTAATTACTCTTTTTTGTAATAGAAATAAATTGTTAATATGTGGAATTTCCCCAGAATATTATTCTGGAGTGGAAGTATGCAAAGTATATTGTTTTTAAGATATTGATATTTACTATCTTTTGCATAGATCTAATAGCAAAACAAGCTGAATTTAGTTTGGGGGTAATTTCTTGAATATGATTTTTCCAATTTAACACATTATCGATTTTTAAGCCATGGAATTTGGTTGTTGTTGTTTCTAATAGGGATCTATTATAAATTATTGCGCTAGAAATTTGCGACGTTGAATTTGGACAGGATTTAAATTGAATTATGCAACCATTAGGGCCATTAACTACGCACTAGAATGGTAAGGTTCAATAATTCTTCTGCAACAATAAATTGTGTCGAGGCCTGCTGAACTTAATATGAAGGTAATATGTGTTTCTACAGTACTGTCAACTAAAGTAATTATTCTTGTAGCATACTGACAATAAGTGCTTTATGTAACATTGCAAGCCAAAGAATGGCGTAAGTAACTTGCAGGCTTACAACTAATATTGATAACAATTGAAGGGTTCAGAACCATGGTGAGCCAAGCGCCATTTACTAAACCATAGAAAACAAGGGTTAAAATGAAGTTATTACCATAATCAATGGAAACATATAGCAAGTAATATAAAGTATACTCGTTCAAACTGAATGATATGTCAATCTTCATTAAACTATGGTATTCACTTAACTTCAATCCTTGTTTTCTCCGATTTTAATAAATGGCGCTTGACCCACTATGGCTCTGAACGCTTCAATTCTTCAGTTATCATACAAGGGCACTAGAGTATAACTCTTGCATTTTATCACTCTAAACTTAGTCTCTTTATCTACCATAGATTTTGCATTATCAATTTAAATGTGACTGTAGCATTCATAATGTTGAAACTTGAACACAATTTATGCCCTAATGATAAGTACTTCGAACATTTTTTGAGTAAACTAGAAGGATATATATAGTGTGGTATTCAATACCTCTGAACAAAGGAGTTTAACTGACAGCCGTGGAAACATCTCTAAAACTACCGGCCCATTACAGTTCCGTAAGTATAACCGCCAGTCTGCTAATGAGTTCTTAAAAATTTTAATCAGTTCATATAGCCCCAGTTGTAAAAACACGGAATAAATTCCTGCTAAAATTAATTTCATGGTTACGCGAGAAATGTGTTGCACGAACTCAGAACAGTGCATTATCCGGAGGATATCTTCCGAATAAGCTATTCCATGCTTTCAGTCGTTGTTAAAATATTATCTATAGAATAAAATATTGTATTGTATTGTATTGTATTGTATTTATTAACATTCCATGGTATTCATACATTGCTTACAGCTAGAATATGGAACAAGTAAAAAAACTTAATACTATTATAAAATCTTAATTCATAGTCACAGTCTAGATGAAATATATACAGATGAGATTTACAATATAGTCTACTAGTACAACACAAAGTTTTAGTATCAATTTCATGAAGCGTTATTAAATGTCATGAATTCACCTACAGAATAGAAGACGTGAGAAATTAGGTACTTTTTTAATTTGACCCTAAATAATTTTATGTTTTGAGTTTCATTTTTTATATCGATAGAGAGACTATTAAACATTTTTACTGCCATATAACGCACTCCTTTTTGATAGCACGATAGACTTGCCGATGGAGTATGAAAGTCATTTTTGACGTGTATTTATGCTATGAACTGTTGAATTAGTTACAAAGTTTTCACGATTACATACGAGGAAGATTATTAATGAAAAGATATACTGGCAAGCCAGGGGCATTATTTGTAGTTTTTTGAAAATAGTCCTACACGATTCCCTAGATTTGGCACCTACTATTATTCTAATTACTCTTTTTTGTAATAGAAATATATTGTTACTATCTGTGGAATTTCCCCAGAATATTATTCTGGAGTGGAAGTATGCAAAGTATATTGCTTTTAAGATATTGATATTTACTATCTTTTGCATAAATCTAATAGCAAAACAAGCTAAATTTAATTTGGGGGTAATTTCTTGAATATGATTTTCCAATTTAACACATTATCGAATTTTAAGCCAAGAAATTTGGTTGTTGTTGTTTCTAATAGGGATCTATTATAAATTATTGCGCTAGAAATTTGCGACTTTGAATTTTAACAGGATTTAAATTGAATTATGCAACCATTAGGGCCATTAACTACGCACTAGAATGGTAAGGTTCAATAATTATTCTGCAACAATAAATTGTGTCGAGGCCTGCTGAACTTAATATGAAGGTAATATGTGTCTCTACAGTACTGTCAACTAAAGTAATTATTCTTGTAGCATACTGACAATAAGTGCTTTATGTAACATTGCAAGCCAAAGAATGGCGTAAGTAACTTGCAGGCTTACAACTAATATTGATAACAATTGAAGGGTTCAGAACCATGGTGAGCCAAGCGCCATTTACTAAACCTTAGAAAACAAGGGTTAAAATGAAGTTATTACCATAATCAATGGAAACATATTGCAAGTAATATAAAGTATACACGTTAAAACTAAATCATATGTCAATCTTCATTAAACTATGGTATTCACTTAACTTTAACCCTTGATTTCTCTGTTTTTAATAAATGGCGCTTGACCCACTATGACTCTGAACCTTTCAATTCTTCAGTTATCATACGAGGGTACTAGACGCATAATTCTTGCATTTTATCACTCTAAACTTAGTCTCTTTATCTACCATAGATTTTGCATTATCAATTTAAATGTGACTGTAGCATTCATAATGTTGAAACTTGAACACAATTTATGCCCTGTTGATAAGTAGGTACTTCAAACTTGTAAGTAAACTAGAAGGATATATATGTCGTATTCAATACCTCTGAACAAAGGAGTTTAACAGACAGGCGTGTAGACATCTCTAAAACTACCGACCCATTACAGTTCCGTAAGTATAACCGCCGGTCTGCTAATGAGTTCTTAAAAATTTTAATCAGTTCATTTAGCCCCAGTTGTACAAACACGGAATAAATTCCTGTTAAAATTAATTTAATGGTTACGCGAGAAATGTGTTGCACGAACTCAGAACAGTGCATTATCCGGAGGATATCTTCCGAATAAGCTATTCCATGCTTTCAGTCGTTGTTAAAATGTTATCTAGAGAATAAAATATAAAATAGCAGCAGCATTAGACATGAATCTCTGATACTGATTGTAAGTGCTTATCTATATAATGTATTATTATTATTATTATTATTATTATTATTATTATTATTATTATTATTATAACAACGTTAGACTAATGAAACTTCTTTCTAACAGTAATATTTGTTGTAAGAGTAGGCCTAATTACCTATAATGTGACTATTTCCATGTAAATGTACAGTATGTGTTGGTAGTAGAAAAGTTTTCCGGGCTATGAGGCCGTGGTCTGTTGGTTGTGAGACCAAACGTAATCGTTCACGCTGCAGTGAACCATCTTCACCAGCAATTGCTGTGCGGCTGGTTCTACTGAAGATGTTCACCGCACCAGTGAACCATTGAAGATGTTCACCGCAACCTACCACGGCCTCATAGCCCGGAAAACTTTTCTACTATTGACGCAGGCCGTGAAAGCCTACACTCCAGTATGTGTTGGATGACGTTTCGTACAGTATGAGAGATATCCGACAGATCAAGGGTCGGTCCGGTTTTTGCCACTATTGTCCATTTACATGGAAATGGTCACATTATAGGTAATTACTGTTACAACAAATATTGCTGTTAGAAGAAAGTTATTTTAAGGATAATTAATTATATTATTATTATTATTATTATTATTATTATTATTATTATAACAATGTTAGACTAATATATACCGCTTTATTTCGTAGAAGAAGGGAATTCAAGATGATGCACAGAGTTTTGCTTTTGAGTCTTCTTACGTTTGCTTGTTTGAAGGTGAGTAACAATTCGCAACTCACATAAATTACGCAACATTTGGAAATATGATTCTGTGTGAAGTAAAATATTTTTCGAATTAGTAGAGGAGAAGGTGGAAATATGGGCTACCTCGTTTTTTACTACATATGGTGTTGTTACCTAGCGAAAAACCTCTAAAACTGCATCTCGTGTCCATCAGTCTGCATGCACCAAGAGACAAACCAGTTGCCTTTGTGGTGTGGATGTGGTGTGTCCTTTGTGTTTTTCATCAATTTCAAAGTTTTTGCAGGTATGCAGTTTCAATATTATTGAAAGAAATATATTTCGTATTTAGAAATCACGCTTGATGTGTTGCACTGATGAAGAATAGCTCTATCACATGGCATAAGAGTAATATTTATTTAGGACAACAATTGCCGACATAATCTTAGAAACCTTCATGAGTCGATGCTGCTAATATGGGCTATATTCTTTTCTTCTTCTTCTTTGGCACTACGGCCCTTGTAGTCTAGCTTGGCCTCCCTTAGGATTTTGTTCCACTCCTGCCTAACCACAGCCAATATGGATTACCACTGTATCAAATATGGAATAGGTAACCCATATTACCAACATTAAGACGTCCCGTTTTTCATTATTGTGATTTGCGTTATTTGTTACAGAATATTGCCATTGATGTGGCACAGGTTTCACTTTGTTTCTTTGTTTTTTCCAATTTTATTTTCAAATTTTAGTAAATTTAGATCCTTTTTTCAGTGAGTCACTATATGAAGAACCCACACACAGCAGTTGATCGTTGCACTACAAACTGAAAACGTTGACCATCTACTTTCACTGATCCAGCTGGTTCACAATAAATTCTTTCAGAAGATGTTTTCCAGCTGAAGATATTTAAAGGTCGGACAGTAAAAGTAACATGTTGGGTCTCCAAGCTTCTAGATGTTCTGTCCCCAGTATACCTGTAGAACCAGTTCGTCTTACTTTCAAAAAGTAATTATATGCAAATATCTATTGTAACTATTGAACTTTAAGCCTGGATAAACTGTATATGAATAATTACTCTGTATGTCAATAAAGATTTTCAAGCAATATGCCACACCATTTTCCATTATTATGAGGAAAACAAAATGGTAGCCCATATTTCCACCTTCTCCTCTACTAGAAGTGTTGATTACAGAGACTGTACCTCATTACTTGAGTGGTTGCAAAATTGGGGAATGTAGCTGAAGATATTTTGAAGGGAAAGCAATATAACAGGGATGTTTTTCTACTATTAAAAGACTTTTATTTGAAAACTATAGATTTTTTCATCAAGCTATTACCATCTACAAAATTTTCTTATCACCTCTTCACTTGCAGTCCAAGCGTTTTCCTCTCTTTCGTTATATCGTAATTATTGAGGATGATTCTTGTTCTGGGCATTCAGTTAACATGTTGATTGATAGTTACATACATACTCCAGTGCTTGTTTCATTTCAAGTTGGTGTAAATTAGCCCCACTTCCACTGTGATCCCATATATAGTCTGTCCGCTCTTAGTTTGGGTCCTAATGTAAACTTTAATCACGTGTTAGTGACAGCAAGACATTCTACTCACAGATAAGTAGTGCACAGTGTAACTCTAAATCCACGTACAAATAGAAAACAAACTTAGAGATCTGGTATGTACAGTTACGGTTTTTGGCAGATGGACATAATTATTTTTCTTCTATTCGGACCTATTCTAAGAGCGAACGGAGTGTAGTACATACATATTGTATATTAGCCGTACCCGTGCGCTCCGCTGCACCTGTTAGAAATAAATATAAAATAATTACATAATTAAAATAGGATATTTGATCCCGGGAACATTCGTGTTTGATAGAAGGATAAATCGTTTAATATGTTACTTAATTTAAATTGTATTTAAATAATTAAAATGCGATCATTTTGGTCCAGAGACCACTCATTAGGTGCAATGACAATTACTTTAACATGTTTCTTAATTGTTATTACATGCAACCATAGTTTAATGAAGATTGACATATCATTTAGTAATTAATTAGCTTCCGATATTACTTCATACAAACACAGAAACATTCTCTGTAGGCTATGTTTAATAGCTTTCGATTGTTGTTGTCCAAGGTCGCATATAGACGAAGACACTTGTTTTTATTTCATTACAGCGCCTTCGATGGCGTTGTTATCTTAATTTTAAAACCCATTTATCTCATTAAATATCAGTCCTATCTAATTTTGTAGAGAATAAAACTTATCGAAAATCATTTTTAAAGAAACTTTTGTTATGTAACATTTTGTAAGAAAATTAATAATAAGGGAGATATTTCGATTTATTTAATTCAACCCCCTTATAACACCCGTTTTAAATAAGGTATTTTGAATGCTATATATCCTAAAATCTAAGTTACAACGAACTTAATTTATATTCCAATTTTCATATAAATCGGTTCAGCCATTATCGCGTGAAAAGGTAACAGAAGACAGACAAACATCCAGACAGACAGACAGACATACAAACAAAAATTTCAAAAAAAAGATTTTCGGTTTCAGGATGGTTAATTATACATGTTAGGACAAATTATTTTTGGAAAAGCTAAAATTACCAGAAAAATTTCGGGTACAGATTTATTATTAGTATAGATACAGTTGTTCGGAACATTAACTTCAGCTTCCATCACTTTTCCGTAAAGTCCAGAGTTCACTCGCACAAAAGAGGACAGATCATTACATACTGTATATACAATATATATGTATATATTTTATATTTAAAACAGGGCACCTGAATAGCACGGCCATTTGTAGTGATAGAAGACAAATCTTCAGACAAAATTTGTTTGGCGTGAAGGGGGACGGACACATTCTGGAATAGATATTTGTTTGATAGGTGCAGGTGTAGGGGAGATACGTAAACCAAGTTCATTATTTTAAATGGATTTATATGATTTATTATTTACCCTTTAATAGTGCATTTGAAGACGCATACAACAACTGTGTGAGCATAAAATGCAACTTAAATAATGAAATTGAAAACAGAACTGAAAAAATATGAAAATTACTTGAAACATGGAGGTGCCATCAATAAAAGTACATCTAGTTTTCCTTATGTAATTTCTGTGAAACAAAAAGGAGTGAATAGTTTATTACCGTACAATACAAAGATTCTCACATAAAATGGCAGACTTATGCTTCCTCTAAACACCTGTAGAGAAATGTACTCCAACTAGTGGGTTTTTGCTTATCAAACAAAGCAATTACATGGAGGTGATTTTGACATGAGGGACAAAGTTTCCGAGATTACAAAAATGAAACAGGTTTCCATTTTGTTCTGCCTTATTAAGATAATCTATATTAATAATAAATCTGTAGCCGAAATTTTTCTGCTAATTTTCGATTTTCCAAAAATAATTGGTCCTAACATATATAATTAAACACCCTGAAACCGAAAATCGCTTTTTTGACATTTTTGTTTCTATGTCTGTCTGTCTGTCTGTCTGTCTGGATGTTTGTTACCTTTTCACGCGATAATGGCTGAACGGATTTCGATGAAAATTGGCATATAAATTAAGTTCGTTGTAACTTAGATTTTAGGCTATACGGCATTCAAAATACGTTATTTAAAAGGGAGTTTATAAGGGGGCCTGAATTAAATCGAAATGTCTCGCTTATTATTGATTTTTGTGTAAAATATTACATAACAAAGGTTTCTTCAAAAATCATTTTCGATAAGGTTTATTCTTTGAATAATTTTGATAAGAATGATATTTAATGAGATAAATGAGTTTTAAAATTAAAATAACTGCCATCTAAGGCCGTGTAACGAATTAAAAAACAAATGACTTCGTCAATAAGGGACCTTGGACACAACATTCGAAAGCTATGAAACATAGCCTATAGAGAATGATTCTGTGTTTGTATGAAGTAATATCGAAAGCTAAATTAACCGATTTGTATAATTAATTATTATTTCATCATTTGAAAGTGTAGTTTCTCATATAATATAATATAATATAATATAATATAATATAATATATAATATAATATAATATAATATAATATAATATAATATAATATAATATAATATAATATAATATAATATATAATATATTATTACATAATATAATTTAAGTTATTTGAAGGGTTCAGAACCATAGTGGGCCAAGCGCCATTTACTGAATACGTAGAAAACAAGGGTTAAAATTAAGTTATTACCATAATTCAATGGAAACCTATAACAAGTAAAATAAAATATAGGTACGCATTAAATCTGAATGATATCAATCTTCATTAAAATATGGTTGCATGTAATAAAAATTAAGAAACATGTTAAAGGAATTGTCATTGCACCAAATGAGTGTCTCTGGACCAAAATGATCGCATTTTAATTATTTAAATACAATTTAAATTAAGTAACATATTAAACGATTTATCCTTCTATCAAACACGAATGTTCCCTGCATCAAATGTCCTATTTTAATTATGTAATTACTTTATATTTATTTCTAACGGGTGCAGCGGAGCGCATGGGTACGGCTAGTAGTAAATAAAGTATTGTTATGAATGTACAATATGTAATTATTTATTTCCATTAAAGCAAGGTATTAAGTGACTGTTCTGTTTGTGAATTAGAGTTGTGGACATTCCATGGAGATGACATTCAGCACAAAATTACTTTAACATACAGTACATTATTTAAAAAATTACAAAATATTTCTGTTTGGCTATCCGCAATGGTAATTCGTTTGAGAACAAACACCAAAACTATATAAAAATTATAATAAACATATGAAAATGAAAGAACAAAAGTGTGGACACAAATTTCCACTTAATTTAAAAACCATCCATCTACACAATAAGAAATAAGATAATTTTATGATGCACTACCTTAGAACCAGTAAGAGGTATATATCTGCAAGACCTTTACAGCTCCTGGTTTAATACCTTTCTAGCACTTCATGACAAACATTTTTAAAATGTATAGCTTTACGATTCTTACAATATTTTTATGTGCATATTAATGTTTTTACATTAATAAAAATCGTACAAATGAATGACTTTCAGAAAATTAAATAAATTTTAAAAATCTATCATAATCTGCTTCGTAAATATTTAGGGTGCTATTCACAGACATTTCGCTTGCCCGCGCTACGAGCTTGCTAAACTAGCCCCGGCTATCGACTGGTTACTTGTACGGATTCATATCATATCATATCGCTAACACTGGTTTATGAATACGAAAAACGTTAGTTCGCTGATCATCCACCGGAAGCCCGCGCTAAGAATGTCTATGAATACGGCCCTAAAACTTTAAGGGCAAAGGATCCTAGGGTAATTTAATTATGCTATAAATATCAATATAACTGTTCAAATATGACGTGGAAAACACTACGTCGCAAAACACTTCTATGGATGGCAAATAGTGTGTGCTAAATACATTACATTACATTTTACACACACACACACACACACACATCATACATACTTTGCAAGGAATCGACGCAATAAAGATATCTTGAAATATTTATTTGCGATCGAAGACGAAAATTATTTGTACTGAGAAATAAAACTCTAATAATAACTTTAACATTCTATTCAGTTATTAACTAAATTTTAAATTCTGTACTTTATTTTCTAATATGTTTCTTTTTCAGCATGACATCTTGGCGCTGGAACATCAACGTAAGTAATGCGAAGTTATTTCGTAGAAACAATAGTACAAATATAACAAAACTAACCAATCTATTTAGTACATTCCCCAGCCTCATTTCAGACGTCAGATTTATACAAACAATTATTGTTCTTCCTCTGACACATATCGTCAAGTGAGATGTACTGCCTGATAATAGATGTACATATCATCCAGAAGATAGTACAAACTAACAAAGCAAGAAAGCTCCAATACACATTGGTCCGCAAATTAACCGTTGTCCAGATAATGCACATTTTCTGTTGATATTCCTCGCTGACTAAGAGCAGACGTACAGACATCTCTTAACTGAATTTTGCTTAAAGCAGGTGTCCAAAATGCTGTCCATCCATTTTAACGCAACGTTGTACTCTTCTCTGTAGTGAACTTCGAATCCTTTCGGGCAGTTCTAGGTCGTTCCTTATTTTGCTGAAAGGCATCTTCAATCCGAAACCGCAATTCCTGACGTTTGTTGACCTCAGAAACGTAAATCAGGCTTTTTACATTACCCCAAACACAGAAATCTAATCGGAATTTAATCCGGTGACCTAGGAGACCACGGTAAAGGCCCTACTCTGTCTAAGGGAATGACGCATGAACATTTAATTTTCGGACCAATGTACAATGGAGCTTTTTTCTTTCTTTCAGTTTGTATTATTCATTTGTAAATTGTTCACCATTACTTTAGAAACATTCAGTATATATTTTTGAAGTAACAGTCACTAGATCAATTCTATTCTACAACTAAAAGGCAAGCATGTAGGTACCTTATGTAACATTTCTGCACTATTTTATGATATTGTATACATTTTATGAAGAATTTGTACGACTGCTAACTGAAAGTGATAAATTGGGTGTAATTTTATTTACAGAGACCAAAGTAGAGGAACTACAACGCATTATTTCTATTGGGGAGAAATTTCCAGAATGGGGTATGGAAGTTGCAAATAATCTAACAATGGCAGCAAGAGGAGCAAGTGAACTTGTGCAATACCTAATAGATTCTGGCAAACATGTCATAGGTAAATTCTAGATAATATACTACTTGTACAGTACAGTGAAACCTCTCATTTACGGACATTGAAGGGACATAACAATCTGTCCGCATCTGGGAGGTGTCCTTTATTGGGAGGGAGGCTCCCCAATCTAACAGTAAATTTATAAATTGCATTATGTATTCTTTCACGCTTTAAATGAAATGTATTACTGTAGTTTAATTCTAAATACAGTATACAGTACATTCTTTGCAACTTTGAACTACAGTAGATAAGACCGAAAAAGGAAAATACAGTACTGTGCCATGCAGTTTTATTCTAGGTCTACAGTTATGCAGTACTGTAATTTACAGTTTTCAACTTAACCTTTACGTTCAGGTGCCATGTCTCTCGAAACAGAACAACTGATTGAAGTGAAGAGAATAATCCTACTAACCCTATCATGTGTCAAATACAATTCACGATAGCGGAGACCTTGGACCAATCAGACAGGTTAAATTTTATGACTTTGTTTATCCACCCGCTTCCAGCAACAAGGGGTAGCCGGCTGGGCTAGTGGTAGCCTACGAGATCCTTATTGTCTTCTTTCACGTTAAAGAATTTCCTGTACAATTCTCAAAACTAAATTTTCCATTTTTGTAACACATAAGGTCTTGAAATCCAAGTTCTGTCCGCAGTCAGGAGGTAAAGCAAGCTTTAGGACTGTGAAATAGCTGTCCGTGTCCGTGTCTGAGAGTGTCCGTAAACGAGAGTTAAATTTATCATTATTTCTATATCATTTCAGTTGGGACATAAAAATCTGTCCGTATATGAGGAGTGTCCGTATCCTGGGATTGACCGTAAGGAGAGGTTTCACTGTATAAGTCTCAGATAAGAAGCTGTAAACTTTTGCGAAAAAAACTCCCACACGCTTGTTTTTTTATTTTTTTTTATTTTATTGGGTTATTTTACGACGCTGTATTAAAATCTCAGGTTATTTAGCGTCTGAATGAAATGAAGGTGATAATGCCGGTGAAATGAGTCCGGGGTCCAGCACCGAAAGTTACCCAGCATTTGCTCATATTGGGTTGAGGGAAAACCCCGGAAAAAACCTCAACCAGGTAACTTGTCCCAACCGGGATTCGAACCCGGGCAACCTTGTTTCGCGGCCAGACGCACTGACCGTTACTCCACAGGTGTGGACCCGACAGGTTTGTACGATCGATTAATTTTTAAGTAAAAATTGAGAGAGGTTTTACATAAAATTACAGGAAGTTCAAATTTTATTATAATTTCTCAGTATTACTCCTCATTAAAAAGTTGTAGACGCCTACTCAATCTATAATGATTGCGAAAGCCTGCGTTATTGTACTGATCAAATACAATATAATTGATTGTATACTCAACAAGAGCTTATCAATTCTTGTAATACAGGATCCGGGGAAGATGCCTAACTTTTTCTTTGATTGAAAATTTAACGTACTATTTATTTAGTTTTGAATTTTATATTGAAATATCAAAGTCTGTAAAGTATTTTTAAACTATATTTTTGGTACAAAACAGAAAACATTAATTACCATGTTTTCAAATACAGGTTTTTCTCACACCTGCACTTTAGGCATCTTTCCCCGATAGTCGGGGTAAGATAGCAACTGCAATTAACATACTTACTGATACATGTATTTTACCTGAACTTGGATATAACAAAAATAACTTTATCTAAAGCTCATGGACATCTTCTCATTCGTTTATCACTACTTAGCAATACAGTCATTGCACAAATTTTATTTCCGTGTGCAAGGCTTAATTCTTGCACACAATGAATTCAATTCAGTACATTTTTGTCATCATTCTTTTTAGGCAGCGTTTAAGAGTAGGGTAAAGTTGCCTAATTTCCTGATACCCCTATTCCCGTGATACATTTTTTAAATTTAATGTCAGTCAAAGCTTTGATGTTCGACCATAGCTCTGGACATCTTTCTCGAAAGAGTGTATCCTTCCCCTACTTTTGTGATATCGGTGAACATCCTAGCAAGATACCCAATCCCAGAAGATTTAGTTAAAGAAACATATCACGGAATTAGGGGTATCACGGAATTAGGCAACTTTACCCTACGGTAAGGAATCTCGTATGCTTGTGATACTCTAAAACAGTTCATACCCTCCAACATGATCCACCGCAAGTTTAAAACTGTCCTCAATGCACTGACATCTATCAGAGACCTTATGTAATATCTACGCATTCCCTGCAATAAAACAAAAAAGTAAATCTCTTGCAACAAGTTGTCATCTTACCCCGAAAAAAATAATCATCTTTTCCAAGTATCGGGGTAAGATGCCTAGTGCTGTGCCGCAGCCTAACATGGCGGAACAAGGACATGGTAGTTAACAATACAAACTTTAGAACGTTTACTACAAAGTTTTGACAGTTGTTACAAATTCAAGGATTTATTAAAATTTTAACATATATTTACAATTATTTTATACCAGAAAAAAGAGCTGTTTTCTTGCTTTTCTGCTTCTCACAACAACAACACGTGGCAAAATGACTTATCTTCCACTATCCAGACATTCAGCTGTCTCAGTGATCACAAAGACATGTGCGTGGCGTTCTTTTTTCGAGTAATATTAAACTACAAAGATATAAGCAACTTCCCCCGATAGTTATCTCCCCCGATTAACTCTACTATAAAATCAAAGAATACAAAATATAATCAATAATGATTTAGATCACTTCTACTTTAATAGTACATTATGCAACGAGCCTTTAATGGTAGTAATTAAGACACGAGTATGTTTGTTTATGAAACGAGCGCAAGCGAGTTTCATAATTTTCATACGAGCGTCTTAATTACCATTATAGGTAAGTTTTATACGACTTTTTATGCTCGACCATATATCTAACTTGAAATTATTCATAAGTATTCATGTTATGATTATGCAAGTGAGGAGCGGAACTGACTTTCTAAATTGTGAGATGTGCGCAGACGCGAAAGTATTGATTTTTTCCGTGGAACGATTGTCATTGACCTTGATATATCTAGAGAATAACATGAACATTAATCTTGATATAACCTGGAAATTGATTTAGAATTGAAAAACGAGATGATAAATTGAATTTATTTGAATATTATTTACAATTAACGCTAATTATTATAGTAACAGGACATAACCCTCTGCGACAGTATTGGATTTCCAGCCTCTGTGACGTTTCCCTAGTTGTCTTTCGATTGCATATCCGATAATAATCGATACTTGCGCTTTTATAATGCTACAATGGTGATTTCTCATTGGCTGAACAACTGAACTATAATGAATAGGTGTATTTTAATGAGGTGCATTAAAGGGCTACTACATTTCGGCATGGTCGAGCATAAAATCTATTAAGAAATAAAATTTACCAGATGATAGTTTTCTCTACACTAAAGTAATGCAATGAATACGACGTACGACACTACATATCGCTACACAAAGACTTATTTACTTCACGTTTTTAAATTGTAATATTAATAAAAAATATTGTTGTTATTATTACACTTATTATTACTGTTCTTCTTAACAAGAATATATTTTTATTCTTTCAGGAGGGAATAACAACGTTTGGAAAGATATTGCTGATCATATTATTGCATATTTCAATGTTGCTTCACCTCTTGTGAATGAAATTATCAAGTTCGGTGGGGCAGCAAGAGAAGCTTTGGATATCTACAACGATTTTGCAAGTAAATTAAATAAGGAATGAGAAACCTGAATTAATAAAAATGAATAATGAAATATAATTTTCCGGTGTAGGAGAAATTTCTTCCAGTCTTTTCATTGTCATTTCATAGTTTATATTAGATGCTAAACTTCTACTAATATAAGTACTTAATTTGTTTATTGTTGTTATTGTTCTTGCACGGCCTTGTATGAAGACATTGTTACTTGAATATCAGATATTAATAATAAATGGATTTTCCAGTATGGTATGTGTTTTTGCAGTCGAAAATTGCAAGCATTAACTGTAAAACTCTCATTAAAATTATTATGAATAAAATATTATTTTAAGTGAGATTTATTAAACTTGTTCCTTTCCTTATATTCACAATATTCCACTCTTGGCATCCTCATTGAAAGTCACTGGAGTTCTTATAAATTACAAAGTTGTTTCTTGCTGGACCCGAAAGTTTGCTCTAATTTCTAAGTACACTATCTTCCAAAAAGTAATTGGGCACTGTTTTTGCCCCTTTAGAACCTCGTGGTACCACCTCTTGTTGATATAACAGCAGCCACCGTGTCAGGCATGTTCTCCACTAGTTTGTGTAGGATATCCACTGGAATGAGTCGCCATTCCTCTTGCAATATGGAACTCAGTTGGACAATGGAAGTTGGACGAATTTCCCGAAACCTCAATCGCCGGTCCAATTCGTCCCAAAGGTGCTCAATGGGGTTGAGATCAGGACTCTGTGCAGGCCAGTCCAACCGGTGAACATTATTGTCTGCATACCACTGCATAGTAGCCGCCGAAACATGGCATCTAGCACGTAAAATCCTGGGTGCCCAATTACTTTTTGGTAGTAGACCTATATTAAAAGCGTAAAGGTATATGCAGAGCCCAGATTTTCATGAAAATGTATGTTTTTATGTTTTATATATACAATATCTTGTTAGGGACAATGGCGGGCTTCTCAAACTTTTCAAATATTCGTTTTATGATGTCAATTTCCAAATAACCGTACATTTTTCCGTGCAAGTTTGCATGTTTTGGCCCTTTTTTGAAGTAAATTTATGCATAAAGCATATGAAGGGTACACGGGAATAACGATCAAGGTCCATTTTAGAAAGTTTCGAGAAAAAGGAATTTTAAAGTTTAAGCACTTAATACTTTGCTATGTGTGTATTTAATAGAAATTGACGTAGTGGAATGTCAAGAACGATTACTTCTTATTACTAGCTAGACCACATGATAGTACTTCCTTTCCACTATAAGATAGCATTATTAACTCAATTTCGATTTTTCATGGACCTTGATCGTTTTTCCCGTGTACCCTTCATATTTCGAACATTTTAGATTTAAAAGCACATATTTAGACTTTTATATTGTATATTATATTTTTTTCTGGCTTTAGTGCATATAGTTCTAATATTAGTAAAACCGATTAAGTCCACTTATTTTTTTCAACAAGAATTCTCTTTTACAAGTTTTTTAATACAAATCTAGTAACTTTTTGTTCTAAAGTTAGCTCCCTGAAGTTACTAGATGTATGTATCGGAGGAGAATTTGAATTTACATAAATATTCGTTTTACTTTCAAATCCATTTTCTTGATTCAACACCAAATCTTTTATGCCAAATATTAATCAATGTGTATGAAATTTTTACTGTAAGTATTTATGAGGAAGTTGCATGTTTCCATGGATTTATTTTGTGAGAAATATTATCAGTTTATTTAATTAATATTTTTTCATGAATTATGGGAAAAATATCATTTTAGAATTTCAAAAAAATTTCAAAGTGAATAAATGAGATATTTCATAAAATGAATACATAAAAATGTTTTTCTATTTGTGAATGTAACAAAAACCGAAGCTTAAAAAATTGAGATCTTCTACTAAAAACTTGGATTTGAAAGTATTTCTCAAAAGAATAGAAAGAAAATAAAAAAATCAAAAGCCAAAAATATTTGGGAGTTCAAAATTTGGATTTTGTTAGTCCTTTACATTGCAAACATGCTCTCAGAATTTGATCGAAAAAAAATGATTAGGAAAAAAGTCGTCAGTTTAGTGGTGTCCCCATAAACCAATGCATGTTTGAAAATTTAAAGGAGAAATGAAATTGATGATATGAAATATTTTACATTTAAACGCCCTTGGTTTTAGCCGATGTTGAACGCAGTTTTTCCGCATACAACGTTATCCTATCCGCCATTCGGCGGTCATTTTCATTTGGAACTTTGAAAATGAATATTGTTGTTTATTGCAGCAGGAATCGAAACTAAGCGACCAACGTGCAACAAAAGTAAAGGCCCATTCACAATGAAAATTAAACATAACCGTAACATAAACACAGAAGTTTGCGCCCAGGCTACCAAATGGGAACATTCACAATGATTCACATAAGCATTGACATATACATTACACCGTAAGACGTTAACATGAAAGTTTGCAAACTCCAAACTTTCATGCTTATGCTTACGTGGTTTGCAAACAGAACACAAACGTGGAGCGCTGAAGTATACAACAGAATATAAGGAAATGGCGTCGTTGTTATGTTTCCATGGTTACCAAGTATTTTTGCGGTTATGTTTATATTCCCATCGTGAATGATGGTATGACTTCTTGATTTTACAGTAACTTTTATATTCTTAAGTTAACTCTTACGTTATGTTTAATTTTCATTGTGAATGAGCCTTAAGATACGAAATTGATGCGATAAATAAATTAATGTAACATTTACATATAGAAAAAGCAAAATTGTACGCCATATACGCTTTCTGCATTCTAAAACTGCAATGCAGAACTCTAAATGTTAAAAAGAAAAAAAAAAAACATCTTTTCATACTTATGTTTTACCACATTTGTGACAATTTAAGTATGATTCCCAACAATTATTCTCAACCTCACTTTTCCGATATTAATCCTTATACACAATATTTGTATTGTCTTGATTTAATGATACGCAAAAATCGTATACAAAACACGGAACGTGCTTGCTTAGGCGTGTGTCAAATTCGCTTCCGCTGCCTGTACTTGAAACACGTCGACTACATTCTGTCCGGGGCGTCGTATGTTCACCTCAGACTAATACAAAATATACCGATGTCACGGCCATAGTAATAAGATAATGTTTTCTAGAAGCAATGGAAGATTGTATTGTAACTGACTTGAGTAAGCTGTGAGTTTCCCAAATTCAGGAATATCGTGAATTAGATGTTATCAGTAACTTACATTAAAGTAGAAATTTAATTTTAAATAAAGTACCGTACTTCAGAGAAATCATAACAAATCTTGATGCCAAAGATAGGGGTGGATGTTACGTATATTTCCTCCGTAAAACCTTTGAATCACTCTTATCCTAATTCCATCCTAATTAGTAGTTATAATCTCAAATGTTGGTTTTCAACAGCACGCAGTATTCTATAGACGCAATCTTATATAAAGCATTGTACTCAGTTAATAGCTCAAACGAACATTTGCATTTATATTACACTTAAATGAATAAGTCTTTGTATACTAGAGAAAGAGAGAGGGAAGATCAAACTTAAAATTGAGAAGACAGCTGAGGGATTAAAGCTTAAGGAAAACTTTGTTACATTTCATTGTAAACCTTTTACATCAAACTCACTTCTACACATATTTTATACGTCTTGATTACACAACTTTTAACACTATATCACTCGGAATATAAAGTGTATATATATATATATATATATATATATATATATATATATATGTGTGTGTGTGTGTGTGTGTGTGTGTGTGTGTGTGTGTGTGTGTGTGTGTGTGATTTTACGTGTTAATTAACTTTGTTACCTTCTTGACTAGTTTTGGCCGGTGGGCTAACATCAGTACTAGGTGGTCTTTGCACTTTCTGATTGAGTTACCTGTGTGTGTGTTTGTGTAGTGTAACGTGGAGTCAAAAATGTCGTGTTCTGAAATTGAGTTGTATGTTGAGGATTTGATGGGGTGTGTTTTTGTTTGCCTGTATATTTTGTAGTGTTCCAGTGTGTAGTGAATGGATTGATATTAAGTATATTAATAACTATACATAAGTATATACAAATATTGGCCAATTGATTACATTTGAGTCGTGCTTACATTCATACACAAGTCACTTTAAGGAAGTAGCTATATAAAAATACATTAGTACTGTTTTGAAGTATATTGAACGTGCTCCCTTCAATACAAATGTTTAAAGGATCCATTTAGCAACTAGAACACTGCTATGACCTTTAATCTTCATATTCTCCAAAGTGTAGTATACAGGTTTGTGCAGTTTCAAAGAGAGACGTCAGAAAGAAACATCTAATTGAAGTCTTTGTCCTTCATTGCCACTCTTTGATGGCAAATAGTTCTATTTCAAGAATGGATCCATTAGTAAAGTGCTTCTATACTGCTTCTTTGAGAAGAAACCTTGAAGAGAGGCTCTATTAGTGAATTCGTTCATTACCTTCGGTACCTGCAAAGGCACTAATGTTATGGTACACTCTTTATAATTTTTAAGCGCTAAATACAAGCTCTGTACACATGTATTTCTATGAGGCAGTTTAAAGTTATAAATGTACTTCAGCCTTCCCAAGTTTCAACAGGGACATCATTTTATTTTCACTAACATTTCTAATATCAACCTGGCTATACCTTTGGATTAACGGTTGAGAACCGGAAACACCGTTGTCTACCCCCTTCCACGACTGGAGTTCGATGATACTGGCGTAAAATACAAAAAAATCATTTTACTCGGTATATGAGGGAAGAAAAGTAGTTCATCCATTTACGTAAACTAGGAAATATCGCGATTTTGAGTTTGATAATTGTCATTAGGTTTTTGTTTAATCAAGATACAGTACTGTATTAACAATAAGTGTTTTTACTCATGAACTGAGCTATCCATTCGGACGTATTCATTATGCAGTGTATATTATACTGTCTACAGCACATTAGCGTACAATACACAGAATGAAGTTAAATTGAAAAATATTCATAATATGGATATGTAAACACATATTTTTGGAAATGGTGGCCGTTCATTTCGATACAGGCTTCAGTTCTTTTGTGCATATTATCGCACTATAGACTGTTGTATCTAATCCCAATTACCAGTTTCGTCCTTCGTACTAGTAACTCATGTTGAAATAATTCTGTAGGGCCTACCTTCTCTATAAAAGAGTACCTTACGTACTGTAAATTCAATCTTCACTTTTGCCCGATCCGAAAAGATACAATTATTCAGACATGCTATCTACTGTTCGTCCAAGTGCTTTTGTTGCAGGGTCGTAGAAAGGGGGAAATCACGTGACAGTTAATTACTTAACGAGGCCCTTTTATTTAAGTTATTTTAAACAGTTGTATAATATTTACACAACGCAGAACTGCACGCATTGTATTCTTCACCTGACATAATTACGAACATTAAATCCAGACGTTTGAGATGGGCAGGGCATGTAGCACGTATGGGCGAATCCAGGAATGCATATAGAGTGTTAGTTGGGAGACCGGAGGGAAGAAGACCTTTGGGGAGGGCGAGACGTAGATGGGGGATAATATTAAAATGGATTTGAGGGAGGTGGGATATGATGATAGGGACTGGATTAATCTTGCATAGGATAGGGACCGATGGCAGGCTTATGTGAGGGCGGCAATGAACCTTCGGGTTCCTTAAAAGCCATTTGTATGTGTGTATGTATGTATAATATTACGTAGACGTGAAATTCCCAGCCAATAGCCTTTACAGAGGGGCGAGCAGAAGCGGGAGAAGGGGAACAGGGATGCGACGTAGGCAAACGAACGACAGTACCTGTCCGAAAATATGATTCAATATTGAAAGCTCTTTCGTCACTGGAAAACGCGAACATTTTCTGGAGCGTACTATACTCACTAAGTCGGTACTGTTTATTGTGGACGAAAGGCAACTTTGACTGCATACGCGGTCTTGGTTCTCTGTGGAAGACGGTTGGAAGTTTACTAGTAAAGGAGGTGGGAGTGAAATACATTTAAAAACTCAAGCACAATAAAAATTGAAGTAAAAATAAAAATATATCCCTGTACAACACCTTAAGAAATTGCATGATAAATTTCATACTTGAAGTGTCAACAACCATGAGAGTTTTTTTTTTCTCCTGCTCGCTGCTGTCCAAGATAAGACTTGAAGACTGACTGACTGACTGACTGACTGACTGCCACTCGTGCTTTTATTACTAAACCACACGTTCTGGAATCTTCGATTCGCGTGGCTTTCAGAATCTTCTAGAGAAAATACGCTTCTAGATGTTTCCCTTGCCCTCTCCGCTCCGCGCGGTCACCGCAACCTTCTCCCCTCGCTTCGTACCGCGGCTAGCGTTAGGGGTTCGAGTTTCCGATTCCCCGCGACTCCCTTCTCGCTAGATGCGCGCGCACACTCCTTGTGCAACCAGAACAATCCAGACTGGTGCCACAGTATAAGCTGCCATCAGATAGAGATTTTGCTACACACTTTCTAACAGGAAAAAACATCTATAGATTTCTAGTTCAGCTTGAAGGATCTGGTTTTATAGAGAGAGAATTCACAAAGACCACATTCCTTCCACTATTCCTTTCACTGAAAAATGGCGTCGCGCGTTTTGTCTTAATGCTGCCAAAACCTTAACATTACTTATATTTCCCCGGGCAGGACATGGTTGCGCCCCACGGTCAGATAAAATGCAGCAGCTAAAATGGTCCCTGTTTTGTGGGCATAGTTGCGCCCCGTTCCCATCAGGTGGAGAAAAGGGGATGGCATACTTGCGCCCCGATGAAATAGGTAGAAAAAAACACTACGGAAACTCGAGCCTCGTAATCAACCAACCTTATTGATTTCTTATGCGATTTAATATTCATTATCGATACCGTTAAAACGAACACCGTGAAGTTGACAGTACTTTATTAACTGTTTTTCTACTGTTTATGCAGTGATTATCAATAGCCTACCGTCAAAATGAACACCATGAAGTTGGCAGTACTTCATTAACTGTTTTTCTACTGTTTATGCAGTGATTATTAATAGCCTACCGTTAAAATGAACACCATGAAGTTGGCAGTACTTTATTAACTGACATATTTCAAATGAGTGAGCCGTTGGAATATGGGGGCTTAGCAGTCTTTGACATTTTATTAATGATTTTCACACCGTCTGTGTCGTATAGTGAGGTTCATTTAAAATGAATGTTGAGTTTAGTGAAATCGGTGAAGAGTTAATAATTCACAATGGTTCTAAGTTTCAATTTTCCAAACTCTGTACCGTAGGGTTAAGATATCGATCTACAAACAAAAAATGCAGTTCATTTATTGTGTGTGATCGATAAAAAAAAGTGTTGTATTGTATTGTATTTATTAACATTCCATGGTATTCATACATTGCTTACAGCTAGAATATGGAACAAGTCAAAAAATTTAATACTACTATAAAATCTTAATTTATAGTCACAGTCTAGTTGGAATATATACAGAAGAGATTTACAATATAGTCTACTAGTACAACACAAAGTTTTAGTGTCAATTTCATGAAGTGTTATTGAATGTCAGGAATTCACCTACAGAATAGAAGGCGTGAGAAATTAGGTACTTCTTTAAATTGACCCTAAATAATCTTATGTTTTGAGTTTCATTTTTATATCGATGGGAGACTATTAAAATGTTTACTGCCATATAACGTACTCCTTTTTGATAGCACGATAGACTTGCCGATGGAGTATGAAAGTCATTTTTGACGTGTATTTATGCTATGAACTGTTGAATTAGTTACAAAGTTTTCACGATTACATACGAGGAAGATTATTAATGAAAAGATATACTGACAAGCCATGGGCATTATTTGTAGTTTTTTGAAAATAGCCCTACACGATTCCCTAGACTTGGCACCGATTATTATTCTAATTACTCTTTTTGTAATAGAAATTTATTGTTACTATCTGTGGAATTTCCCAGAATATTATTCCAAAACTCATTACCGAGTGGAAGAATGCAACGTATATTGTTTTTAAGTATTGATATTTACTACCTTTTGCATAGATCTAATAGCAGAACAAGCTGAATTTAGTTTGAGGGTAATTTCATGAATATGATTTTTCCAATTTAACACATTATCGATTTTTAAGCCAAGAAATTTGGTTTGTATTTTGTTATTATTAATTATTGCGCTATTATTGAATTTGGAATTTAAGTTAAAATTAATTATTGCCTACCTGATTTCAATAGCTATCAAATTTTGTAAGTAATTTGTTTATATTATGACAATCACTTTCGTGTTATGTCCATTGAGCGCAACTACGCCATGTCCATTCTTCTACCTGATTTCTTCGGGGCGCAATTATGCCATGCCTAGGCCTTTGAAGTAGTAAAATTGTTATTCAAATTATCTTTACTCTTTGTAGAACGCCTACCGAGTTCGCCATTATCATTTCACCCGAGATTTCAATGCAGCTGTCAATAATAATAATAATTTAATAATAATAATAATTTTTATTTTAACTTATGAGAATCACCTTTCTTCCACTCAACCAGTATGATAAAAATTACTACAGTGCTATGAATATAACATTAATACAATACAATACGATACAATACAATTCAAAGCAATACAATACTACAATTCTATAATACATAATTAATAAATACAATGACAATTCTTTTCGTCTTCAACACCAATAAAATAATTATGTAATAATAATAATAATAATAATAATAATAATAATAATAATAATAATAATAATAATAATAGTCATATCTAAATTAAATTAAATTATTAAGCTCGATCACAGGTTTAATTTCAATTTGACTGCCAAGAAATCGTTTAGTCTTTTCTTGAAAGTGGTTATTGTCTGGCAGCCCCTAATCTTCTGGTTTCTTCACGGGGAACTGAGACAGTAAAAGAGGATGAATAGTGGGATGTTCTATGGGCAGGAATTGCAGGCTCTCCTGTGACCTGGTGTTTGGATTGTGATTGGAGGATAAGTAGTTAAACCGGGAACGAAGATAATTTGGAGTAGAAGTGTGGAGAACTCGAAACAGAAGAGAGAGCGAATGAAATGTTCTACGGTTACTAAGTTGCAGCCAGGATAAAGATTTGAACGAGGGTGTAATATGGTCAAATTTGTGAGCATTACTGATGAATCTGACACACATATTGTGCACACGCTGCAGCTTGTTCGAAAGGTCAGTTGTCAAGTCTGTAAGTATTACGTCGCAATAGTCAAACAGTGGTAGTACAAGGGTTTGCACTAAAGTCTGTTTTAATTCTGGCGAGGAAGTTTCTGAACCATGGTATAGCATTTCACTCTCTTGGAATTTCCTTTATTTGGCATTCCCAATTTACTTTTCGTCAAGTCTACTTTCTTTTCTAAATATAGAACTGCAAGCCTACAAATCTTAATTATGTGATGGAAATATTCAATGAGCAAGACTGCTAAACGTATTCGCTCGTCTTCAAATTAATTCATTTGCAAGCTAAGCTAATTCAGCCAGAGAAGTCATTAATAACTGGAGCTGAGGAAAGGGAGAGTTCATCATAGCGTCTCCAGTGTCGCTTCAATTTCCTCATATTCAAATTCCATCTGTCTAACAATCTCATTACCAGCCACTTTTGCAGCCTGGCAATTTTGCACAGAGTGCTTTTCAATGTTACGAGAGAAAACTCTCACGTGGCTTAAATCCAATGACGAAGAGTCCCGGTGCAGCGCCCAGACACCAGTGGGCTCCAGATCCCCCGCCCCCCCCCGCTTGAAATATCTACTTACTAGATTAAAAAATAAACAGCTACCAGCAAAGTGATTAAGTTCTCGCGACCCGACTTCCAAGTCGTAACGCTAGAGTGGCGTAAATCCCAGTAACTTACTTTTCTAGACGTACTAAAATAAGTAAAATGATTTCTTCATGAAGCACCAAAATTTCGAGCCCTTACGACGATATAGCATTATCGGAAGTATAGCACTTATAACCCTACTGAAATTACTGGTCACGTAGCATACCTTATAGAGGCCTTAAGTAAATACATCTTCCTGAGCCCAACTTTTATACAAGTGAAATTTTCTTCATTTATATCTGTCTTCCCTGTCACCATCCTGTAATCCTCTCGCTACCGTCATACCTTCACCCTTCAGCCATGTTTTCTTAGTTCCCCTTCTTCTTTTCTTCCCAGTTCAAAGCCATTCTGAACTCTTATTTCATAGTCTGTTGTTACATCTATCCTTTTCATATGCCCAAATCATTGTAATTATTAGTTTTTTTTTACAAACTGAATAGACACGATAATTTTTAAGTTGAACCTTTTCTTTTACCGCATCTAATTCTATCTAGATTTATGCATTGTGCTGATCTTAAAAGTGAATTTCTCTTCACTGTAATTTAATCTTAATTCTGCATTAAAATTGAATTTCTTTGCAGCAAAAGTTATTAAACTTCTCACTACTGATTTATCTACAGAGAGGTCAGAAAGTGAGCATACACTAGATGTATTACGACACTACAATTGGTATGGTTGATTGATTAATATGGACATGTACATGATATTAATATGATGTACCAAAGTACAAAAGGAGTTTCAGTGCAGTAAGACTGGTTCACAATAAACCGGGAATGAGAACTAGGACGAGAATTGAAAGTGAAGATTTTTTATTCACAATAAACCAAGAACGGAAATGGCTATGAATATCGATATGTGTGACAATAACGATATGTAAAGTCGATATTACGCAATCTGATGTTATATGTGTATAATTGACCAATGACGTTCTCTCATGAGAACAAACCAGTCTACATAGACACAGGTTAACCAACTTCAGAATTCATGACACAGAATAATTAAGAATCCAATTCACGTGGTAATCTGGTCACATATACACCTTAGCATAATTATATTGAAAGTGAATTTTCGAGTTAGTTGGAAACCTGCATGAAGAAGAAATTGTCATGGCCTCCGTCTACAAAATACACGACGATCAAATAGCTTCATCATGGCAACAGAATGAATCTAGTAGGCAGTGATCGGAAACGAGAACGGCAAACTTGAAACTTGGGCAACCTCACGTTCCCGTTTCCGGGCTCCGGCAAGCTTCTCGTTAATTGTGAATCCTCACATTAATTATATACATTTTAACAATTTTCCGTTCTCGTTCTCGTTCTCATTCCCGTTTACGGTTTATTGTGAACCAGCCTTAATTCTGCATTTCCGTACGGTGAAGACTCGGTAGAAAGGAGAAAAATTCTCTCCCGCACCGGGACTAGAACCCGGGCTTCCAACTTTACGTGCTGACGCTTTATCCACTAAGCCACACCGGATTCAAGTTCTGATGCCGGATTGAATCCCTCTCAGTTTAATTTCTACCTACTTTGTTCCCTTTGTTGACCTAACCTCATGTACCGTGTCACAGAATATGTGAGTGGCACAATGTCCTACAGTACCGTATGTTCAGAGGTGCACTCATTACGAGTGTCTAAGTGGCCGGGGTCCGACGGAACAAGGCGCCGCCGTCTTGAATCAATGAGAGGGATTCAATCCAGCATCATAACTGGAATCCGGTGTGGCTTAGTGAATAAAGCGCCAGCACGTAAAGCTGAATACCGGGTTCGAGTCCCGGTGTCGGAGAGAATTTTTTTCTGTTCTATCCATCCTTCATCATATGGCAACGCAGAATTCCTGCACGGAAATATCATACCATAATAATGTAAATATGGGTTTGTCTCATTAAATATTGAACGGATGATCACCTCGGTCTATACTGCACGGTCATAATTAAAGAAAAGAAATAATACTATTAACTTATAAAGGCCAATAAAATTTGTAAGTATGACATTTTGTATATTGGACTTTTTATAGAAATGGACATTACCATTATCTGGACTTGGAGTTCCAGTAGATCTGTGCTACGGCGCAAACAGCATTCTAGCGATTCATGACGAATCGGACGTTGGAGTTATCACTAAGAACATATGGACCATCGATCCCCCGATCTAATTCCCTTGCGATATTATCTCTGGAGAACATTAAAATATAAAATGTATAGGACAAATCCATAGACCTTAGACGAAAGATAGAATAACATTCACCAGGAGGCTAATTCAATTTCTCAAAAAGACCTAAAAATGATGATTGGAAATTTTCTAATCAGAAGCTAGAAACGTGAAGAGAATAAAGGCAGACAGTTTTAACATCTCCTTGCATGGCATGAGTGAGAATATAACTTTTTAAAAATAATAATAAGTAGTAATTTTGTTAGTCATTCTAGTACCGCGAGTTTAACCACGAAGTCTTGTTGCCGGCAAGACCGGGATCATACGCTAAGCGGCCCGTGTACTCCATGTTGCTGTCACGTTTCACTGATAAACCGCTCATCGAATTTTTGTACTGTAAATGTGATTAGGAGATGATTTTGCTTTAATTTAGTGCTATCTAATTTTCTGTATTGCTTTAATAGATGTATACTACTCACAATAGTGTGCATTTGATTGGAAGTCAGTAGGCCTACTTCATACTAGCTACAACATGTTAGTTTTATTAGAAAACTAGTGGCTTGTGCAGCAAATGCTGCAAATTTAGTTAATTAGAAATTCAAATAAAAGTTTTTCAGATTTATTTTCCAGAAAGATTACCAGACATTTTGAAAGTTATTTGCTTCCATCATAATGCAGATGTAACATTTAAAGTAACGTAATAACTCAATGAAGTGTAATCCTGTCAAAAATATCTCTTTTAAAAAGCTTCCCCCTTAATGTTTTATGCCAAATACTTTTTCTTGAACACATCCATCTTCAGTTCTTTGAGTTCTCCCTATAACAAAATGTATGCTTGGCAGCGATCACAGATCTAATCGATTAAACCAAAAGAATAATATTAAATTAATTTGATGTGGTTTAAAGACGCAACTAAAATAGGAAGCATGACTCAATTACTTATGGATCTTCCATATTACTGCACTAATAGTACAAAAGAATCACACATATAGGTATCTACACCTCTCATCATTAAATATCTGAAAAAGACTCACACCACACCACTTCATTAATTTAATAACTGTAAAAATATTTCATTTTTAATAACAATACTGCAATGTTACGTAAGTTTTGTAGTTTTCAGTAACATATATAATATTATACTGTATACCGTCTATATATTTTATATATTTTGATGTACCGAAGTACATATGATATTTCCATGCAGATATTCTGCGTTATCATATGATGAAAGAGTGATGGAACGGAGAGGGAACCCAAGAGATGTAGCTTAATCTGAGACGATTCTAACCGGCGTCGGGGTTGTATCCGGCGTGGCTTAGTGGATAAAGCATCAGCAGGTAGAGCTGAAAACCCGGGTTCAAATCCCGGCGCCGGAGAGAATTTTTCTCCGTTCCATCACTCTTTCATCATATGATGACGCAGAATATCTGCATGGAAATATCATATGTACTTCGGTACATCAAAATATATATGATATGCGTAATAAATCACTTTGTGATTTAAGACGGCGCCCATACCGTCGGATCCCGGCCAATCAGTCACTCATCCGAGTGCACCTCAACACATGTATGGACTTCGGTCCTGCGTTCATAGACATCTATGACGTAGTGCAGAGGGCGGCCACTAGAGGGAACCCAAGAGATGTAGCTTAATCTGAGACGATTCTAACCGGCGTCGGGGTTGTATCCGGCGTGGCTTAGTGGATAAAGCATCAGCACGTAGAGATAAAAACCCGGGTTCAAATCCCGGCGCCGGAGAGAATTTTTCTCCGTTCCATCACTCTTTCATCATGTATACCGTCAATAAATTATAGAAATTAAGATCTAATTTAAGATATTCTCTACGTTTACTTACATAAAACCCCAAAAGGTTTAACTTTCATATCAATATAGCATTAAAGTGTGTAATTAGTGACAAATAGCCCACTCACATAATTGCATTAACTATAACAATATTTCATTTTTAATGGCAATAATGTCATCAAACATTCTTAAGTTTTGTAATTCTTAATATCCAATACAAGGCTGTACTCGGAAAACCACAGACCAGAGAATCAGACCTGTAAATTATTTTTTAAACTTTATCAAAAAATTGCACAAATGAAGATCGACATATTGGCATTATGATGGGAAAGAATCTGAGCCGTCTGAACTCTATGTCAGCAATCCTGTAGGTCATGACCTTCGTGTAATAGTCTATTGTTTATTGTAGTGTGTGTTTTGTTTTATTCTGAAATGCAACACGGCCGACTTGATGCTCGCTTCGCTTAAGGAAGCGAACATCAATTCGGCCGTGAATGCAATTAATTAGTTCTCAAAACTGAAGAAAGATGGATTTTTGAATAAAGGAAAATGATGTAGGAAAATTGACATTTCACTTAAAACTACTATTTTTCCGAAAAACTTTGGGTTCCAAGCTTAAAAATGAGGGGTCATTTATTAAAATCCGTTCAGCCGTTTTCCAGTAATTTCCATTACCAGTTCAAATTAAATTTTTTGTTCTTTTCCGTGTTACCAACGCATATTCTTATTTTAATTCTAACGTCCACTGACGTAATCCAGCTCTTGAAATATGTAAAAGTCAATACTACCGGCAAACTTTTTTGAAGCTGCTTGCCAACGCATATTGCAGGATATCAATCATTGTGGAAAACAGAATATCCAAGACGCTTACCTGCAGTCCCTAATTGAAGTGACACCAGTTACGAGAACGAGAGGGAAATATGACGACATGAGGCGCAAATTTAATTGTGACTGCCAGGTTAATTTAATCATACGAGTAGCAACCATACGTCATATCCATTACATTTGCAATGAATATTTGAAGAGCATATGGCTTAAAGCGTCTCTCTCTAGATTCTATTTAGGTACACATAAAAGAAGCAGTAAAACTGGTGTGCAAAGAAGGATTTTCCATCTAACACAGGATAAAAAAAGAAAAGACTGCAGCGCCTTTTCCGTTTAACGTGGGAGAACATCATTAGAACACGGGAGATATAAAACGTGATCATATTATTAATTTATTGAGAGTTTGTCATATATGGTAGCTCATTTGGAAGGCGCACGAAAAACGAAGATTTCTATCTGGCTTACTTTCCTTTGCAGGAATGTATGAACTATACATACAACTAAGAGATCCTGAAAGCTATCTTGCTGAAAATTTGAAACAGCTTATACAGAGTGTTTCTGAATTCAACAGAGGGATACTTTTTTTTTTTGATAAACTGAAATGCTATTGTTTTATTGTTCTGTTGTTGTTTAGTCAACAGTCCGAAGACAGATCTGAACCTTACAAGTGATACTAAGAAGACACCAATTGTGAGGCAACTATGCCAGGAGATAATGGGTAGAGGTCCAGTTCCCTTCCTCCTATGTTTTATTATTAACTGCAATTTCTTTCCATCGAGTTTCAGCACGTTCATCTTCCTTTATTATTAATTCGTGTATTTTGAAAGCAAAATTTTAAACTATCAATAACAAATGGTTTCTTAATTATTCACTCACCGTGGTAGGCTAAATGTGTGTGGAAGAGCTATATAGGAAGGCAGGATATCATATAAATGCTGTATTTTGATGCTAGTTTTCTCGATTTTCCAATTTTCAACATTTTGTAACATTCAAACTGCTCTAATGAATGCAATTTTACTCCAATCTCAATGATATTTTGCACAAAAGTTCACAAAAGCATGTGAAGTAAACTGACACGTGTTTCTTCTGCTAATGAAAGTATTCAAAATGTCATGCGTTGAAGAAGTTATAAATAAAAACAAAATAAAAAATTAACAACTAAAAGAGTAAATATTTGTTTTCTTAAAAAGTAAATGGGAGACTTTGAAAAGCATGTGTGATATTTTACACACTGTCCATCTACCAGGAATAAATTAAACATAAATTAAAAAAAACATTATGTAAACTTTGAAAATTGGGACAATTATATTTCAGTACTAAAAAAACAATAAAATTAATTATAAGTAAACTAATTGGAATATCAAAGTATAAAATTGTGTATTACATGTCCATATTGTAAGAAATATATGGTAAAAGTTTCAGATTAATTAGTGTAAAATGTATAACTTATAAATTCCATAGATCCATAGCTTCAATGTGAGAAGGTATTTCCTATATCGACGATGTTAATTTCATGTAGTTTGAATGCAAGTCACTCAAAATCTGTTACAGATATCTAAACAAGAATTTCAGGGAATGTTATTACATTCTTAATCTTTTATAATATCTACTACAAATCTAAGAATGTGAACAGGAGTTGATATAAATATTTTTTTTTAATTCCACAAATATGTGGGCTAAAATTTAACATCAATATTTGAAAAAAAAATCCTATCTAGACAACGTTAATTTCATGTAGTTTGGGTGCACGTTACTCATAAACTGTTACAGACATTTAAAAAGATTTTCAGGGAATGTTTTTACATTCTTAATCTTTAATAATACCTACTACAAACCTAAGAATGTGAACAGGAGTTGATATAAATTTTTTTTTAATTCCACAAATATGTGGGCTAAAATTTAACATCAATATTTGAAAAAAAATTCCATGAATGTCACAGCAAAATCCATAAATCCATAGCTATTTTAGTCTTATGGGAGTCTTTTGAATCTGGTTAATGCAGACAGAAATTGTTCAATTATTTTGGATGAACAGTTTTAAAAAATGCACTAGAATAAAAAGAAATTTAAAGTAGAGAAAAAATTATTCTGGTACATTTTTTTTTCGAAAACTGTTCATCCAAAATAACTGAATAATTTTTTTTTTTTGCGTTAAACAGCCCCAAAGACTAAAATAGCTATGGGTTTTGCAGTGAGATTCATGGAAGTATTTTAAAACAATATTGATATTGAATTTCAGCCCAAAAAATTGTGGAATTAAAAAAATATATATGTCTCAACTCCTGTTAACATTCTTGAATTTGTAGTAGGTATTATTAAAGATTAAAAATGTAAAAACATTCCTTGAAAATCTTGTTTAGACATATGTAAGAATTTTTGAGTAACGTGCACACTTGCTTCAAGAAATAAACATTGTCGAGATAGGCAGTACATTCTCACCTTAAGCTTTACAAATAAATTTGTAAAATATCGAATAGTAGACCTATTTCTGCAGGGAATTACTATTCCATATATGGTAACACGCATAACAGGAAAAATAATAGCAGATGTTTAAAATTATCGCGAGCAATGAAATTCACATACTACAGAGAGAAATGTTTATCATCTCTATTTACATTATCTCGCGTGCGTAGAACATCTTCACATCTGAGATTCTGTTTCAATAATATTTTGGAAACATTAGTTGGGAATCGAATCAGCGCTGTTAATACATTAAGCCACGGTGGCTGCGCGATTATTGTGAGTGCATGTTAATTAAACTCAACCTACAGCAATCATGTTACCCTTTGAGATGGCTCCTACACGGCTCATTTAAGTTAATTTGCAGCCAATCATCTATATAGGCTGTTTTAATCAACAGTAGTATCTGTTGTAAAAGTCGTGCAAATTGTATCTTCCGCTGTGGTGTTTATTCCCATCAGAGTTCACGGTTCCACACATGACACTTTTTATTTATTTGAAATTATTGAGCTTACGTCAAACTATTTTTAGTTCACTGATACGTATATTGTAAACCTTAGGCCAGGCATGTCAATTGATGCCCACAGGAGCAAGCGCGCGCTTTAGAGCCCAGGAGAGCCTGAGCGCTTTACAGCGGAAAGGAAAGAGACAGACGAAAGAGCTGGTATATGCCGCTTGGTCGAGCTATATTCAGAGATGGCCAGCACTGATTCAATAGATAAAGGAAGAGAACTTATTAAAACCGTATCCATGTTAATTTTTAGATTTGCCTGAGAAGTATAAGTGCATTATAAGAATGTAAGTTTTAATTTGAATGCTCATTTTTCACAAGTTTCATTTTTTTTATTCAAAAGAAATATTTTCTCAACTTTTCGTATAGAAAAGTGAAATTTTCTGGTATAGGCCTATTTATTTAGTAGCCTTACAGAATGTTTTCGTAAATCTAATATACCGTATATACATTTTACTGAAGTTAATATATTGAAAATTTTGAAAAAATTTCCATGGAAATTGCTTGTAAGGAAATTAATTAACAAAGCAATTACTGTTACATCATAAGCAAAAGATACGTGCCCATGTGTTGTAAAAATGTCAGCTCTATAGCTTCAGCAGATTTCCAGAAAATAATTTAACATTCTGATGATAGGAAGTTGCTCACAAATATCACCTTAAAAGCATATTGCGATAAGAGTTTTGTTATGTAATATTAGTTACACTTAAAACAGATACAGTACCTAGGTAACTTTGCTTTGTACTGTAATATTGTTTTGATTACTTTTGTAAGGCTAAAGATACCATTATATAAATTCCAACTTATCATGTCATACTCAATCTCTTTCTTTGGAATACCACTTTCTTTATGAATGATGTGTTTCATCCACTTAATACAGTATAATATTATACTACTATGGAATTTAAGTGAATATTCCTTCTTAACTCTCTATTATGTTATTAAGATTTAAAACACAACTGCAATATTAAGAAATCAGTGTTAGTACTTCTGTTTTAAAGACAATATAGATCATATTAAACAGAAAGAAGCCATATGAAAATAACGACATAAAATTTCACGTTCCGTTTGAAGTTTGTGCACCACTGTTTTCTTAATCCAACAGGTTGTTTATTCATATACACAACCCTTCCCCTTTCCATACTTAGCGCTTGCTGCCCGCGCACGACATCAAGGTCAGAAAAATGCGCTTGCTTTGACATCACTGCCTTAGGCTATACTTTGTGTTTGAAGGTATTTCTGAGTTACAAACTACTAGGCTATAATCATCAATTCACATACATATTACACAGACTGGAAGGGAACCTATCGCATTAATTCACAGAGGTAATAGGTCGAGTCAATGCCAAAGAGTTTTGTCAAATAAGTTTTTTTATACGCCCAATAGTTTTCAGAATACGAAATGTAATGTATTGCAACATTGCAAAGAGTAGCAGTGCTCCTTGAGGTCATTGATCCGCAGGGGAGGGGGTGACTGTAACAAGGAAAGGTACAAGAGCAACCTTAAGAAGACATTCGGAAACAGACGTACAACGACTGCCAAAATAAGAAAGATTTGAAAAGTTAAGTTAGTGGGGTTTAAAAAGGGCGCGTCAACTACTATGGCTATTTGCGCCCTTATCTAAAATTCTCAGCAAAACAAAAACATAAACAGTATAATAAGTTGAATGCTAATACGAACCAAAAAACGTTGTCAGAGTAAAAACGAGGTACACAAATGCAGTATCAACAAGGTGATGAATAAAAATCATAAAAGTGAGCAAATGTCAGACCCTTGGTAGTATTAAAACGAACCAATGGAACAAATGCCACCAGAGTCAAATTGTATAGCATATTTCAAAATAATACAATTTTATAAAATATTCAGATGTAAAAGGTCGGAAATGGATATATACTTGAATAATTACGCAATATATCTCTGAATGAAAAGCTACAAGCAACAGAAGGAGAACTGTATGGAACATTTTCAAAAGGTTGATAAAATATGCCTTCATGAAAAGAACTGAATAAAATTAAAATATAACAAGCAAGATAGATGAACAATGGAGCATAAAATGGAACGATACTTAACTCTTAACCAGAAACATCTATTTTTTAATCTTTAATTAGAAACATCTGGTTTCTCAGACCAAGTTGCAAAAAAAACTTACTCTTTCAGAAAATTAACAATGTATGAATGCAATTCAATCTTAAACTCAAAGTTGTGAAAAATGAAATGGCATATAGCATATAATGAACCTACCTACTGCAAACTAGCCTGACATATTAGTGTAGCAGACCATTTCTTGCTCTTAGAGTTTTCACGAAATTGTTGTATGCACAATTTACATTCTGAATACACAAGTCTACAAAAACATGAAAGGATCAAAAGTATCTAACTTATTTCAGAATGGAACTAACACAAATTCTTCCAAAATATTCACACACAGAAACACTGCGTCTTACACCATGCCACAGAAATCATAACTAATTAGAAACACCAGGTCTTCCGGACCAGTAGACTTCCAAGAAATTGTTAATATATCATCTGTGTTTATTAATTATTGTGACAATAATGGTGACATAATACAAATGACATCTTGATAAGAAGGTACTGCAAAAAACAAAGTTCGTGCATAAGCAGTATTACCAATACAAACAATTTTAATTCCACCAAGGTCTCTCAGAACTGACCTTTCGAACAAGCTGCAGCGTGTGCAAATATGAGTGTCAGATTCATCAGCAGTGCTCACAAATTTGACCACATTACACCCTCGTTCAAATCTTTATCGTGGCTGCAACTTAGTAACCGTAGAACACTTCATTCGCTCTCTCTTCTGTTTCGAGTTCTCCACACTTCTACTCCAAATTATCTTCGTTCCCGGTTTAACTACTTATCCTCCAATCATAATCTAAACACCAGGTCACAGGAGAGACAAATCCTAGCAATTCCTGCCCATAGAACATCCCACCATTCATCCTCTTTTACTGTCTCAGTCCCCCGTGAATGGAATTCTCTACCTCAGAAGATTAGGGGCTGTCAGACAATAACCACTTTGAAGAAAAGGCTAAACGATTTCTTACGGGCGCAGTCAAATTGAAGTTATAATTGTGATCGAGTTTAATAATTTAATTTAATTTAGATATGACTATCATTAGTATTACTATTATTATTATTATTATTATTGTTATTATTATTATTATTATTACATAATTATTTTATTGGTGTTGTGAAAATGAAAAGAATTGTCATTGTATTGTATTAATTATGTATGGGTATTATATTGTCTTGTATTGCAGTATTGTATTGCTTTGAATTGTATTGTATTGTATTAATTATGTTATATTCATAGAATTGTAGTACTTTTCTATCATACTGGTTCAGTGGAAGAGAAGGCCGAATGGCCTTAACTCTGCCAGTTAAAATAAATCATTATTATTATTTTTTTTTCTAGTTAAGGGAATGTGGCCGAAACAAAACAAATATACATTTATTTCTTGCATTAATGAATAAGGAAAATAAGAAGATGAAAATGAACGAGTAAGCACAAATGTAAGAGAGAGAAAATGAAGAGAATTAATGTCTAACTTATATATTTTATAATTTAAGGGTTCCATTGTTTGTAGAACACTTTTATGACCATTATTACTCGTGGCTTGAAATGGTTATTGTTTGTGTGACATACTGCAAATCAAATTGATTAAATTATTGCAATTAATTTCACTGTCGTGAGCTGCGAACCATCACTTCACATTTTCACTTAAGACATCTTGTGTCTCTCCCTGCCAATGTTTCATCTTGCTGGAGTTGTGATTAATTAAAAATCGATTCGCGGGCCGCTCTTCTAAATTGAAGTAAATTAGCTGCGTCTGCAGCGTGTAATGACACTCGGATGGCTGCGGTAAGAATCTCGCTTTAATTCGAATGACCTGGTAGACATGACCTCTGACAAATCGTTTCCGTCTGTCTCGAGCCGTAAAACGAAAGTCGTGTTATTCCGAGCTGCTCCTTCAAGAGATGGAGGGCTTTGCTTGGAACTGATACTACTACTCAAGTTCTCTGCGTTTTTTCGTCTCTCTTTTGTGAGGAAGCGTGGTTGGAGTTTTAATCTGGGGATTTGGTTTAAGCACGCAGCTTCCAAGGAGAAAAAAAAAAGGCCAAATTTATATTTTGTGCAAATGTTCCACTGTGAGAAAGCCTGCGTATAATATGTTTAATTTAAGAATGAATTAAGGTCATAGCTGACAATACAGAGTTCATAAAGTAGTAGTTGTGGTAGTGGTAGTGGCGGTGGTGGTGGTGGTGGTGGTGGTGGTGGTGGTGGTGGTGGCAGTACTATTCAATGATATAAACCAATGTGACTAGCCAAATCTCATCTGGCCGGTTATTCTTACAAAATTAAGAAACAGAAACTAAAACATCTTGTGAAAAAGGCCAGATGAATAGAAGAAACTAGTTTACGCATTTCTATGTTTCCTTGTCGGTGGCGATAGAAACGTTTATTTATTATATTAATTATTTTTTCTCGCGCGTTTAATTAATTGCATGATTACTGTTGATTCCTCACTGTATTATTAATATTATTATTTTGTTGTTGATTATTATTATTATTATTATTTGTTAGTCTTTGAATTAACCAGTGACAAAATATTGATGAAAAAATAATTACAAATAACTGTTTTGTTACAGTAGAAATAATGTAACAACACATTTCATTTCATCTCCCAAACAAAAAGATGAGTATGGAAAATGGGCCAGAGCGATTACGCGGAAAAATAGGCAGCTTTCGGTAAATAACCGTATTTGTGATGTGCGTTTTTCCGAATACATGATTATAAAATCAGACTTTTTATTTTTCATAAGACAGAAATACCGCGAGTGCATTGAAAGCAATCAGGAACTGTACCTCAGGCCTTAATTTACCGAAATGATTAAATATATAAAAATAAATTACATAATATTCCATGAGGTCATTTATGAAGAAATTCAATTTAATAATTATTCCTTTAAAGTGAACGAATTTGTTGATTTCGGAGATCTCACGACTGATGTAAAAAAAATTAGCAAATCATGCATTAGTATTTATGTTTATGCCATTTATGTAAAATGGATTCAAAATTGCTATTTACGTTAGCAGAAACGATACTCCAGGTGATATTCTCTGTCTTATACTTATACTACAATTAGAAACAGGGCAACTAATCATTTGAATAATTTAATTTTCATTTATTCTTAAAAATAATTCAACTTTTATACAACATTTTGAATTTTGTTTTCTGTCCCTGAATTCCAGCAAAAGATTATTTAAATACTGAGCATTTGTTTCAACGTTTCAGATCACATTATTTTTCTGTTACGAAATTCATAATAATATTACCTGATATAAGACTTTATGAATAAAGAACTATAAAGGTTTTTCTGTACCAATATCCGCGGATATGGAAGAAATTTGTTTCAAAAAGGACTACATTCAGCGTAAACTGAGAACTTCTTTCGAGTCACGCTCATAGCGATAGCAGCGTCGCGTTGCGGCAGATCCGTGTAAATTCACAGAGTGCGCACACTATTTCTTCTATTCGTCCTGCTTCAGAATTGCATTTGGGTTCAAACAAAGAACATGATATAATGTGTCTTCTTGTACTGTATCCATGGCATGGTCATGATAGTTATTATTTTTGTGGTAGTACGTATTTTAATAGGGTATATATGTACAGTATATGATATGTATTTGATTCACTATCATTCCTGGGATTAACGTTTTATCGCGTGTAATTGTTCTCAAACCCCGCAAAATATTAGGCCTATTCAGAAGACAGAAATCCCTCAATCGAACGAAGACTAACTTGCCTCAGGAACAAATTTTTTGCAAAACAGGTCTATATACATCAAACAAAGTTTTAAAGAAATCATTTCGACATCTTTTCCCTTCTATTCGTCCTGGTCTTACAATGACTTGAAAACGAGCAGCCAATGACTTCCTTGTGAATAAAGCAGTGTACCCAAATCACATATGGCGCCACTTTACGAACATGCGCAAAAATACCACTGTGCCGTCCGCACATCGCTCCACCCCATCGAACGATAGTCCGCCATATTTTTTTCCAATCAATATTGTGATTAATGACATATCAATCAAGAACTTGAAAGTACATTCTGCTGTTGTATTGTGCGGATAAGTTTTCACAGAAAAGAAAATCTTCATTGACGGCATCCTCGTATTCTTACCATGGAACAAATGAGATGGGATGAATTGACGATGTGCGTTGATTAATCAATTTGTAATGGGAAAAAATCTACCGTCTTTTATTCTCATGATTAATTGATTGTCTACGTCTCTAGGCATTTCATTGATACGGCGATGCATTGCCTATCTATCTGCTTTGCTTCTTTTTCACCGAACACAACTTTAAAATTATCCTTAGCCATAGGAAGGATTAGTTCCCCACCTATAGAATGAGTTTTTTTTTCTGTTTTAGCAATACGAAAACTAGCCAAATATGATGATTCCAAAGCCTTTGAATTCAGTGGTCCTACTTTAGATGCAACAGATTTTTCCCTTTTAAATCTCATTAAAGTGTGAGCGTAAAATTCCTCACTTCTGTTTTGTTTTGTTTTGTTTGTTTCTAACTGCAAAATAATATTTTGATTTCACGGAAGTTTTAAAATAATTAATAAATGCTGTACTTTGTGTTCGTTTTATCATCACGTTCGAAATAGTCTTCAAACAAGACTGTTTTGCTTTTCATTTCCCAAACAAAATAGATTTAGTTTCGAAATTGGTCCATTCACCGATTACGCGGAAAAATAGGCAGCATTCACAATGAAAATTAAATAAACCGTATTTGTGATGTGCGTTTTTCCGAATACAATGATTATAAAATCAACTTTTTATTATAAGAGTCATAAGTTGAAATAAACTTTCGCGAGTTTATGCATTTGAAAAGTTACAATCGGAACTGTACATCTCACATTTTCCTTAATTTACCGAAATGATTAAATATATAAAAATAAACGTTACGATTTCAAGTTTGGTAATATTCGATGAATGTAAACAAAATTGAGAAGAAATTCAATTTAATAATTATTCTTTAAAGTGAACGAATTTGTTTCCACACACGATTTTACGTTAGAATTTTCATTGACTGATGGGCCTAAAAAAGTTAGCAAATCATGCATTTAATATTTATGTTATATTAATTTTCATTGTAAAATGGGCCTTCAACCAATTGCATATGTTTATGTGTTTATGTTAATGTTTACGTTAAACATTGATACTTGGCAACAAGGTGATATTCTCGCTTAAAATTAATTATACAAGTTATACTACAATTAGAAACAGGGCAAATGTTTACTAATCATTGTGAATAATTTAATTCATTTTCTTGATATGCACGTAAAATATAATTCAACTCAATTTATATACTAACATTTTGTAGGTTTTGTTTTGGTCCCTGAATTCAGTCAACTTGTTTGGCGAAAAGATTATTTAAATACTGAACTTATAATTATTTCACAACGTTTGCAGAACACCCCATTCTTTTGGTACAGTAGTTCAAGAGCTGAGCCTGTCAGCCATTCATAATAAATATTACCTGAAATTAATAAAACTAATTAATTATGAATAAAGAACTATAAAAAAGGATTTCTTAAGATATACCTCAGTAATATCCGGCCTCCTTGTTACATGGAACGATTTGGCATGGATTCCACTTTTCCCAAAATATTCTTCATTTCTCCATCGCGTAACCATCACCAATGAGGGCAAATCATTTTCTCCTTTGTAGAACACTCCATTTTGCATTCTTCTTTTGCAAATTGACACAAGTTCTCAATGGGGTTGATGTCAGGTGAGTTGCGGCAGATCCTGAATATTCTTCTTGTAAGAATTCTGTAGTTTTTCAGACGTGGCATGGTGCCAGGTCTTGTTGGAACACATTCTGCCATCCGGAAATGATTTTGGCAACTGGGGTACGATTCTGGTTTCCAATAAGTGAATATATTTGTCAGAATTCATCATTCCCTTGACAGCTATTAATGCTCCAGGCCCTTCATGTACTAAAACAACCCCAAAACATTACTTTAGGGGGTATTTTTGTGGTAGATGAGCTGTATTTTTTCCGGATCCTTTCCGTACGTAAGAAACACGGTGGCCGTGGACCTCGAAATGAGACTCATCGAAAAAAGTACATTCTTCCAGTCATTCACTGTCCAGTGTTGATGTAATTTTGCCCACATTAGTTTTTGCATCACAGGGGTTAGCAGTTGCTTCTTAATAGGTTTACGTTTCGTCCAGCTTCCAAAAGCCTACGCCGCACTGTTGTGACGTGAATATTCGCCCCAGTGGTAGCCATTAACTCGCGGGTGAAGTCGACAGCAAATAGTCTAGGATTTAATTTACTTTTCCTGACAATTAAACGATCATCTGCAGGTGAAGTCTTCCTTTTCCGGCCACAGTTTCCTTTTTTCTGGGGTGTGATGGATCCAGTCTCCCTGTATCGTTTTATGATCGAATTAACAGTAGCCAAACCGATGTGACATTCTGCAGCAATTTGCCTCTGTGTCATAGAAGAATGCTCTACTAATGTTATAATTTTAGACCGTTTTCGTGGAGTTTTATCCATTTGTGAAGACGACAGAATGTACACAGGATTGCAGTAAAGTCAAAAGAAATGCTGGTACAAAACGACAGAAATGTCACATATTATAAAAAATAATGACCCTTCAACAATGGAATTACACGTACTACAGATGTCAATTAAAGGGGTATGAGCAGCTGTGAGGCCAACAATGACAGAAAATGTAAAAATATGTCGTGTTCGGATTAATTTGCACGCTACTGTATATTCAAACTCCGCAAATAGGCTTCGCGGTCACAACAATAATAACTACCCCCACCGTTTTCCCCTCCCCTACTGTGATATCTCGGGTACTATTTTCGGTGCGCGCGCAGAACTGATTATTCTGCGCAAAGCTACGGCAAACTCACACCTCCACAGCTGGCTTACTGTTCATTTTGAACGTACCTTGGCTTGCAGAAATTACAAGCAACATGATTAAAATGTACAGTCCAAGAGGGAAGGAACTAATTGTAGTTTATGAATATAAATACAGGAAGTATTGCAAGAACAAGGAAGGACAGAAATTATTGAGGTGCATAGTGAAAATGTGTAATGCCAAAAATAATGACAACTGTTGAAGGTGGACATTCTTGTAAGTACAGGCGGAAATCGCAACCATGAAAAAGATGTAACTGTACACTGTCAGATGATTACAAATGCCGAAACAAATGAAGACCTGGGATGAAAATATGCTGTCCCACAAGAAATAAGTAACGAACAGAGATATAAATCTAACAAGAAGGAACTTATACATGGGAAAAATCCAAGACTATCTAAAACTAGCAAGAGGTTCATGAAGGTCTACAACTAATCCTAAGCCTAGAACAGAGTACACAATATTGACATTACTGATTTCTTTTCTCTGAAGTGTGAAGAGAATTTGCTTACTATTGATGGTAAAGAGTGGGGGTAACTGATGAGGGGAGATAGTTGCGCACTTTGATACAAGGTTGACGAGGGTTTTCTCTTTTTGCGGAGCTTGATATTACCCCTGTCAGCCATGATAGTGACCCCATAATAGTTCAGTTTTGTTTTGTTGCGTAAACCGTAAATAATGTTTATATAAAATCCATAACAAAATCTATCTTCAATTGAAGCATTAGTTCCGAATTTGAATTAATTGATTTTATACTATAAATTCAGTAAGAAATAATTTTTATTGTTGTTTCAAAGCATGCATTTCCGTTCCAGAGGGAATTATTGCGTTCTCGACAGGCAAAGACAATGAGTCGAATTTGCACCACGAAATTCACAAGACACGAGAAAAAAACACAACAACCTGTGCTATAATCATTACTGAATCAAGACGATTATTAAAAATTACTCGTACATTAGAAGTGGATGCAAAATTGAAAAGAAAGCATCAAAACAGAAATAGATTTATAAGGCATTTGGTATTGCAATTCCACCTTGCAGCTTAAAACTTTTGTGGGCATTTACCCCACTTTGCTACCCACTGAACACCCCCTCGAACCCACCACTGGGTCGGGACCCAAAAAATGAGAAACGCTTAGGTAGACGAAATGGACAGTTGTATTGTACGATAGAAATTCCAGAAACATCTGTCTACGAAATTCGTTCGCTGAATGTTGACTCTTGTGGACTCACTATTTTGGTTGGTTCATCTCAGTTTAGATCAGCGCTTTTCAACTTTTTTCAACATGTGGCACATTAAATGTGTAGTTTAAAATCCTGTGGCACACTCATAAAATCTAAACAAATGGTTCACAACTGGGGAGGGGGGGAATTTGATAGTTTTAGAAGAGAATGTGTTCACTGAATGTTGAATTGAGCCGCGTTCCCTGAATATTGACTCTTGTGGACTCACTTTTTTACTAGGCTAGTCTTTTCACTTTTATTTTCCAATTTTTGCTACAACAATTGCTATTTTAATTTTCTCGCAGCACACCAGCGTATCATTCACGGCAAATTAGTGGTTGAAAATGGCTGGTTTAGATGAAATTGCTGTAGACAGATGAAAAAAAGAGAACAAACAGATGACATTCTAGAAGAGACTTTTTCGGTATCAAAACACTGAAAAATTAATTAATTTATTTATTTATTTTTATTTATTTATATGTATTTATTTACTTATTCATTTTTATTTATTTATTTATTTATTTATTTATTCTAGTGCAGTTAAGGCCAACAGGCCTTCTCTTCCACACCACCAGAAATACAAGTACAATAATAGAAATAAAAAGAAAAATCATACTATAAACAAATAAAGCCACACAAAAATATACAGGTTGCAGTCACACAAACTTTAAATAAGTGATCAAGTATCGCAATTAATTGTATCCTAACTAATAATAATAATAATAATAATAATAATAATAATAATAATAATAATAATTTATGTTTACTGGCAGAGTTAAGGCCATAGGGCCTTCTCTTACACTCTACCAGGTCACAAAGTATACAAGCAGTTAAAATTTAACAAAAAGTTAAAGAACAGAATACTAATATATTACAAAATAATAATAATAATAATAATAATAATAATAATAATAATAATAATAATAATAATAATAATAATAATAATAGCATAATAAAATCGACACTAAACAACATGAAAATAATACCACGGGAACTCCACCCAACACCGTCTCAACTTTTCCCTTTATATTCACACAACTCGCGTGGGCTGACGAAATGCCAGAGACCCACATCGAGTGCACACAAGGTCTGTGTGACTTGGAATTGTGGTTTTCTGTTAACGTCACAGTGACATATATATTATTCTAGTCTTTCAGGTGAAGGCTTCCTGTAAAGCAGATTTGAATAATTTCAAGGAAAAATTGTTCCGGGGACAAAATTGATCCCGGGACCTCTGGTTGAACGTACCAGCGCTCTCAGTTGGGAGAGCGCTGGTACGTTCAACCAGAGGTCCCGGATCGATACTCGGCGCTCTCAGTTGGGAGAGCGCTGGTACGTTCAAAGAGGACCCGGGATCGATACCCGGCCCCGGAACAATTTTTCCCTTGAAATTATTCAAATCTGCTTTACAGGAAGCTTCACCTGAAAGACTAGATTTGCATAAGTTTGGATAATCTTTTCTTTTTTACTTATTAACTAAAAAAATTAATGTTAATACATTAATGAGATGAATAAGCCTGCCGATTCTTGCACAGTTGTTCTATACTTGGACGTATGCTGCTAAGCTTGAATCGGAGATTGTCACATACATCAAGTCGATTTCGGTAGCCTACTATGTTTCTATTAGAGTTAGTGATGAAAACTCTTTCTCACACAGGTACGTAGAAGCAAACCGAATTATATTCTCTAAAGCACCATTGTACAGTTCACTATATTGTCTTTTCACTTGTGATGAGGTCCAGAAATTAACCATACCTTCCGCTTGGAATTTCATTTTAAGTCCGGTCTCATTCGAGAGTTCAATTAACTGTTCTCTTTCACTAAATGAAAGTTTGTTAGTTTCAATATCGCAAATGAAAGTGATCACAAACCCATGAAAATTCGTCACATTTATTTGGAAAAAAGTTTCAAATTATGGCCTCAAGGTTGTATTATTGGTGTACGATGTACAGCGCGTGACCATTTCAATATGCGGACTGAGTGTCGGCAAAACTATTAAGAAAGTCATAAATACATAAAAAGGTTCGGTCCTCTGTTATGAATTTGGTGGTCCCTGACTGGGTTACAGGGGCGGCGCTAGATGTGCAGAGAAAGGATGGTGAGAAACACCACGTTCATAGTGCTTTAAATCCCTCTTTTGTTGTTGAAGTAATAAGTCAGTAGACGGATTTAAATTTCATAAAATGTCAGTACTGGGAGAAAAAGTGAAAGGCGATTGTCATGTGTCATTTCCAAACTGTGAGATTTTCAGCTATTGAGTGATACGCAATTCGTTTGAATTTTATTTATTATTCTGGCTTTTCTGAAAGACCACAAGGGCAGACTTCGAGGACCACAGGTGGTCTGCGGACCATAGTTTGAGAAACGCTGAGATAGATAATCAAAAGCTTGAAAGTTAGTCAGTCTGTAACAGTCTTAGCCAGTAAATTTCTGTCAGCGATTCTTAAAAGAAAATTAACTGAGAGACCTCAGAAGGTCAGATTCATAAGAATGTCTTAAAAGATATAAATATTGTAATTGTCTCAGATCAATTATTATTCAGTAGGTGGAAATAGTCAGAGCAGTTCTGCGGCAGCGGGATTATAATGCGGTTCCCTCTATAAACTTCCGCCACGTGAACTTAATTAGAGGGCCATTACTACATCGTCTGCATTAATCAGGGTCTGGTGTCTTACTGCACCAGTAGTTTACTGAAGGAGAGCATCTAATTCAATATATCGAGCGAACGAATCCTAGTAAGCACGGAATTAGGATAAATGATTATTAATTCAACGTTACCCAGAAATCCATTAATCGAGAAGGTGAGATATTTCCAAGAAGTTTCAAAGTAATTTCATTTTCCTAGGATAACGGTGTGAATATCGAATCGTTTCTGATCTCATTGGTAAAAACCTTAGTTCAATTTTCCTGAAACTAAGCAATTGTTCCCAGATTTCCTATGAATCATCGTCCTTATTCAGATTACCCGCCTCCATAAAATTTGCGTCATACATTTTCTGTCGGAGATATCACATCTATATCCACTGACTATGAAGTTAAATTCAAAATTACATCTGAGAAGACAACACTGATTAGTTAATCAAAACTGAAGGCACTGCTAAGTTTTAAGCATATTATTTCAATATCCGGGAAGACAGCATTGATTTTTTTAGTTGGTTATTTAACGACGCTGAGCAGAGCATAGGTTATCATGAAACTAAGAAAAAGAAACCATGGTTTGATGAAGATTGTTCCATTGTAGTAGATAGAAGGAAACAGGCAAAATTGAAATTCTTACAGGATCCAATTGTGGAGAATAGAGATAATTATTTCAATGGAAGACGGGAAGCAAGTCGTACACTTAGGAATAAAAAGAGAGATTACTTGAAGGAAAAACTGAATGAGCTAGAAACAAATAGTAAGAATAAAAACATTCGAGATTTATATAAGGGTAAAAGGAATTTAAGAACGGATATCAGGCAAGGGTAAACGTGATCAAGGATGAGAATGGTGACTTACTTGCAGACTCTCATTCAATCCTGAACAGATGGAAAAACTATTTTGGGCAACTACTAAATATACATAGGCCAAATAGAAATGATCGGGACGAAATTGAAATACAAACTGCTGAGCCATTCATACCGGAACCCACACTTTCTGAAGTCGAAATTGCGATAGAAAATCTGAAAAAAGTACAAGTCTCCAGGTATTGATCAAATTCCAGCAGCATTAATACAAGAGGGTGGAAGGGCATTATCTAGCGAAATTTATAAATTTGTACTTGCAATTTGGGAAAAGGAAATTGTACCAGAACAATGGAAGGAGACCTATTTTTAAGAAGGAGGACAAGACTAACTGTAGTAACTTTCGAGGAATATCACTTTTGTTGACGTCGTACAAAATTTTGTCTAATATTCTTTTGAGATGAAATTCTTGGGGATCATCAGTGTGATTTTAGGCGTAATAGATCGACTATTGATCAGATTTTTTGTATTTCGACAGATATTGGAGAAAAAATGGGAGTATAAGGGTACAGTATATCAGTTATTCATACATTTCAAAAAGGCGTATGTCTCGGTTAAGAGAGAAGTTTTATATAATATTCTTATTAAATTTGGTATTCCCAAGAAACTAGTTGGTTTAATTAAAATGTGTCTTAGTGAAACTTACAGCAGAGACCGTATAGGCCAGTTTCTGTCTGATGCTTTTCCAATTCCTGCGGGCTAAAGCAGGGAGATGAATTATCACCTTTACTTTTTAACTGCGCTCTAGAATATGCCATTAGGAAAGTTCAGGATAATAGACAGAGTTTGGAGTTGAATGCGTTACATCAGCTTCTTGTCTATGCGGATGACGTGAATATGCTAGGAGAAAATCTACAAACGATTAGGAAAAACACGGGAATTCTAGTTGAAGCAAGTAAAGCGATAGGGTTGGAAGTAAATCCCGAATAGACTAAGTATATGGTTATGTTCGTGACCAGAATATTGTACGAAATGGAACTATAAAAATTGGAGATTTATCCTTCGAAGAGGTGGAGAAATTCAAATATCTTAGAGCAACAGTAACAAATATAAATGACACTCGGGAGGAAATTAAACACAGAATAAATATGGGAAATGCGTGTTATTATTCGGTTGAGAAGCTTTTGTCATCTAGTCTTCTGTCAAAAAATCTGAAAGTTAGAATTGATAAAACAGTTATATTACCGGTTGTTTTGTAGGGTTGTGAAACTTGTACTCTCACTTTGAGAGAGGAACAGAGATTAAGGGTGTTTGAGAATAAGATTCTTAGGAAAATATTTGGGGCTAAGAGGGATGAAGTTACAGGAGAATGGAGAAAGTTACACAACGCAGAACTGCACGCATTGTATTCTTCACCTGACATAATTAGGAACATAAAATCCAGACATTTGAGATGGGCAGGACATGTAGCACGTATAGGCGAAATCTGACATGCATTAGAGTGTTAGTTAGGAGGCCGAAGGGAAAAAGACCTTTAGGGAGGCCGAGACGTAGGTGGGAAGGTAATATTAAAATTGATTTGAGGTAGGTGGGATATAATGGTAGAGACTGGATTAATCTTGCTCAGGATAGGGACCAATGGCGGGCTTATGTGAGGGCGGCAATGAACCTCCGGGTTCCTTAAAAGCCAGTAAGTAAGTAGGTAGGTAAGTAAGTAAGTAAGTCAGTAAGATTATTTAACGACGTTGTTCAACTATGAGGTTAAATTAATAGATTTAGCGTCGATGAGATTGGTGGTAGCGAGATGGTATTTGGCGAGATGAGCCCGAGGATTCGCCATAGATTACTTGGCATTTACCATTACGGTTAGGGAAAACTTCGGAAACACCCAACCAGGTAATCAGCCCAAGCGGGGATCGAACCCGCGCCCGAGCGCAACTTCAGACCGACAAGCAAGCGCCTTAACTGGCTAAGCCACGCCGGTGGCTGACAGCATTGATTAGTTAATCCAAACTGAAGACAAAGCCTTTAAGCATATTTAATATTTGAGAAGACAGCACTGATTAGTTAGTCAAAGCTGAAGCCATTGCAAAGATTTAAGCATAATATATGAAAATACAACACTGATTAGTTAGTCAAAGCAGGAGCCATTGCAAAGATTTAGGCATATTTAATATCTGGAAAGTCTACAATGATCAGTTAATCAAACCTTAAGTGATTGTAAAGATTTTAACATATTTAATATCTGGAAGTACAACACTGAATAGTTAATCAAAACTAAAGTAATTGTAAAGATTTAAATATATTTAATATCTCCAAGGACAAAACTAATTAGTTGATCAAAACTGAAGACATTACAAAGATTTAAACATATTTAATATCTGGAAGGACAACACTGATTAGTTAATCAAAACTGAAGACATTGCAAAGATTAAATCGTATTTAATATTTGGAAGGGCAACACTGTTTAGTTAATCAAAACTGAAGACATTGGAAAGATTTAAACGTATTTAATATTTGGAAGGGCAAGACTGATTAGTTAATCAAAACTGAAGACATTGCAAAGATTAAATCGTATTTAATATTTGGAAGGGCAACACTGTTTAGTTAATCAAAACTGAAGACATTGGAAAGATTTAAACGTATTTAATATCTGGTAGGGCAACACTGATTAGTTAATCAAAACTGAAGACATTGCAAAGATTAAAACGTATTTAATATTTGGAAGGGCAACACTGATTAGTTAATCAAAACTGAAGACATTGCAAAGATTTAAACGTATTTAATATTTGGAAGGGCAACACTGATTAGTTAATCAAAACTGAAGACATTGCAAAGATTAAAACGTATTTAATATTTGGAAGGGCAAGACTGATTAGTTAATCAAAACTGAAGACATTGCAAAGATTTAAACATATTTAATATTTGGAAGGGCAACACTGATTAGTTAATCAAAACTGAAGACATTGCAAAGATTAAAACGTATTTAATATTTGGAAGGGCAAGACTGATTAGTTAATCAAAACTGAAGACATTGCAAAGATTTAAACATATTTAATATTTGGAAGGGCAAGACTTGGTTAGGGCAAGACATTGATTAAACGTTATTTTAGAAGGGCAACACTGATTAGTTAATCAAAACTGAAGACATTGCAAAGATTTAAACGTATTTAATATCTGGTAGGGCAACACTGATTAGTTAATCAAAACTGAAGACATTGCAAAGATTTAAACGTATTTAATATCTGGTAGGGCAACATTGATTAGTTATTGAAAACTGAAGACATTACAAAGATTTAAACGTATTTAATATTTGGAAGGGCAACACTGATTAGGGGACAGTCGGGTAGTATCGCACAGTGCTTTTCTTTGATCTACCGCCATGTGGTAGTACCTGAATAACATGGTTACTTTTCTTTATGCGACATCACAGAAACGTAACCATGTCAATCTGGTACTATCATCGTGTGGTAGATTAAAGAAACTCACTATCCGATATTACCCGATATCCGATACTACCCGACTCTCCCCTAGGTGATCAAAACTGAAGACATTACAAAGATTGATACATATTTAATATTTGGAAGGTCAACACTGATTAGTTAATCAAAACTGAAGACACTGCAAAGATTTAAACATATTTAATATCTGGAAAGACAACACTGATTAGTTAATAAAAACTGAAGACGCTGCAAAGATTTAAACATATTTAATATCTGAAACACTGCACTGTTTTTATCGCCAAAGCAATATACTGTACCGATGTTACTGCGAAAGCAGTGTAGTTCTCTTCATAATAACTAACACCGTACAAAAAAGTAAGATTCTTTATAGTGTAGTCCCGTAAATCATGTACGCTCTTGAGAATACAGACAATGCTCTCTCTAATTAATAATTCAGCTATTAGGCTATAGCAGTGCTCTTCATTGTTTTCAGAGAAAGAGATGACGGCGGGGATCACTGACAAAGAGTGAAATGACGTACAGTACTTCAGGCAAAAGTAATGTCTAATTAAACAAATGTCATCTTACCTATTCGAACATTGAATTTCAAATTGTGATTAATTCATTTCGCCGTTATTGTCAGATTGACGTTGGTAATAATAATATTGTATTGCTTATATTTGGACACTTGACAGTTCATTATAAAAGACCAGGTATAAGAAGGATTTTGCAGCTCCCTTCTCTGGTCTATTTACATCTAAATATGGGTCTTGCTGGGCTTTTTAATTATTTTCGGCGAGGGAAGGAGAAAAGGGAAGGACAAGAGCCTGCCTCGAAACAGAAGACACACTATTTCCGCCGGACCAGTACAATTTCTATTGGCTCTTCTTTTTCATTCACATTCCTTCCTATTCACAACGGATAGGATTAAGTACCTGTAAGAATTAAGTTTTGTAGTTATCTTTATGCCCTGCATGTTTTGTCTAAAGAAGTTATCAAGTTTATATTTGATTATACTCACGTTAATTTTGTTTTGTTATATAAAATGTAGCCATATTTTATGAATATAGATTTATTAATTTATTTTGCAGCGCACTTCGCATAGTTATATGGAAGAACAATTTTCTTCCGAACAATTTTTAAGTTGAAGATATACAGTAGTTACACGTAAGTGATAATAAAATCACGGTGTCATGAACATTTTGAGACATATCGATTACGTAATCCCATAATTTATCACTTCATCTTATGTAACGTGTAAGATTGAAAATAAAGTCTTTAGGGTCCATTTCAACTCAATACATTCGCTCGTTACCGGGAACGCCCGCAACATCCATGCATGACTGGCCGTCCTAGATCGCGCGAATATCGATCTATTTGCCACGGATATCTAGCATATAATTTTGATTGATAATGGCATGCACACAATTTGTATTTTTCTTTCAAAGTTTACTAACAATGTCCATCTATATTCACACATTCTCGACATCTTTTTGTATAATTTTTATTCACAAGCTAAATTTTCCTTGCTGAATTCTTCTTAATTCCACTTCTTAGACGAACTTAGAGGCAATCTAAGAAATGAACCGTTTGAAATCTACAATCAATTTTATAGATGGCAGTATTATTTCTAGAGAGTGTGGCCCGCGCGTTCCCAAAATCTTAGATTTACCGTATGCAACTATTATTATTTTTAAGATAACTGAAAGTAGAATCTACAGGAATGACACTATACTTGTTTTTTTAAAGATGGGACATGACAGTTAAGTGGCCGAGCTTGGAACTAAGTACCATGTTGCCAACATGGACTACCACGCTGCCAGCTGATGGAAGGTAGCAATTGTGGTTAAGATGGCTAACGTTAAAACATTCATTTTTGACGCGAAGGTAAGAACACAATACAAAATCGACAAAGAATCAAAGACGAAACGTACCAATGCTAACATTGTGTGCACAGTATATTAGCCAAGATCACTCGTCATGTGCGAACTGTAAGTTTGGCAACTCAACTGTTGTTACCATAGCAACCGGCCTACCACGCTATGTGACATTCAGTTGTTTTTCCGATCGCAACGCTCCTGTCATGTCCCATCTTAAAAAAAAACAAGTATAGTTTAGTACATATGCAAAAGGAACATCTTTTTAAATTGTTTCATCCAAAGTTCCCTGTCTGCTATGTCTTCTTCCCTAAGTCCATGTTTCTGCATACTTCCTTGCAACTCGTCCATCCATCCCTTTGATGTTTTGTTCTTTCATCTTCTGCCTTCTATAGACCATTCGTTATCTCATGAAACCAAATACACGCCGAAGCTTGTAGTAAGTAAGTGAGCTACCTAGCTGCAAGTAGAAGTATAGCGAGGGGCGGAAGTCTCCCAGTGCAATTTCTTTTTCCCCTTACGTGTAGGTAGTTTCATGATATAACTAATAACCTACGTCTCCTCTTCTAGGACTACCCTTGGCAATCTACTGTCGGACATTCTTGTTAGGCTATATGTTCTTACCATTCCAGTCTTTTTTATTTTGTTCAATTATTTATAAAGCATTTATTTTTACATGCATAATTTAGGCCTATTCTATTCTAATGTTCTTCTAATTCTCTGCCCTTTTTATTTCCCAGCGGAGCGCTTCCAAAATTCCACTTCCATAGGGAGTAATATTGATGTTTCTTATTTAAAACGCACGTTTCAGCTCCGTACAACATATGCTTTGCACTACTGACTGATAAGTAAGAGTTTCTTGTTCACGATAAAATATTGCTGTTCCAAAATACAGTTTACCATGCCAAATGCTTTCCTTCCGCTGTTTATTATTTTCTTCTATTTCATTTTGTTACACTACATATTGACCTCAGGTAACATAATATTTTAATTTGTACTCCATCTATCTGCGATTCTTTCGTGTTAGTTATTGGATACTCTGTTTTACTATACTTCGTTTTCAAACTGCATTGTTGGTATTCTTCTAACAATTTCCTGCTCTAATATTCTGCGTCCTCATTGCTTTGAATTATTATTTGTTCTTCAGCGAATAGTAGGTTGTGAAGATATCAACTATGTGTAATTGAAATTCCTGTCTTCTTACATATTCTTCGCCACTCTCTTAAACTTGCTTCAATAAAATTTTTAATAACATAGAGGACAAACAGCGACTCTATAGCAGACCCTTGCTAGTCCTGAAATCTTCTGATATGAAATTTCTATCTTAATTTTGCATGTGTTTTCCTTATATATTTTCTTAATTATTTTAATAATTTTTTTCATAACTTACAGGCATTTTTCTAATGCCTTTTTAACAGCTTTCTCGAGACACTACTGTAAGCTTTTTCTAAGTCAGTGAATACTAATGCATAATTTTTCAATTTAGTTTTACGTTCTATTAGTTCTTAACTCATCCATGCATGCTAAGAAATAAATACTGTGGACAATGGAATTGTATGATTGTAGGCTGTAGATAAAAAGGATATGTTTGCTATCAAGTGTCAGAGCCTTTATAGTTGTGGAAATAGTACAAAGACAAAAATATAATACACAACGTCAATTAGTAAGCATTGCGTCGTAGTAAAGAACTACTCATCTGGAGTGTTAAAAAAGTAAGGGTTAATAAAAGGACTGCTGGAATATAAAAAATTGTCGTGCCGTCGATAGAGGGTACGACTCTTTTACGAAAAGAGACATTTTAAAATAGATTTTTATGAAAAATATTCAAATTTATATTTAATAAAAAGGATACTTACAAAGAGGTCTATACACATTAAATAAAATAATATCACATTTTTGGGATGGAGATTTCAGCACAAAATTCAAAAGTAATGGCATTTTTGGAACAAGATCCAATCTAAAGTAAAATAATACACAATAACCAATACCTAGAACAAGTACAAAATTTCATTTATCTGTGTTGTGAAATAGCTTATCAAAATGAAAAAGATGTGAACAAGAAAATCACCAAATTTACACAAATTTTAGGAATAATAAATAATACATTAAAAGCTAAATTAGTACAAAAATCCACAAGAATAAAAATATATAATACTCTAGCATTAACCTCCCCTTTATATGGAAATGAAATTTGAACATTAAGGAAAAGATATATGAGCAGAATCAAAGTAACGGAAATGAAATTTCTCAGACGGATGCAGGATATACTCTTTCACATCGAAAAAGGAATGAAGAAATATTGAAACAATTAGAAGTAGAGTCAGTAGAAGAAAAAATCAACAGATACAAACTAAATTGGCTACACCATGTAAAACGAATGGACAATTCAAGAATCCCCAAAATGTTAATGCAATATCAAGCCAGAGAACATCGACGGTTAGGAAGATCCTTCAGAAGACTGCTAGATGGGGCCGAAACAGGTCTACACAGGCCTAATTCGTCACGATGATGATGATGATGATGATGATGATGAAAATACAATAATTGAAAATGCATAAAACAAGTAAGAAACATATTACACTTTCTCTCACACCTGTGGAGTAACGGTCAGCGCATCTGGCCGCTAAACCAGGCAGCCCGGGTTCGATTCCCGGTGGGGGCAAATTGCCTGGTTGAGGTTTTTTCCGGGGTTTTCCCTCAACCCAATATGAGCAAATGCTGGGTAACTTTCGGTGCTGGACCCAGGACTCATTTCACCGGCATTATCACCTTCATCTCATTCAGACGCTAAATAACCAAAGATGTTGATAAAGCGTCATAAAATAACCTACTAAAATAAAATAAAAATTACACTTTCTTAAAATTATTTTAATACAGTTAATAAAGTTACGATAAAAGGAATCTTATAGCTCTGATTAATTTGTGTCGTATATCAAATTATTCTTGAAAATAGTAAAATATTTTGAAGGTGGAAAGGTGCTCTCTTAGGAAATGTGAAGTCGGATAAGATACATGGAGTTAGAGTCCCATGCTTTCGTGACCTCGACCTTGGATTGAGGTGGGGTCAACACCACGCTTCGACCGCCTTTATCCTCCAATACAGATACGGTACTAAACGCGCCAGGATGCTGAAGGAACCCCGAGACCGTTCTGAAAGTTTGGCAACGAGAAAAATTGCTCGGGGTTGAACAGTCAGCTGCAAGTTTGGATGGCTTGGCTTGACTTTTCTAGGGCTGGACCCGTCAAGTACGTACACTTAGGCCTATTGTGCGTCCTATACAGGGTCGAAGTGAAATAGCCTTGCAGATTTTCAGAGCGAATAGCTCATGTAGTGTGTAACAAAAAACTATAATATCATATTGTTGGAAAGTTCAAAGCTATTTTTTTTAAATATTTCTTCCCAAATGTTTAAAAGCTTCTTAACTATTGTGAGTATCGTGATTTTTTTTCCATATCGATTGGAAAACTAATAAAGAATAATTTATCCCTCTGGCGTATTTCAATAGTGTTGACGGTTTTCGTGTAAATTTAATTTTTAACACCCCGAAAATCATACCACTGCACGATGCGAGTTGGTTGCAACACAGCGCCAGAGAACAGCTCATCTAACGGGACACACAGAGTTCGTTGACCTCTTACATCTATATCACGAGTAGAGTGTGTTAGCGGCTATGTTGCCGGACTTTTCTGAAACTTTTTAATCAACTTAATTTATTTATTTATTTATTAACCTGGTGCATTTAATCAAATAAAAAGAAACGTAAAACATAACATTTTCTATTCATTTCAGTGTACCCTATCGTTCCTTTTAATCTGCAGGGTTATTTCACTTCCACTCTGTATACGCGATAATTGTCCAAGCCCGACTTGTGGTCTGGGTGTCATTCGTGAATCACGACTCTGACAGGTGGCCATTCCTGCCTCAGCCCCTGATAGAGCTAGGTCCCGCTTCGCGGACAAGTATCCTGATAAGTCGCAGGGGCCAGCAGCCCCAAGCCCTTTCTGTGACCGTCGACTGACAGATGAGCCATCCTGCTTCAACACCTGATAGAGCCAAGTCCCATTTACAGACGAGTAGTCTGATAAGTTCTATAGGACCAGAGCCCTAAGAAGTATCTCGGGAAAAACCTATGCAACTCTGCTTTGTTCACAACATATTACATCACAATCTGGCTGTGGATTGAAACCGGTCCGCCTGGATGAAAGACCAACTCGTCGTTTCCAGTTACTCTAGAAACTGAGCTATACTGCCACCAAAGTTGAAAATTAGTGTCAGATTATTGCTTGTTATCAGATGATTGTGACTTTTGAGGATCACACGATAAATTTATAATTATTGAGCTGACGTCAAAATATTTAACTCCAACATTATCATCATCCGTCACGAATTAGGCCTGTGTAGACCTGTTTCGCTCCCCATCTAGCAGTCTTCTAAAGGATCTTCCCAACCGTCGATGTCCTCTGGATTGATATTGCATCATCATTTTGGGGATTCTTGAATTGTCCATTCGTTTAACATGGTGTAGCCAATTTAGTTTGTATTTGTTTATTTTTTTTCTACTGACTCTACTTCTAATTGATCCAATATTTCTTCATTCCTTTTTCGATCTAAAAGAGTATATCCTGTTGTCCGTCTGAGAAATTTCATTTCCGTTGCATTGATTCTGCTCATATCTCTTTTCCTTAATGTCCAAATCTCACTTCCGTATAAAAGGGAGGGTAATGCTAGTGTATTATATATTTTTATTCTTGTGGATTTTTTGTACTAATTTAGCTTTTAATGTATTATTTATTATTCCTAAAATTTGTGTAAATTTGGTGATTTTCTTGTTAACATCTTTTTCATTTCGATAAGATATTTCATAACCCAGATAATTGAAATTTTGTACTAGTTCTAGGCATTGGTTATTGTGTATTATCTTACTTCTGATTGGATCTTGTCCCAAAAATGCCATTACTTTTGATTTTTGTGCTGAAATCTCCATCCCAAAATCTGATAATATTTTATTTAATGTATATAGTCCTCTTTGTAAGTTATTCTCTGAATTGGAAATTATAACTTCATCGCCTGGTTTAATGTTAAGATACTGGTTATTATGATTCCTGATGTATAGATTTGGTTCTATCTAGAAATGATTTCATTGATGTAAATATTAAATACTGTTGGAGATAATGGGCAACCTTGTCTAACTCCATTTTAACATATTTTCTTTCGGATATACGATTACTTATTTTGACACTTATTTTGTCAGTGTACATTTCTATTATGTTTTGTAATAGCAGATTTGGTATTTTTTCCTTGTAAAATTTCAAATAAAAGGTCTCTTCGAAACTTGTCAAAAGCTTTCACAAAATCGATAAATGCTATGTGGATTTCTAAATTAAATTCTCTTCTTTTTTAATAGTAAATTGATACTGAATAATAGATCTATAGTTGATCTTCCTTTTCTAAAGACATTTTGGCACACTAGAAGGAAGGCTGCAGGATTTTTTTTAGTTTTTCGTTTAAAATTCTGCTGAAATAGATTATAAGCATAAGAGGGCGATAGCTAACAGAGAAATTAGAAAACGTCACAGACAATCTTGGAAGGAGTTTATATATATTTTTAGAAGCGGACATCTATAAAACAAAACCCAATACTTATAAAATTATAAAATATATAAACAAAGAAATAAAAGATTAACACTTGTCCCAAAATAAAAACATTTTTAGTTTTTACAAAAACCTATGGAACAACCCTACTCTTGAGTCAAAATTCTGGGGCACAAAAAAACACAGATGAACATTGCATTACATCAGAAGTACTACAAGAAGCATTAAAGAAGACGTAAAATAGTGAATCACCTGGCGAAGACAACCTAAATTCAGAATTGTATAAATATACAGAAGGTCTATTTTAAGAAAAACTATTAAGATTCCTAAATAGAATATATCGAACCGCCACTATACCATGAAGAATGGAAACATAGTATAATTATTCCCATATATAAAAAAGACGATAAACAGAATGTTCAGAATTATAGGGGGATCAGTATCCTCGACACATGCTTAACTCCAACGTCTGATTAGAAAATCAAATTCTGTTGTTGCTACGCACCAATGAATCGCATATAATCTATATATATAATTTGAACTGGCAACGGAAATTACGGGAAAACGGCTGAACGAATTTTAATAAATGGCCCCTCATTTTGAAGCTTGGAACCCAAACTTTTTCGGAAAAATAGTAGTTTTCAGTGAAATGTCAATCTTCCTACATAATTTTCCTATTTTCCAAAATCCATCTGTCGTCAGTTTTGAGAACTAGCTAATTGCATTCAGGAGGAGCGAAGCGAGCATCAAGTCGGCCGTGTTGCATTTCAGAACAAAACAAAACACACATTACAGTAAACAATATTGCACGAAGGCCATGATCTGCAAGAATACCGACATATTTAGAGCTCAAATTAAATTGGTTATTAATAACTTACTTACTTACTTACTTACTGGCTTTTAAGGAACCCGGAGGTTCATTGTCGCCCTCACATAAGCCCGCCATCGGTCCCTATCCTGAGCAAGATTAATCCAGTCTCTATCATCATATCCCACCTATCTCAAATCCATTTTCATATTATCTTCCCATCTACGTCTCGGCCTCCCTAAAGGTCTTTTTCCTTCCGGCCTCCCAACTAACACTCTATATGCATTTCCGGATTCGCCCATACGTGCTACATGCCCTGCCCATCTCAAACGTCTGGATTTAATGTTCATAATTATGTCAGGTGAAGAATATAATGCGTGTAGTTCTGTGTCGTGTAACTTCCTCCATTCTCCTGTAACTTCATCTCTCTTAGCCCCAAATATTTTCCTGATCACCTTATTCTCAAACACCCTTAACCTATGTTCCTCTCTCAACGTGAGAGTCCAAGTTTCAAAACCACAAAGAACAACCGGTAATATAATTGTTTTATAAATTCTAACTTTCAGATTTTTTGACAGCAGACTGGATGATAAAAGCTTCTCAACCGAATAATAACACGCATTTCCCATATTTATTCTGTGTTTAATGTCCTCCCGAGTATCATTTATATTTGTTACTATTGCTCCAAGATATTTGAACTTCTCCACCTCTTCGAAAGATAAATTTCCAATTTTTATATTTCCATTTCGCAAAATATTTCCGTCACGAGACATAATCATATACTTTGTCTTTTCTGGATTTACTTCCAAACCTACTTAAAAAATTAACTTGCTAAAAATTATTTACAGTTTCGATTCTGTGGTGTGTAATTTTCTGGGTAGAGCTGTGAATTGGATATTAAAAACTACAAAACTTGAGGTGATTTGATGACATTATTACTATTAGAAATGAAATAGTATTGTAGTTAATGCCGTGATGTGACTATTTTTCATTAATTATTATACATATTAATGCTTTATTGATGATATGAAAGTGAAACGTTTTGGGGTTATATAAGTATATGTAGAGAATAACTTAAATTAGATTTTGATTTCTATATTCTACTGAGTGGCGGCTATATAGTATATATAGTATATGTTACTGAAAGCTATAAAACTTAAGTAAGATAATAATATTATTAAAAATCAAATATTTTTATTGTTATTATTCAAGTGGGGATGGGTCTTTTTCATATATTTAATGGCGATGTGGTGTAGATATTTATATGCGTGGTTCTCTTCAATATTGGCTCGAGAGAGAGTATATTTCATTATTATGGAAGCAAATAACTTTCAGAATGTCTGGTATTCTTCATCTAGTCTATACTAATAATAAATCTGTAGTCAAAATTTTTCTGGTAATTTTCGATTTTCCAAAAATAATTGGTGTTAATATGTATAATTAACCATCCTGAAACCGAAAATCGCTTTTTTGAAATTTTTGTTTGTATGTCTGTCTATCTGTCTGTCTGTCTGGATGTTTGTTACCTTTTCACGCGATAATGGCTGAACGGATTTCGATGAAAACTGGAATATAAATTAAGTTCGTTGTAACTTAGATTTTAGGCTGTATGGCATTCAAAATACGGTATTTAAAAGGGGGGTTATAAGAGGGCCTGAATTAAATAAATCGAAATATCTCGCTTATTATTGACTTTTTGTGAAAAATGGTACATAAGAAAAGTTTCTTTAAACGTGATTTCCGATAAGTTTTATTCTTTGAAAAATTTTGACAGGACTGATATTTAATGAGATAAATGACTTTTAAAATTAAAATAACTGCCATCTAAGGCGGTGTAATGAAATAAAAAAGAAATGACTTCGTCTATTAGGGGCCTTGGACAACAACAATCGAAAGCTATGAAATGTAGCCTGCCAAGAATGTTGATGTGTTTGTATGAAGTAATATCGGAAGCTAAATTAACCGATCTATATACTTAATTATTATTTCACCATTGGAAAGTGTAGTTTCTCTAGATGGACATAATGCTATAATGTTATTACAGTAACCCCAATAACTTCTGAGTGAATCGAGAACAGGTAAGATTAAAATAGCTTCTTATGTACAGAAAACTTGATAGGCTATTCTGAATATTCGTTTCCTGTATTTCTTAAAATAATGTTTATGTACACATTAAATCTAAATGATGTCAATGTTCATTAAACTATGGTTTCATGTAATAAAAATTAAGAAACATGTTAAAGGAATTGTTATTGTACCAAATGAGTGCTCTCTGGACCAAAATGATCGCATTTTAATTATTTAAATACAATTTAAATTAAGTAACATATTAAACGATTTATCTTTCTATCAAGCACGAATGTTCCCTGGATCAAATTCCCATTTTAAGTATGTAATTGTTTTATATTTATTTCTAACGGGTGACGCGGAGCGCACGGGTACGGCTAGTTGAAAATAAATCTGAAAAATGTTTATTTGAACGTCTAATGAACTTCAGTTTGCAGCATTTGCTGTACAAGCCACTAGTTAGTGTATAATTTCCTAAACTTATGTGGTAAATATCTTTCTCTAGTGTTACTTTTATAATAATTACCTCACTTTAGAAGTATGACGACTTAGTGGAAGTACATGCTGGAGCAGCGATAATCCGCACTAGCGACGATGCGACAAGAGCGACGAAATTGGAAGCATAGATGCCTATAAGAGCGTTCATGTTGAAACAGTTACAAGAGAAACACGACAAGCGATAAAAGCGACGATTACAAATACATCGATTTCGGTCGCTGTTATCGTGCACGGTTATAGATTCATGTTCAGCACTATTCATTATGACGTGGCAATACATTATCAGTAGTTTTAATGAAATCTGTTTTAATCGTTTGAACGTACGAACATCAATATTGTTTTCATGGGTTGCGAAAAGTTAATTAGCGCCGTGTTTGTGAGCGACCTTTATGTACCAAGCAGATAAATTCCATCATAATAGATTTATTTTAGACAAAATTTGGAATTATGTGAAGGGTGAAATTGATACAACATATTAGTATCTAGTTCAGTTTCTCCTGATTTACCGTACCGGTACTTAATTCTTTAATAATGAAGAAAGGGGCAGTATATGAAAGGTTTCTGCATATTTTCCAGACGTGTGATTTGAAATATGAAACATCATCAATGCATAGTAATCAATGAGAGTTCTATCATTACATATTATTTTAAATTACAATTTATTTTTCTAGCAGCATGTCCTTCGTCGTACTATTATACAGAGTGGATGTGATATAACTGTGCAGATGGAAGGAGACAATAGAATACACTAACATATTAAAAACCTAGGTTTTGTAATTAAGTGCATGGTTAATTTTATTAGAAAATTAGGCTGAAAATCTGCTACTTTGACTTTTTGTATAACTGATCAACTGTTTACGCTTGTAAATTGAATTAATTTGATATTGTATGGTTTTTATAATTCAACTGTTTGAAACTGCTTGTTGTGTATTGTATATTTTTTTTTTTATAATTCAACTGTTTGAAACTGCTTGATGTGTATTCTGTATGTATATTTTTGCATAATTCAACTGTTGACACTGCTTGTAGTGCATTGTATTTTATATAGTTGAACTTTGAAACTGCTTGTTGTGTATTGTATATTTTGTATAATTCAAGTGTTGATACTGCTTGTATATTTTTGTATAGTTCAACTGTTAAAACTGCATTATGTGTATTGTACAGGCCTATTTTTGTATAATTCAACTGTTGGAACTGCTTGATGTGTATTGTGTATTTTTTATAATTCAACTGTTTGAAACTGCTTGTCGTCTATTGCATATTTTTGTTTAGTGAAACTGTTGAAACTGCTTGTTGTGTGTTTTATATTTTTGTATAGTTCAACTGTTGAAACTGCTCAAAGTGTGTCATGGCTCGCTGTATGCCGTCATGTGGCTAGCCGATAAGCCTAGACAATTCAATCTTCCTACACTTCCGCAGAGGTGTATTACCTATGAGGTAGAGAAGTTGCCTAGCAAGTACGGCGTTCATTCTGAAGAGTACGTACCGATACGTACGGTAACGCCGGTAGTGGCAGGAATGTGAACTGTTTGGAAACACGTACTGTCGGGATATGGAGAGAGGGTTAAGACGATTACTTACGTATATGTTGACATTAACTTCGACGGTCAACATGGACACGGAGCATTTGATATGTGTTGTGGAATGTTACCGTACGCAACCGATGATAACAAATACCCTGCGTACGACTTGCCGGCGCAAAACACAGTTCGAAAGAGGTTATGGTAGCACACAGACCGTACAGACCGCCATCTGTTGCTACGACGTTCAAGTTATACCATACACTTTCTTAAGTTCAGATTGAAGAACGCCTTAAATAATAGGCAACTTCTCTAACATATAAGCTGAAACTCGCTTGAAATCGGTGACCCAACAACAGTGACGTCATGACACACTTTGAAATGAACACCCAGTATATCAGTATCTAGTTCAGTTTCTCCTGATTTACCGTACCGGTACTTAATTCTTTAATAATGAAGAAAGGGACAGTATATAAAATGTTTCTGCATATTTTCCAGGCGTATGATTTGAAATATGAAATATCTGATTAGAAAACCACTCATCAATGCATAATAATCAATGAGAGTTCTATCATTACAGACCTTCAATGACAATTTATTCTTCTAGTATCATGTCCTTCATCGTAGCATCCTTCGAAACTGTGCTCAGGCTTGAGTTAGGTTCCCGCTTGCGATAATTACCTGGTTGGTCTTTTACTGAGGTTTTCCCGAACTGTAAGGCAAATGTCAGGTAATCTGTAGCGAATCCTCACCGTCATCTCATCTCGCCAGAAAATAGTACAACTCTTGACTTGTTTTGCATTTTAAAACTTGAACGCTAAGTAAGATACAAGGAATAAAATAAGTTAAATTAAATGAAAAATGAATATTGTCCTGGTGTAATCACGATCTATTACTGGATCAAGAGTTAAATATACTGTATATAAAATGTGTTTATACCATTCTGTACGTTATGCATTTTAAGTGTTCCTTTGAATATTTTCCAGTGTATAATGTTATTTATGTGACATGATCTGTCTGCAATTCATTAAGCGTCTCCATTGCTCATGTAGCCATTATCCTTCTCGATTAATAAGTTCAATATACAGTTCGCTTGTTCAGACTTAGCCAAGGGCGTTAGATTTCAAACGGTAACACAATTTATAGGATGTCTTCCTCCGGGAGTAAGTAAGCCACAGTCTAGCCACGAAGCTTGAGTTTATGAGGGTAGGTACTAGGAACAATAGACTATGCAAGTACTATTTCGAATTGTCTGTGATGAGGCCATAGTAGCGATCCTAGTGGTTAGCAACTATCTATGGATGCATATTTACTATGTATTGAGCTTCGTGACTGTATATACTAGACTGTGATAAAGCTGTGAAGGCCGTGTCGTAGATTTAGGGCACTTGAAAGACCTTCGCCCTGTTGGACTGCAGGGAAGATATGTCAGACATTTCCCACTCTCGTCGAAATTTATAGGTACGGAATGGGTTCATACTTACTTACTTACTGGCTTTTAAGGAACCGGGATGTTCATTGCCGCCCTCACATAAGCCCGCCATTGGTCCCTATCCTGTGCAAGATTAATCCATTCTCTATCATCATATCCTACCTCCCTCATATCCATTTTAATATTATCCTCCCATCTACGTCTCGGCCTCCCTAAAGGTCTTTTTCCCTCCGACCTCCCAACTAATAGTCTATATGCATTTCTGGATTCGCCCATACGTGCTACATGCCCTGCCCATCTCAAACGTCTGGATTTAATGTTCCTAATTATGTCAGGTGAAGAATACAATGCGTGCAGTTCTGTGTTGTGTAACTTTCTCCATTCTCCTGTAACTTCATCCCGCTTAGCCCCAAATATTTTCCTAAGCACCTTATTCTCAAACACCCTTAACCTATGTTCCTATCTCGAAGTGAGAGTCCAAGTTTCACAGCCATAAAGAACAACCGGTAATGTTGTAACTGTGAATGGATTCATACCAATACAAATTTTTGTGCGCGCTTGTCCTACTGCCGGCCTTAATGTAAATCATATGGCACCATTTCATAATTTTGCAAAGAAAATTATTGCTCGTGAATTCAGAAAATAATTAATATTTCTGTATAAGTAGTCCTCTACCGTTCAGTGACTACCGGGCTTCCACCGGGATCCAAAGTACGTAGGTTGAATACCGAAAGGGAGTGCTGCTTTTTGTTTAGGTATGTCATTAATCAGCTGTCAATTATTGTAATAAGCGACATAGATGTAACGATTTTGGAGATCTCTCATAGAGAAGAGAGGGAATTTGTCCATTTATAATCTCACCACATCACAGTATGCTTTGCATACCGGCACCGCTGACATGCTTGCAGAAGGCACGCACATGGGAACTGGTAAAATATGAGCCGATATCAGATGAAAAGTGCAAATGATTTGGTTGTTAAATGCTGGCCAATGGAAACCAGCTAATTAAAATGTATATCAAGCCGTGGGGTTGGCGGAAAGCTCTAGCCTAGACGACTCAGGGAAATGAGAAACCGAGGCTTCTTCGGCGGGTCTCGATGACTGATCTATGAGGAACGGTAGCCCGCTGTCAAGTTATTATTAAGGGATAGAAGTCTGGGATAACCGCGCGATAAGGCGGGTGATGGAGCGAACTCGTTGGTGCGCAAAATCCGGCCAGTGTTGCCAATTCAGCGGCTTTTCCGCTAAATCTAGTTTTTTTTTTTTTTTTTTTTTTTTTTTTTTTTTTTTTTTTGGATAACCGTCTCCCGGGTAAAATTATATTATCCCGCTTGGCGGGAATACTAGCGGTTTTTAACCTTTAAAGTTTCTGAAATGAAATTCATATTAGCATTATAAGCGGTTTTCTTAATTACATTTAATTCGTTCAGTGTGTGTTTTGTGAAATAATGGATGTGTTAATGTAGTGATAATTCCATATTATATATGTTACCGTTAAAACCAGAAATCCGTCAAAACCAGTTTCGAATAGTAAAAACTAGTTTAAGCAAATAAAGATAGATAGAAAGTGAGTATTCGTATGATCTAGAGTCAATGTCAGGTTAGATTTGGTTTGTTTAGGTTTTTGTTTGGTAAACTGGTTTTGTTGGATTTTGGGTTTTAACGGTAACATATATAGTGCAATAAGAATTTAAATATGTTGTGTCTTTGATAAAGGTGTTCAAAATAGCTTTATAGCGCTACATTGGGAATGATAAAAGTGTGCAATATTCGTTACATTGGTGGGCGGATACTCTATCTTGACCATTATTATTATTATTATTATTATTATTATTAATATTATTATTATTATTATTATTATTATATTATTATTAATCTGATGCTTTTCCAATTCACTGCGGGCTAAAGCAGGGAGATGCACTAACGTCTTCACTTTTTAACTTCGCTCTAGAATATGCCATTAGGAAAGTTCAGGATAACAGGCAGGGTTTGGAATTGAACAGGTTACATCAGCTTCTTGTCTATGCGGATGACGTGAATATGTTAGGAGAAAAATCTCAGGTTGACAGCAGCTCACAAACGATTAGGGAAAAACGGAAATTTTACTTGAAGCAAGTAAAGCGATCGGTTTGGAAGTAAATCCGGAAAAGACAAAATATATGATTATATCTCGTGACCAGAATATTGTACGAAATGGAAATATAAAAATTGGTGATTTATGCTTCGAAGAGGTGGAAAAATTCAAATATCTTGGAGCAACAGTAACAAATATAAATGACACTCGGGAGGAAATTAAACGCAGAATAGGTAAATATGGGAAATGCGTGTTATTATTCGGTTGAGAAGCTTTTATCATCCAGTCTGCTGTCCAAAAATCTGAAAGTTAGAATTTATAAAACAGTTATATTACCGGTTCTTCTGTATGGTTGTGAAACTTGGACTCTCACTCTGAGAGAGGAACATAGGTTAAGGGTTTTTAAGAATAAAGTGCTTAGGAAAATATTTGGGGCTAAGCAGGATGAAGTTACAGGAGAATGGAGAAAGTTACACAACGCAGAACTGCACGCATTGCTTCACCTGACATAATTAGGAACATTAAATCCAGACGTTTGAGATGGGCAGGGCATGTAGCACGTATGGGCGAATCCAGAAATGCATATAGAGTGTTAGTTGGGAGACCGGAGGGAAAAAGACCTTTAGGGAGACAGAGACGTAGATGGGAGGATAATATTAAAATGGATTTGAGGGAAGTGGGTTATGATGATAGAGACTGGATTAATCTTGCACAGGATAGGGACCGATGGCGGGCTTATGTGAGGGCGGCAATGAACCTTCGGGTTCCTTAAAAGCCATTTCTAAGTAAGTATTATTATTATTAATATCATTATTATTATTATTATTATTATTATTATTATTATTATTGTTAGTAGTATTATTAATATTATTATTGTTAGTAATATTATTAATATTATTATTGTTATTAATATTATTATTATTATTGAATAATAAGTATATATTAAAATCTAGAGATATTTGTTACAAAATCGCGGGTTTTCGAAAGCTATCTAGCGGGATTATAAGAACAACTGTTGGTAACACTGAATCCGGCATAAACTCATTCCATATAGTAGGTAAAGAGAGTCCAGGAGCCTATTGCATAAAAGATACTAGTAACAAGTGACAATTTACCAATATATGGATGAGAAACAAGTCTTAGTAATTTCTATTGCAATACACAATTTTACTAATTTGCCATGACTGGCATATTTTACAAATGACGAATTCTGTTTCAAAATACTGCGAAAAAAGTAGTGTTATAGTACAAAAATCTGTTTAAGTATTAAACAATAATTTTACATTTATTAATTAAGAAAGAGTTCCGCGCCGTGGCGTTGCGGTCTAAGGCATCCCGCCTAGGACTCGCGTTGCGGAATGTGCGCTGGTCAGAGTCCTCTTGGGGGATGAAATTTTCTCATGAAATTTCGGCCAATGTATGGGACCGGTGCCCACCTACTATCGCGATGCACTTGGGGAGCTACGATAGGTAGCGAAAATCCGGTTTCGCAAACCAGCTATAACGGCACACGATACCTCCATTCTGGTTGGATGATCGTCCACCTCTGCTTCGGCATGTTGACGTGAGGCCACCAACCGGCTGGTCAGTCTTAGCCCTGCAAAGGGCTGTAGCGCCATGGATTTTTTTAATTAAGAAAGAAGAAAGACGTTAATAGTTCATGATACACACAAAATATTCAACGTTTATGTGTTTCGCTGTTGTAAAATTTTGCGAAACTATTTTTGTATCCATGTTGAATTTTTCGTACACTACTTTTAACACTTGAATATAAATAATTTATTAAATGGCGATCTTACTCGTGTTAATTATGTAAGCATGTGCGGCTTATAGCTGTTTCGGTGCTACTTCAAGGCTCTGAGGATGGTGTTAAGTAGCACCGAAACAGCTGTAAGCCGCACATGCTTACATAATTAACACGAGCAAGATCGCCATTTAATCAATTATTTTTCTGTCATGTTTCTCAATAAAATAAGAGAAGAGAGCGATACATTAGACCTACTATTTACACAGTTTTCTTCCAATTTGACAAAGAAAATACAAAGAACTAAATTCTTCATTGTTGGATGCACACTTTTAACTCTTATATATTCACTGATTCATTTTATAACTTCTTTATTGTGTTAACATTAGAAAATTACCTGGCTGACTAGTTTCGAAGTGTGTTCTTATGCATTAATTTGTGTAAATTGGTGAAAAACCGCAAACATCAACAGCTTTATTTACTCGATAACACAGCAACCTACACAATCCCGTAACAGCAACACGCAAAGCTCTCTTTAAAACATCAGTTACAGAATTTTGTTCCACAGTACTCGACTCTTACCCTGTCCAAAGAAGTTACTCTTGAAAAACACTGTCCTTGAATGAGTTGTGCTACAGCTGGCGCCAGTGTTTTTGGCGTGTGTCCTAGACTACAGTGCCCAGTGTGTGAGCATGTTGCTAGTAGAGCTGAGAATGGTACCACTTCCTATACACGTCACATCAGCCATTAGTCAAATACATTGTTGTCAGTCTGACTGCTACAAAGATAAAACACTCGTACTTAACGTTCCCATTACTTATTTCATATGCCAAAAACGGTGACGCGGACTGTACTTGACATTGTTATCACTGCATAACAATGTATTAAAGAGAAACTTTCTGTAATTTGTCATTCAAGTAATAAGTCTTGGTGCCTATATGCAACTAGAATAATGCGAAGTACTAATGTAGTCTTTTAATCACAGACAAAGCTGTCCTTTCGGCTGCTTAGTGGGTTTGGGATTCTATAGACTCACTAGTCTCAATTTTCTTTTGGGAACTGTGGATCGGAAGTGAAATCCCACGGCATATTCTTCTGTTGTATTGTCACATCTCTTTGTTCAGTCGGGACCCCACGGGAGAGTAGATTGTAAAGAAAGACTTTTCTTTTCAAATGTTTAATTAGCTAGCAGTGGTTTCGATATGCACTCTATTAAGCTGGGTCTGGTTTTTCTTCCTTATCGATTCAGTGTAGTCCCTATTGTACGCAGCCAGACAGCAATACAATAGCTGAAATTCTGCTCAAAGTAAGAGTCAAATTAATCCCAACCTTATATATAATATGACCTTTTCTCTTCTGTCACACAGCTTTTCTGAGAAAACAGTAACAGTAAAGCGAAGGTGGAGATATCGATGATAATCATCGTAATTGCAGAGAAGATTAGTCTATTTTGTCTACAAGTTGATCTGACTATTACACTTTTACTACGTCACACTACTTTTGATGAGTAAAACGGTACGAAAGGACGTCTTTCAACCAATCATGGCTGCTTATCGCACAATTTTATCTCGTCCCTAGCATTTGTTTAATTTTATCGCGTCCCTAGCATTTGTTTATTTTTATCACTACCCTAGCATTTGTTTCTTTGTTTGCCAACATTTCAAACCTCGCTGGTCTGGACGTCAAAAAACAGAAAATTGCAAACCACTCCAGTCGATGCACAGCAGTTTCAAATAGCCTATGACTCAGATTGGCATTCAAGAACAAGAATTAATAAAGATCACTGGTCATAGCTATGCATCTTTCCTGAAACCCTATTTACAAATAAATGTAGAGCAGCATTCGGAAATCCTGAATAAGTTGAGGGATACACCATGTACATCAACCAGTTCACTTCTTTTACGCACACGTCCAATATAACATCAACTGAACCACCAACCACTAAAACATTCAAATTTGAAAATTATACTTTCAATAATTGTTTCTTTTAAAATTATTCATGTTTATTTTTTTATTTCATTGTCGTTAATTAAAACGTTTCTTGTTTATTTCATCATCCCTAATTAAAACTTTTCTAACACTTGTTTATATTATTTAGGTTATGTTTGTTATAGCTTCTGCTATATGATATTATGGATAGTCAAATATCAGAGATTGTTTAATATTAAGATTTATTGGAAATCATCTGTTAAGTGACGTTGATTACTGGGATCGGGATAATTGAAGTAGAATGCAACTGTTTTAATAAAAATGAAACTGAATCAACAAAGCCTTCGTGACCAGCAACCGTCCACAGAGTTCAATGAAGATTCCACAGTTGGCACAACTGATAACAAGAAAACAGCTAATCATAACACACTATTGCCATCTAGCGTAATGTCGAGATGGTAAAATAATACATTTGAAGACAGTTGTATTTTCGTAAGTCAATTAATATTTTATTGTATTGGAGTACTTTGTTACTTCTAATATTTATATACTTTCTTCTAATCGTGTAATAGGCAATGAAATCCCACTCAAGTTTTGATTTTCTCTAGATAAATCAAAACCCTAGTGATATTACTGTTGATAAAATTACAATCCTCTTTGTGTACACACTCTGCAAAATTTTCGACTTACTTACTTACTTACAAATGGTATTTAAGGAACCCGCAGGTTCATTGCCGCCCTCACATAAGCTCGCCATCGGTCCCTATCCTGTGCAAGGTTAATCCAGTCTATTTCATCATATCCCACCTCCCTCAAATCAATTTTAATATTATCCTCCCTTCTACGTCTCGGCCTCCCTAAAGGCCTGTTTCCCTCCGGCCTTCCAACTAACACTCTATCTGCATTTCTGGATTCGCCCATATGTGCTACATGCCCTGCCCATCTCAAACGTCTGGATTTAATGTTCCTAATTATATCAGGTGAAGAATACAATGCGTGCAGTTCTGTGTTGTGTAACTTTCTCCATTCTCCTGTAACTTCATTCCTCTTAGCCCCAAATATTTTCCTAAGAATCTTATTCTCAAACACTCTTAATCTCTGTTCCTCTCTCAAAGTGAGAGTCCAAATTTCCCAACCATACAGAACAAACGGTAATATAACTGTTTTATAAATTCTAACTTTCAGATTTTTTGACAGCAGACTAGATGACAAAAGCTTCTTAATCGAATAATAACAGGCTTTTCACACACTTATTCTGCGTTTAATTTCCTCCCGAGTGTCATTTATATTTGTTACTGTTGCTCCAAGATATTTGAATTTTTCCACCTCGTCGAAGGATAAATCTCCAATTTTTATGTTTCCATTTCGTACAATATTTTGGTCACGAGACATAATCATATACTCTGTCCTTTCGGGATTTACTTCCAAACACACAATTTTCAGCGCATACTTTAATTTAAAAAAAATTCCATTATTTGTTTCGCGAACTCTACATGACAGATCCTATCCTAACTTCTGAAGTAAATAAAAATTAGTAGTGACTGTTATAGGACATAATGCTTGTGTGACAACATGCAGGGCCCGGATTTTGATGACACGTCATCTTTTTTTCCCTCGTGCTGTATGCATTGCTCTCAAATATTTAAATGCTGAACACGAACCTCTGGTTATAATAATTCTATTGTGAATTTTTTCGTCATATTTTCTATTTTTAAAGTTTGAGGTCAATTTTTTAAGTTTTAAGTGTTTTTGTGTACCTGTATACAGGGTGTCCGGGAAATATCTGATGAAAAAGGAGTAATTATATATCTGAAACTATTACAGATATTACCTCATTGTTTCCACACTTAGAAAGAGAAACGCAATAAGTTTTGTTACCTAGCAGCATGTTAAGCGCGTGCGCATACCATTGCGCGAAGAGAAAACGAGAAAAAGCTCGTTCTGCACAGCGTACGTAGTCAGCCTTGCTCTCTGAGCTGGGCATGCAAGTTGTGCGTGTACCAAGTGAACAGCCGAACAATGTTTATTTTTACCACAGTAGAGAAAGCAGAAATACGTTTTATGGCTCGCTGAATTTAAGTCAATCAAGAGTAACGTAAACCTGTATATGCTGCGAAATTACGCTGTCCTATAACTACCACCAGAAACCGTGTTGCAACAGAACGGAGCTCCTCCCCCCCACACTTTGCTAACAATGTGTGCGCTTTCCTCGATGACACGTTCCCTGACCTCTGGATTAGGAGAGGCGAACCTACACCATGGCCACCACGCTCGCCGGACATGACCCCACTGGATTCCTTTTTGTGGTGTTTCGTTAAAGATTAAAGTGCATCGCACTCCTGTGACCGATATTGCGAGTTACGTGACCGAATCTACGAAGCAATAGGACTAGTCACACCGGGACGCTTTCGCATGTGTGGCAGGAGATCGAGTATCGCCTGGGTGTAGTCCATATAGAGGCAGATTAAAACTTACCGTGTTTCTCTTGGTATCTGTGAAAACATCACGATAATAAATGCAATAGTTTCAGAGATATAGTTTTTTTCTTTTTCGTCAAGTCTTTCCCGGACACCCTGTATTTCATACTGTTCTAGTGTGTTTAGTTTCTGGTTTTAGGCACAAAACAAACATACCCAACCGATGAAAGAGTAATGGAACGGAAAAAATTCTCTCCGGCGCCGGGATTTGAACCCGGGTTTTCAGCTCCACGTGCTGACGCTTTATCCACTAAGCTACACAGGATTCCACCCCGGCGTCGGAAGAATCGTCTCAGTTTTAAGTTCCAACTCTTGGGTTCCCTGTAGTGGCCGCCCTCTGCACTACGTCATAGATATCTATGAACCTAGGACCGAAGTCCACACATGTGCCGAGGTGCACTCGTGATGAGTGACTAGTTGGCCGGGATCCGACGGAATAAGCGCCGTCTTAAATCACGAAGTGATTTACGCATATCGTATATATTATTATAATGTACCGAAGTGCATATGATATTTCCATGCAGATATTCTGCGTCATCAACGATGAAAGAGCAATGGAACGGAGAAAAATTCTCTCCGGCGCCGGGATTTGAACCCGGATTTTCAGCTCTACGTGCTGACACTTTATCCACTAAGCCACACCGGATTCCACCCCGGCGTCGGAAGAATCGTCTCAGTTTTAAGGTCCAACTCTTGGGTTCCCTCCGGTGTGGCATATGTACTTCGGTAGGGGAGACTGTTGTACCTTTAAACACTTTTCACATTTTATTTTTTTTTATTTTGGGAAATGAAAGTTTTTTAATGAAAAAATGCTTGAAATAATTGTTGAAGATTCCTTTATAACTTCCTGTATATATTTTCCTGTTTTACATATCTATGAAGGTTGGAAAAAATAAAATGAGGAGATATGTAATGTATTCAAAGGTACAACAGGATCATGTACCTTGGAACATACCCTCTTGTAAGTCGGAACACATGAAATATAGGTGGGAATATAGCTGTAAAAACTGACAATCATATTTAAAATGTATTTTCAATCATAAACTACAGCAGGATTCTCTGATTTATATTTTATTTAGTGGAGAAGCAATAACTGCTTCAACAGCTTTCTTCAAGGCATCTGGATCAATTGGGGGCCTCTTTAATTCCAGACTTACTTCGTGACATGACCTTAAAATAAAAGAAAAACAAAAACCGATAGTATCGTGTAATTTGGAACATGTTCCATGGTACAAGATGTTTTGTGTTCAAAGGTACAAGAGGGTGCACATTTAAACAAATATGGCTCCCAAAACTAGAGATTCGAATAAATCATGGAAATTAAAATACGTTATTACTCACCAGATGATAGGGAACACACCGTACTTGAAAGATATTAACAAATTCAATCTGGTTTTGTGTTAGAAAACATACATCAATGAACGAAATGTTTACTTTTTGTACTAAAAAATTTCTTTTGTCAACGGAACTTACACTTTGCAATAAATCAAACTGAAACTACGACCAGAGCTACTTAATGGCTTTCTCTACAATCTACTTCAGTTTGAGTTCTCTAGGGAGCAGCAAAAATTTAAAAACAAAAAATGTTCAAAGGTACACTATGCTAAAGGTACAACAGTCTCCCCTACATTATAATAATATATAAAACATATCCAAATGAAATCCTCAACACATAACTCAATTTCAGAACACACACACTCTTTTACTCCACATTACACTACACAAACATACCCCCAACAGGAAACGTAAACAGAAAGCGCGAAAATCAGGATTATCCAGTTTTGAAGATAGCCCACGACAGGCTGAAACTAGTCAAACAGATACCGTACCTAGTATTTAACACGCGAAAGCAAAAAAACTACATATTCCGAAGAGATATAGTGTTAAAAGTTGTGTACCGGTATTTAAGATGTAGAAAAGTTATTATTAACCATGAATTATAGGAATTAAATGGGTGTTCTGTCCACGAATGGATTAACAGTGGCGTGGGAAACCGATGTCATGGTAGGAAATCTGCAACAGACGGTGAGCTTCAGTAAAAGGAATGTTGCAAAGCCCTTGATGCGACCATCGTGGCCTGATATGCAAATGGGTTTAATAGTGTGGGTCCATTTGCAGTGTGCAAAGATGCATACACACTCATGGCACTGCAAATACGCCCATAACAAATTTAGAATGCGAACACAACCGAGTCGTAATGCTCTGTAATGTTCATGGAGGTTGTGCGGGGATTGGTAATATTCATCCCGCTGGAGGGACTTCAAGCCGACGTCACGTTCTTGTGATCTGCACTATACCTGTTGGCATCAAATAATTGAAGGGGTGATAGCAAAAACCGGATAAGTCCAAAAATTAAATTTTTCACCATAGGCTAGTAGAGTTCTCTTCACTTCATTTCAAGCGGCATCTATTGACATAACAAGTTTCCACAAAAAAAGGGATTTGTGCCATTGAAATGAGTGTATGAAAATGTAGCGTTTCAGCAAAAACAGATTAGTCCAACCTCTTTCTAGCAAAGGACGTACAAGGCACAAACTTGTTCGGTTCTTGTTAGAAAATATTGTGAAAATGGCATTAATGTTGTCTTCTTTTGTTTCATCGTAATATTAGCTGTTATTCTCGGTGTTATGGGTTAAATATTTTGTTTTATAAATGAATTATCATCAAAATGAACCAGATCCAAATACGCAATGGCCAAAGAAGAGGAAGAGGAAACAAAAGAAGGAAGACAAAATACGAAAGTTAAAGGTGAAGAACATATAAATCATATTGGGAAACTAATTCCAAGACGTATGAAAACAGCTATAATAATAATAATAATAATAATAATAATAATAATAATAATAATAATAACAATAATAATAATGAATTTGATATTTCTAAGAAACTAGTTCGATTAATTAAAATGTGTCTCAATGAAACTTACACCAGAGTCCGTATAGGCCAACTTCTATTTGATGCTTTTCCAGTTCACTGCGGGCTAAAGCAAGGAGATGCACTATCACCTTTACTTTTTAACTTCGCTCTAGGTTATGTCATTAGGAAAGTTTAGGATAACACAGAGGGTTTAGAATTGAACGGGTTACATCAGCTGGTTGTCTATGTGGATGACGTGAATATGTTAGGAGAAAATCCACAAACGATTAGGGAAAACACGGAAATTTTACTTGAAGCAAATAAAGTGATAGGTTTGGAAGTAAATCCCGAAAAGACGAAGTATACGATTATATCTCCTGAGCAGAGCATTCTACGAAATGAAAATATAAAAATTGGAGATTTATCTTTTGAAGAGGTGGAAAAATTCAAATATCTTGGAAGAACAGTAACAAGTATAAATGACACTCGGAAGGAAATTAAACGCAGAATAAATATGGGAAATGGGTCTTATTATTCGGTTAAGAAGCATCTCTCATCTAGTCTTCTGTCAAAAAATCTGAAAGTTAGAATGCATAAAAGAGTTATATTACCGATTGTTCTGTATGGTTGTGAAACTTGGACCCTCACTTTGAGAGAGGAACAGAAATTAAGGGTGTTTGAAAATAAGGTTCTTAGGAAAATATTTGGGGCTAAGAGGGATGAAGTTACAGGAGAATGGAGAAAGTTACACAACACAGAACTGCACGCATTGTATTCTTCACCTGACATAATTAGGAACATTATATCCAGACGTTTGAGATGGACAGGGCATGTAGCACGTATGGGCGAATGCAGAAATGCATACAGAGTGTTAGTTGGGAGACCGGAGGGGAAAAAGACCTTTGGAGAGGTCGAGACGTAGATGGGAGGATAATATTAAAATGGATTTGAGGGAGGTGGGATGTGATGATAGAGTTTGGATTAATCTTGCTCAGGATAGGGACCGATGGCGGGCTGATGTGATGGCGGCAATGAACCTGCGGGTTCCTTAAAAGTCATTTGTAAGTAAATAATAATAATAATAATAATAATAATAATAATAATAATAATAATAACAATAACAATAATAATAACAAACATTTTTACTGAGCATAGTTTACTGTGTTGTTAGAATAATTATTTTCGGTACTTGATATATCAGACATGCTAAGAATTCAAAGGCTGAAGGAAAGAAATTTAGAAAGAGGAAAATATAAACATAATAATATCATTTTTATTGTTCAGGAAATCATTCCAACATTAAATGTTTAATTTAATAAAACACTCATAGAGCATTTATTTGCATGTTGATACAGTTACAATATGAATGAAATATAATTTCATATACTTTTCCTCAATAATGTGTGTACATATAACATTTTCTGCAAACAAGTGGATATGTCCAAATGTTAAAAAAAAAAAAAAAAAAAAACTTATAAAGGAGAAAAGTGAAACTTTATGTCAGATTATTATATTGTATGAGAAACGTGAAGAACAGTTTTCTTCGTTCTCTGAAAAATTAATATTTTGGACTTGTCCGGTTTTTGCTATCAACCCTTGAATAGCAACCACAGTGGGCGGCATTGATTTATCGGTAACGGCACCAAACAAACAAATCTGCGGTTATTCATAACTGTGTAGGCCTACTATAGATGTTTTCTGTAATCAAGTTTCTAACCTGGACAAACTCACTGTATTATGGATTAATCTATGGAGAAACCTTATGACCAGTCTTAGGAATTTCGCACCAAAACAAAATTTTCATGTCGAGTGCCGGCCTTGGTGGAGCAAGTGGTAGAGGCACGGAATGTCTCTACTGCTAGGTCAGAAGGGTTGTGGGATCGGGTCCCGGCTCGGGCATGGGTGTTGTGTTTGTATTAGTTATGTAAATAGAAAGAAAGCAGGAAAACAAAGATAAATTTGTAAAACGGCCTCTGGCCGGTAAGAAAGAAAAATGTGCAGTCAGACAAAGATCTAGTGCACTACCTTACTGACTTATTAGAACTTAAATAGCTAATAAATGTGTAAATAAAAGTTATTATAATAATTTTAAAGCCAGTTTTATCAGGGTATGAAAAAAAATTCTACAGCTACATATATCATTTGGTAACCATAATATTGTTAGGATTTCTATGATATCTTTAATGTTTTTACTACATGTAATAAACACCTATTTCTTAAAATTGGATTACTCCCAGACATGCAGATTTGTTAATTTCAATAGAGTTAATTTTTTATATATGTGATATATAAAATATATTAAAATTTACATCATGTAATTTTATAATTTTCAAAGACATGGGTATTATTGTAGCCATTTTTGCATAAATTGACGTGAAATCAATATGAAAAATTTCAGCATTAGTTATATCTCTAATAGTTGTGGAATTATGATATAATGTGTGGAAAAATTGCAACTTTCGGGAAATTTAATTTAAAATTAAAAGTGAATATCTTAGCTGACCTCTATTGTGTTGGAACATTTCCAATTAATAAATAAATATATATATATATAAAAATAAATAAATAAATAAACAAATAAATATAAATAAATAAATATATATATAAGTATGCTGGCGAGGCAGGTTCTCTGGAGAGGCAGGGCTGCTGAAGAGGCAGGTTCTCTGGAGAGGCAGGGCTGCTGGAGAGGCAGGTTCTCTGGAGAGGCAGGGCTGCTGGAGGGGCAGGTTCTCTGGAGAGGCTGCTGGGGGGCTCTGGAGAGGCAGGGCTGGAAAGGCAGGTTCTCTGGAGAGGCAGGGCTGCTGGGGAGGCAGGTTCTCTGGGCAGGGCTGTCTCTGGAGAGCAGGGCTGTTGGAGAGGCAGGTTCTCTGGAGAGGCAGGGCTGTTGGAGAGGCAGGTTCTCTGGAGAGGCAGGGCTGCTGGAGAGGCAGGTTCTCTGGAGAGGCAGGGCTGCTGGAGAGGCAGGTTCTCTGGAGAGGCAGGTTCTCTGGAGAGGCAGGGCTGTTGGAGAGGCAGGTTCTCTGGAGAGGCTGCTGGAGAGGGTTCTCTGGAGAGGCAGGTGCTGGAGAGGCTCTGGAGAGGTAGGGCTGCTGGAGAGGCAGGTTCTCTGGAGAGGTAGGGCTGCTGGCGAGGAAGGTTCTCTGGAGGCAGGGCTGCTGGAGAGGAAGGTTCTCTGGAGAGGTAGGGCTGCTGGAGAGGCAGGTTCTCTGGAGAGGCAGGGCTGCTGGGGACTGGAAAGGCAGGTTCTCTGGAGGCAGGTTCTCTGGAGGGCTGCTGGGGAGGCAGGTTCTCTGGAGAGGCAGGGTTGTTGGAGGCAGGCAGGTTCTCTGGAGAGGCAGGGCTGTTGGAGAGGCATGTTCTCTGGAGAGGCAGGACTGCTGGAGAGGCAGGTTCTCTGGAGAGGCAGGTTCTCTGGAGGGCTGTTGGAGAGGCAGGTTCTTCTCTGAGAGGCAGGGCTGCTGGAGAGGCAGGTTCTCTGGAGAGGTAGGGCTGCTGGCGAGGAAGGTTCTCTGGAGAGGCAGGGCTGCTGGCGAGGAAGGTTCTCTGGAGAGGTAGAGCTGCTGGAGAGGCAGGTTCTCTGGAGAGGCAGGGCTACTGGAAAGGCAGGTTCTCTGGAGAGGCAGGGCTGCTGGGGAGGCAGGTTCTCTGGAGAGGCAGGGCTGTTGGAGAGGCAGGTTCTCTGGAGAGGCAGGGCTGTTGGAGAGGCATGTTCTCTGGAGAGGCAGGACTGCTGGAGAGGCAGGTTCTCTGGAGAGGCAGGGCTGTTGGAGAGGCAGGTTCTCTGGAGAGGCAGGGCTGCTGGAGAGGCAGGTTCTCTGGAGAGGTAGGGCTGCTGGCGAGGCAGGTTCTCTGGAGAGGCAGGGCTGCTGGCGAGGAAGGTTCTCTGGAGAGGTAGAGCTGCTGGAGAGGCAGGTTCTCTGGAGAGGCAGGGCTGCTGGCGAGGCAGGTTCTCTGGAGAGGCAGGGCTGCTGGAGAGGCAGGTTCTCTGGAGAGGCAGGGTTGTTGGAGGTTCTCTGGAGAGGCAGGGCTGCTGGGAGAGGCAGGACTGCTGGAGAGGCAGGTTCTCTGGAGAGGTAGGGCTGCTGGCGAGGAAGGTTCTCTGGAGAGGCAGGGCTGCTGGCGAGGAAGGTTCTCTGGAGAGGTAGGGCTGCTGGCGAGGAAGGTTCTCTGGAGAGGCAGGGCTGCTGGCGAGGAAGGTTCTCTGGAGAGGTAGAGCTGCTGGAGAGGCAGGTTCTCTGGAGAGGTAGGGCTGCTGGCTCTGGAGAGGCAGGGCTGCTGGAGAGGTTCTCTGGAGAGGTAGAGCTGCTGGAGAGGCAGGTTCTCTGGAGAGGTAGGGCTGCTGGCGAGGAAGGTTCTCTGGAGAGGCAGGGCTGCTGGGCTCTGGAGAGGCAGGGCTGCTGGCGAGGAAGGTTCTCTGGAGAGGTAGAGCTGCTGGAGAGGCAGGTTCTCTGGAGAGGTAGGGCTGCTGGCAAGGAAGGTTCTCTGGAGAGGCAGGGCTGCTGGAGAGGCAGGTTCTCTGGAGAGGTAGGGCTGCTGGCGAGGAAGGTTCTCTGGAGAGGCAGGGCTGCTGGCGAGGAAGGTTCTCTGGAGAGGTAGAGCTGCTGGAGAGGCAGGTTCTCTGGAGAGGCAGGCTACTGGAAAGGCAGGTTCTCTGGAGAGGCAGGGCTGCTGGAGAGGCATGTTCTCTGGAGAGGCAGGACTGCTGGAGAGGCAGGTTCTCTGGAAAGGTAGGGCTGGGCTGGCTGAGGAAGGTTCTCTGGAGAGGCAGGGCTGCTGGAGAGGCAGAGGAAGGTTCTCTGGAGAGGTAGGGCTGCTGGCGAGGAAGGTTCTCTGGAGAGGGGCTAGAGCTGCTGGAAAGGCAGGTTCTCTGGAGAGGTAGAGGCTGCTGGCGAGGAAGGTTCCCTGGTGAGGTAGGGCTGCTGGCGAGGAAGGTTCTCTGGAGAGGTAGAGCTGCTGGAGAGGCAGGTTCTCTGGAGAGGTAGAGCTGCTGGCGAGGAAGGTTCTCTGGAGAGGTAGGGCTGCTGGCGAGGAAGGTTCTCTGGAGAGGTAGAGCTGCTGGAGACGCAGGTTCTCTGGAGATGTAGAGCTGCTGGCGAGGAAGGTTCTCTGGAGAGGTCGGGCTGCTGGAGAGGCAGGTTCTCTGGAGAGGTAGGGCTGCTGGAGAGGCAGGTTCTCTGGAGAGGTAGGGCTGCTGGCGAAGTGGGTGTTGGTTTGAATTCTATGGAATACAATAAAGAAAAAGCTGCAACACTGATGTATTTTTTTTACTTTTTTATTTTAGTAGGTTATTTTACGACGCTTTATCAGTATCTTAGGTTATTTAGCTTCTGAATGGGATGAAGGTGATAATGCCGGTGAAATGGGGTTCAGCACCGAAAGTTACCCAGCATTTGCTCATATTGGGATGAGGGAAATCCCGGAAAAAAATAACTCAACCAAGTAACTTGCCAAAACGGAAATCGAACCCGGGCCACCTGATTTCGCGGCCAGATACGTTAACCGTTACTGCACAGGTGTGGACAAATACAATAAATAAAATGCTTTAATACTTATGTAATATCTATGGAATACAATAAATGAAAATGAAAATGGAAAGAGATATGAAAAGCTTCAATTCTTATGTAATATCTATGGAGTTCAATAAATGAAAATTAAAATGGAAAGACATATGAAAAGCTTCAATTCTTATGTAATATCTATGGAGTTCAATAAACGAAAATGAAAATGGAAAGACATATGAGATTCATTACTCTTTCACAGACATTTCACAATTTTAAAAATGTTTATATGACAATAATTGCTTTCAATATTCTCATTACCCGTTTAGAGGCCTGAAGATACGCTGTTTATTTTTGATTGAATCAGTTTTAAATTAGTTTTGACTTTTTATGTGTTTCTGTTTAGTTTTCTGATTGATACAAATAGACGAGAATGAATGATATTCTAAAGCATTTGTAGAACTTTAAACATGTTCATTTCATTGTTGCTGTTAGTGTAGTAATTTTCTGCGTAAATCGATATATTCATTTCATTTTAAACTACATCACCGTGATTATGGAATTATATATTATGCACATCGTCATTAATAAAAAGATTCTTGTATTAACCTACAAATAGAGTACAGGCTAGCATTGATATAGATATCACATTCGTTTTTATAAGTGTAGATATAATTTTATAAAATGATAAATAGGTTGACTTAAAGCTTGAACGTAGGGTATAACTTTTGCAGTAACCAAATATCTTCACTGCACTTGTCACAGGAAAGATAAAATTGTTAAACATAAGATTTATCTGCTGGAGGTAACTGACTTAGAAGTCCATCGCTGTGGAGTAACGGTTAGCCTTTCTCATAGGACCCGGGTTCAAATCCAGGTCGGGACAAGTTACCTGGTTGGGGGTTTTCCAGAAGTTTTTCCTCAATCACTCGAAGCAGAATTTGTGGGTAACTTTCGGCGTTTGATCTCGGACTCATTTCGCCTTCATTAGTATCATATCATGGACGTGGTTCCAGGATCCTCCTACAGATAGCATCTATCTGCGGGAGCTGGACATATCCAGAGAAGCCGCAGATGTTTCAATAAGCGGACTGCGGTTAGATCGGGGAAGTGTTGCTCCCTCGGGTAGATGGCGCCTTTGTGAATCGTGGAATCGACGGCAGCAGGGCATGGCATTTTGGTTGAAGATGCAACAGATTCAGGCACCTGAATTGCTAACAGATGTCATCGAACTCAGGCGGTGGGCACAATAACATCACAGGCAGGCGGAGAAACGTGCTCCAGTCAGAACTGAATGCTGTGGCTTAATCGTTATGATGGCACCATGAAGTGATTCATGCGCTTGAAGAGCGATCCTAAATGGACTTCAACAATCATTCTAACACAAGGAGGTTGCACATTAACCCTAAGGCTGCGGTGTTTGCCAGAGAACCCTCCTCTGGAGAAAAATAAAAAATGATTTATAATCTTAAGGTATATGTACACCCACAAAATGCAAAAGATGATGAAAAATTTAATTTTCAAAATGTAACTATTTTAATAGAGAATTTTCTCCTCTTTAATTTGATATAAGAAGTTTCGATTTATGCCTTATAGTTTTTCAGATAAGTCCCATTTTCCAAAATGCTGCGTCATCAGCCACGGTCACTTACTTTTGGAGTGCATTACTTTTGGAATGATCTTCGTAGCAGTCAATCCCCTCGTCCAGCATTGCTTGTAAAATAAACTTCTTTCTATTCCCGAAATAGATGCATAGATATCTGGGCATGATCATTAGAGTGAAAAAATGTTTTTACATATTGAAGTAATTTATAATCTTTTATTGTTAGTCATAAAACTGTAAATTTGTGTGTCAATGATGTTGTACGACATTTTAATAAGAGTCCAAAAGTAGAAATTACAATTCTGAGGAGGATGGGCATAAACCCTGGGACAAACACCATTGCAGGATTTGTTGCATCAATGGAAATAGGGACAAAAATGCAAAAAAAAAAAAAAAAAAACAGTCAACACCTGAAGTTAAAACAAGGTGGAGGTATTTCAGAGGCAGAAAGAAGCTGAAACTGGACAGACGTGAAGCTGCTTAAGGGGTGACATATGATGATGGAGTCTTCTAGGCTTTGAAAGTTTGTGGCTCATTTCCAGTAAATAGTAATTTTAGAATATTTAATTCTTTCAAACATGATATCTCAGTCAAATATGGTGATACCAAGAAGATGTTGGTGTCATTTTGAAACTTGAAATGTCCCCTATTACCTGACAATGAGTAAAATAACATTAATATAATTAATAATTATCTATGGTTTTTTATATGATTTATGCAACATAAATATTTAATTAATGTAAATAAAAATAAAACAAATAGCTTTATGTCAGGCACTAAAGAATAGATTTAGCTATAAAACAGTAAAAAAAATGTGGCTCTATCTTAAAAACTGCATGAGCTATTTTATTTCAAGTTGTATGTCAAAATTATAAACAAAATAATTTTTGAAAACAATTTAGACTTAATTTCAAGGGATCTGTTCGCTTCATTCTCTTTCTGGTACCATTCTCAATTGTATAAAAATTTTACAGAGCAAGATTATACAAAATAACACTTTTTGTATGTGAAAGTGTATGTATACCTTACAAATTTAGTCGAAACCGAGCTGTGGGGCGTCTAAGGTGACCACAGAAGTAAACGGGAGCATTAAGGTAATTACTTTAAAAGTGTTGAAAATGTGTCCATGATGCCACAATTGAACAAGTCTTCTGTATCGTAAACAGCAAATTATCGGAAACAATATACAACTTGCTGAATGATACTTCAAACAATCAGCTTCAATTGGTCTCTTGACGGCCATCAGCTACGTTATCATGAAAACCGTTCATAATGAAGACAAAACCGCGAATTCCACCCCTCTATTTTCAATGGGAGTGGTGGCAATATCGATTTGAGTGCACGTGAGAGCTAAATGAAGTGAATGCGTTGGAACTCTTTTGTTTGCAGAGGACTTGTTTGCTGCTGATGTTTTGTTTCCAACAACTAACAGCATTAATGCTAACAAATTAACAAGCGATGACGGACCAAAGCTCGCAATTTGGTTTTATATATTACAGTAATGGATGAAACAATGGATTTCGAAACATTAATCGTCTGAAAGCGGATAAAAATATAACCAATTAGAAAGAAGTGACACTCTTTTAATTTTTTGGTGTACTATGTTCGTTTACTATAATATATTATTTACCACTTCTACGTAGTTTTCAAACGAATCATAAGTCCGGCTTCAATTTAAATTATAATTGCAGCAAAAGTCCTCTTTATTACAAAATTCGATTAATTTTCTAATAAAAGACTCGTAGACTCCGAAAAAAAATATATATGACTTTCATTTCAAAACTTCCCATTCTAAATATTATTCTACAGTAATCTCATTAGAGGTTTAGATTTATCTAGAGAAAATAAAATCTCGAGTACAATTTAATTGGCTATTACACGATTAGAAGAAAGTATATAAAGATTAGACGAAATAAAATACTCTAATACAATAAAATATTGACTAATTAAAATACTAAACTGGCTTGAAAACGTATTATTGTACCATCTCATCATTACAAATATTCCGCTAGATGGCAGTAGTGCCTCATGATGAGCTGTTCTCTTGTTATCAGCTGTGCCAACTGTACAATCTTCAGGGGAGAGGATGTTATTTTTTTATCTTTTTTCCTATTTGGCGTAAAATATTAATTTCTTTTTATGTAGAGAGCTCATAGCTGTAGGAACTCAACCAAAAATAAATATTTTGAAAAAAAAATTATAGGGGGGGGCCAAATTTGAAGAAAATATACCCAATGCAGGATTGTACTAAAACCGATATATCTAAACCGTTTTTAAAGATAGATTCAAACTTTTTTTGCAATGTATTTGCAAAAGCATATTCTACAAACTGTCTGTAACAGAATTTTGATATTGGTTCCTACGTTTGTAAAATAAACAATTAAAATTTAACAACAATTTTCAGATTTCCTTTCTTGGAAACAAACGGACATATTTTTAAAATGAAATCAATTAACAAAATTCTGTTACAGAGAAAAGTTTCCTAATAGCCGAAAGAATGTGTGTTCTAAATTTCATGCATGTATCTTTAATATTTCAGAAATTATATCCATTTTTGTCTGGGAATATAGCAAAAAAATGAAGTTACTGGAAACAGACAAAAGTGGGCGTGTGATTTAAAAATCCATAGCGCAGGAAGTTTAAAAATGACGTCTCAACATCCGATAAGGGCACAAATACCCACAAAATCTTATGCAATGCATTCCACACATATCAAAGAGTATTTTAAAGAAAAAGAAATTAATTTAATTTACCGGAAACAACAATAAAAGTGGGCGAATGATTTAAAAATCCATAACACAAGAAGTTTAAAAATGACGACTAAACATCCGATAAGGATACAAATACCCACAAAATGTTATGCTACGCATGCCACACATATCACAGAGTATTTTAAAGAATTTTTTTTTTTAAGTTTACTCAATTTTCACCAAAAAATACCATCCTCTCCCCTTCATTGAACTCTATGGACGATTACTATTCAAGAGGGCTTTTTTGATTCAGTTTCATTTTTATTAAAACAGTTGCATTCCACTTCAATTATCAATATATATTAAACAATCTGATTCGTGACTATAATCTCATAAAGGAGCAGCTATAACACAACTTAAATAATATAAACAACATAATTGATAGAAAAGTTTTAATTAAGGATGATTAAATAAACATAAGTAATTTTAAAGGTACAAATTATTGAAAGAACAATGTTCGCAAACAAAGAAACAAATGCTAGGGAGGTGATACTAACAAATAAATAATGCTAGGGAGGTGATAAAAACAAATGGTATATTATACAAATTATAGAATAAGCACCCGTGACTGGTTGAAACACGTAGTTCCGAACCGTTTTATTGGTCAAATGTAGCATGTCTAATAAGTATAATAATGTATACTACTATAACTATGTTTCTCATTCTTTGCTGGTAGACGGTAAAGGCAGACCACATTGAACCATGCACAAGTTAGAAGAGCTCTTGCAAGGACGCGTTTATCATCTTGTAGGCCTACCATTTAATTGATAATTCTTCCTCTACATTCACTCAATCAATCAATCGTCCATCAATTCATCCATCATCCGGTCATTCATCCATCGAATCATTGATTCATTCATATATGGATTGATTAATTGACTGATTAATTCATCGATTAGTTCATTGATTCATTGACTGATTCATTCATCCAGTCCAGGTATAACAGTTGGGTACCTTCAAGGATAACAAAATTCTTCGAGCTTCAGAGCACTTTCCTTTTTTAATATTCCAAGGAAAAATTGTTCCGGGGCCAGGTATCGATCCCGGGATTCTTCGCTTAGCGCGCGAACGCTCTACCGACTGAGCTACCCCAGGAACTGTACACGACACCGTCATACCTGAAAGCCAGATTTGCATAATACTTTCTTTTTTGTTAATAACATTCTATCTTCTTAAAAAATGATTAATTAATGAAATAATAATGGAGCTCTTCAGAGTAGGCTACTTAAAAGGCATTATATATTAACAATTACTGTTTTAGAGGTATGAATTTTGACTTTAAAACATAAATATTACACTAGAATGTACGCCTATGTACTTATTTGCTTTTCTTTTTAGTAAGTAATCATAATTTATTTTATGCTCGACCATGCCGAAATGTAGTAATTATACACCTGGTAGCAGCCCTTTAATGGACCTCATTAAAGTGCACCTATTCATTAAAGTTCAGGTGTTCCACCAATCAGAAAACACCATTGCATCAATATGAAAGCGCAAGTATCGATTACTCTCGGATATGCAATCGAAAGAAAACTAGCGAAACGTCCAATACTGTCGCAGAAGGTTATGTTCTGTTTCTATAATAATTAGCGTTAATTGTAAATAATATTCAAATAAATTCAATTTGTCATCTCGTTTTTCAATGTCTAAATCAATTTCAACGTTATATCAAGATTAATGTTCATTTTACTCTGTAGATTATATCAAGGTCAATGCCATTTCTTTCTCGGAAAAAATCAATACTTTCGCGTCTGCGCACATCTCACAATTTACGAGATATTGCACAAGGTCAGTTCCGCTCCCCAGTCAGATAAGAATAACATGAATACTTAAGAATAATTTCAAGCTAGAAATATGGTCGAGCATAAAAAGTCGAATGAAACTTGCCTATAATGGTAATTAAGACGCTTGTATGAAAATTATGAAACTCGCTTGCGCTCGTTTCATAAACATACTCGCGTCATAATTACTACGATTATAGGCTCGTTGCATAATGTACTATTATTCTTGCATTTCTTTACGCACCAGATTTCATATTCTACATTACATTTATTTCTTTTGCTGTTACCACTGTCCATTTGTTTATATATGTATTAGTTATGAAGATAAGTGTATTAAAGTGTCCAATCAATAATTGTAGACCTATATCAAGCAAACACATATTTTAATAAGACAAAGTAAATTTACTTTAATTGTTACTCCGTTTGGGTACTCAGAAAATGTCTGTTTCATGTATGATGAAGTGCGCCTAGTGTTCTATCTGCAAAACATAAGGGGTAATCGGTTGAACATCGAATATTCGGTGACAGATGTTCTCTAAAAGTTCGAATCTGAACTATTTTGCAGCTCTCTGGTGTACACCATACTATCTCATTGTCGTACCGAGTTATGAAAGCATGGCGCTGTATCTCATTTCTCCCATACTCCTGAACGGCTTTTAAAGCGTAAGCTTAGAAGAAGTGTTTATAGTGTGCCATGTTACATAAAATGTGCGACGCTCACCTTCACTTTGAAACCCTTCTTTGATAACTTTTTATATGTGACACTAATGGGATTTTTTTCCTCTAGTCGTTCATTTGTCATCATCTGAGATATATTGGCCGTGTTTTTATCCACTGTGTGCAGTTCCTCGTACAGGTCTTCATTAATATCAGCCACAGCCTCAACCTGCTCGTGGCAAGGAACAATGAGTCGGTTCCCATGCTCGTCATCCGTCATGATAACGTGTTCGTTCTTCAACGTTGTTGTTGATCGTCCTTCAAATTCGGTTAATATTAATAATGATATTCAAGTTATTTACCACGAGCATATCATGCAATTATACTACAACATTGTAATAGTAATATGCGTTACAAGAGCGGTATGTTGAAGTTTTCATGTTCGAGGAAAAGTTTGAAAAAGCGAAACGTAGTTGAGCTTCTTTAATTTTCGAGAATTGAAAGAAAGCATACCGCTCGTGTATCGTACATTATTTTGTGGGAAGATCGTTTATTACATACCTGAAAGAGGAATTTCTAATTAGTTGCAATGAAATCTCCATCTTGGTTTCTGTTCAAAGACGGCAAACTTGCAAAACAAAAATATCTATCTTCAACATTGTTGCTTTAAAATGTTTTCTGTGTTACTATACTCCAGCAGGCCGTGATATACGTCTGTCTTCCCCCAGTCTATAAATGCGAACTTAAAACAAACGGTAAGGTTATGTAATGATTTAGAGTTTACTTAATTTTTGCAAATATTTAAAAACTATAATTAACAGTGCAATTTAGGTGAAATTGCAGTGGTAAGTTTCCAATTTATAATTATTACTATATTGAACGTCTCTAAAAATAATATGTTAAAAGCCTAAAGCAGTAAAATCAATATGTCACTTAAGCGGTAAGAAGAGGGAAATTGTTATGTGTGTTAGGTTGGGAATACTGAATGTGGAATTTTACACTTTCCGCGGATTGGTTTTGTGCGGAAAGCAAGCAAATATGCACGATCTCGCACAAATACAATTTACGTATAAGTGATAGAAAATATGAGGAGAAAATTTTATACCAGTATTTAAGCGTTTCGAGTGTCCGCTACAAGAACGCAAGAGATACCGGCTAGAAACCCATCTTAGCATGTGCGATACAACTTTCTTACCACCATTAACAAAAGTTTTTCTGAAGCAATGTTGCTTAAAGGAATTTCACAGATTTATTACAGATGTATTTAAGACCTTGTAGAAAAATAGTAATTAGTAACAGTGTCCTATTTATTCTTCTTGGAGCCAAATTTGTAACTTTTAAAAGTGTGGTTACTATGTTGAAGTGTATGTGTTGTAACGAATGCTTGATTTGTTATGTATATGAGTCATAGTTATGGGATGCTTGATGTCGTCGCAATGTCGTAATTATAGTTTGATTGTGTTTGTGTGACCATTGTGTATTAATTTATGATGTATGGTACGGAAAGCTGCATAATTTGTGTTATAGAAGTGTTACGTATGTGAGTTGTTAATGTTTCTGTATGTCTCAAATTGATGCCTGATGTTTGTTTTGCAATCGCAATGCCTAATTTACGAATTGTTTATGTTTTGTTTACATCGCGTAAGCTAATTTAATTTTCTTTTCCGTTTCTCTTTATGCTTATCTTTTTTGTGTAAAACTATAGCCCTAACATACATATGTAAAATAGGGCTAACCCCATTGGAGATATAATAATAATAATAATAATAATAATAATAATAATAATAATAATAATAATAATAATATTTAAGCGTTTCAATTATTGATAATGTAAATTTCTTGTAGGATTATTCTTTGAAAAGTTAATTTATTTCTCAGTTTTTCAACATCAATCTCGCTAGAGGTTTTGATTTATCTAGAGAACTCAAAACTCGAGTGGGATTTAATTGTCTATTACACGATTAGAAGAAAGTACATAAAGATTAAAAGAAATACAGTATGTATTCCAATACAATAAAATATTAATTCACTTACTAAATTTTATTTCACTAATGTTAGCTTCACCAAAACGTTTGAACGGACCCAATTGTCAGTTGACTATCTACGCGATAAACAAATGATGATCGCAAAGCATGTTTTATAGTATCGTAAAGGATGTGGAGTTTGAAATACTGGCAAACAAAGAAACAAATGGTAGGGAGGTGATAAAAACAGAAGAAAGTACATAAAGATTATAAGAAATAATGTACTCTAATATAATGAAATAGATAATAATTTACATACTAAAAGTCTATTTCACTAATGTTACCTTCACCAAAACGTTTGAACGGAACTGCCATTTTCAGTCGACTATCTACACGGGAAACAAATGACGATCGCAAAGAATGTTTTATAGTGCCGTAAAGAATTCGCAGTTTTAAGTGTTGGCAAAGAAAGAAAAAAATGATAGGGAAGTGATAAAAATTAACAAATGCTAGTGAAATGATAAAAATAAAGAAATGCTAGAAAAGTAATTTAATTGTAGCCATGATTGGTTGAAACATATCCTTTCGTACCGTTTTATTGGCCAAAAGTAGTATGACGTAGTAAACGTGTATTATTCAGTGATAAATTGAGTTTCAGATATTCCAATAACAAAATTTCTACATCTTGATTACACAACTTTTAACACTGTATCACTTCGGAATATGTATGATAAGACTGTCCTGCGTTAAACTTCAACGCGCCAAGACCAACAACGACCAGTTCTGAAGATGACCAATAAATAAGTTCATGTAAACGAGGTAAAGTTTAACGCAGGAAAGTCTTATCATACATATTCCGAAAACAAAAATTCGATACAAATAATAATTATCTAGCCTCTTAAAGCAACATCCATTTCCTTCTTAGGTAGGTTAGTTTGCAAAGACATATTTAATAAATTGAAATTGGATACTAGGCGGGAGAACTGAATATTGTTTCCAAAATAATAATATGCGAGAATATTGTGAAAATATCGTAATAATAATTTATATTGATTCTACTGATATGTCACATGGAGTTTCCTTGCCTATCCATGTATTATAAAACGTATGAATAGGAGTAAAAAAGAAGGTTCAGACTTTAAAACCAAACATTTCACAATTTATAATCCAATAAGTGAGACATAGATCTTAAAACATAAGAAGGATTAAAAAGGTTCTGATATCATTGGAAGAATAGCAAATCTCCAAGATTGCATTAAATTATGATGCAATTATTAAAATGTGCTACTAAAATGTTTCTAAGTAGATTTTTAGAATTAAATCTGTTTGAATACTGTAATAGTCATGTTCCACAATATTGGAATATGGCTTTGATAATTCATATTTATATAACAATAATGTGAAGATTACAAAGAGAATTTTTATAATACTTAATATCTGCGTAAAAGTTTCTCTAAAACAGTAACAAATATACGTAACAGAAATAATCCTTCTTAAAGCAGATAATAGTATTAGTAAACTAATCTGAAAAAAAAGGTACACACAGAGCAAAATATGCACACTTTAATCGCTTTACTGTTCATATCAAAGCAATGAATAAGATGAATACGATTGGACGGACTTTGTACTGTATTATTGAACGAAGGGGTCTAAAAATCTAGTAAGCGTGATTCAAGTTTTATATGTTAATACGACAAAGAAAATGAGACACTCTTTCTCCCACTTCGACTTTTATGTGGATGATATTATGAGTGAATTATTGAATGTTCCAATGGATAATATCACTTTATATTACTTAACTCTAAATACGACAATGTTTCCAAATAACGAAGTAAATTGCACATCAATTGATATCGATGGCGAAAACCTATAATTTGAAAATGTGTACTCAAAAAATAGAACATGTTTGGATATAGTGATAACTTACAACGTTAACATCTTAAACAGAAATTGAAGGAAGAGCTGTTTGTTGTTTGGTCGACACTTCGAAAGTTCTCTTAGGTCTGAACCTCACAAGTGATGCCAAAAAGCACCACTTATGAGGCAACTAGGCCAAGAGATAATGGGGAAGGTGGTCAGTTCCTTTCCCCCTCCATTGCATGCACCGCCGATTAGCTACATGTTACATTAATCAGACTTAAGATGCATACAAACAATTGTTCTTCCTCTGACACATCGGAAGGAAGAGTAATAGAACAAATTTTCAATTTTAACTGTATTAATGATAATCATCTGCATCTTTTCTTTTTCTTCAAGCATGTACTAAACCAAGTGTTCTCTTTGTGTACGATCTCTCATAAATCAATACCTTTGCTGAGCGCCCAATTTCCTAGATCTTTTGTGAAATAGGTTTACACCTATTGCAGGATCTTTCATTTAGGAATTTCCCCAATGTACTAATGTAATTGAGTTAAGAATTAATAACTACAGAAACTGACAGGTACAATTTAAAGTACATTACCGAAGTAAGTTAACAGAACTAGAGTATTGAAGAGTTGTAAGTCATGAAGATTTCAATGCTAACATGGTTCACAAATGTTGACACATTAAGAAACAATTACGATAAATTGATGCTAATGAGATGCGATTATTTAGATTATTGGCTGATTATAGTCTCTTGGTCCATCAAATAACTGAATATGTCCACCAGAAGTTGAAATTGGAATATACGTACATGCATAATGTTCTGTCAAATGGCAGGTCTTTCACAGCAATCCCAGCATTCTCCAATCTATCCTATTTTCTACCTTCCTTTTTGTCTTCGCATAATGATCCATATAACTTGATGTCGTCTATCATCTGATATCTTCTTCTTCCCCGAATTATTCTCCTTTTCACTACTCCTTCCAGTGCATCCTTCAGAAGGCAGTTTCTTCTCAGCCAGTGACCCAGCCAACTCCTTTCCTCTTCCTGATCAGTTTCAGGATCATTCTTTCTTCATCCACTCTTTCCAACACAGCTTCGTTTCTTATTCTGTCTATTTCACACGCTCCATTCTTCTCCATATTCACATTTAAAATGCTTCTATTCACTTCTCCTCACATCGTTGTAATGTCCAATGCTACACTACACACAAAGCATTTCACTAGTCTCTTCTTAATTCTTTCTCCAGAGGTCCGCAGAAGATGCTTCTTTTTCTATTAAAATTTCCTTTTCCATTGCTATTCTCCTTTTGACTTCTTGGCAGCAGCTCATGTTACTGCTTATAGTACACCCCAAGTATTTGAAGCTGTCCACTTGCTCTACTGCCTTTACTTTTTACTTCTTTCTATGACCATGGTCTTCGTCATGTTGACATTTATTTTCATTCCATACTGCTCATAGCTGTCATTTAACTGCAATAGCGTATTGCTTAACATCATCTCCTCTTCTGCTAACAATGTCATGCCATCAGCAATCTTATAGGAAGTAGCCCCACTCGTTATGGCCACTTCCGTCATTGACTTCAATAGCAGAATGAATGGGGACCACAAGTGGTCAGGTAACACGTTAAATCAAGGTGTCCGAAACAATTGCCTCGAAAATGTCCAAAAGACCCTAGTTTACCCTACACTTCATTCTTCTTTCTCCTACTACCACACCTGCTGTGTTCTGAAAAACAATTCTTGACTAAATCCTCCAATTAGATGTTGAACAGGATAGATGATAAAGGACATTCTTGTCGTACTCCCCTCCCTATTTCACTTCCTTCTGACATTTCTTCTCCTATCCTTACTTTGACTCGTTGTTGGGAAAGACTCATCATGCCATGTTTGCAGTTTTTCTTGGGAAAGGTAAATGCGGTAGCTTCCCGTTGCTTTCAGCACAGAAATCTCCCTTTCAAATCTTGAAAGATTGCAGGGGTCCCAGCGTGGAGGTGAGGAGAGTGGATTTGACCAATTAGACTCTCCGGACTTGACCGAAATTCACCGCAAGGGTTAAATATCAGTTCTATCAGGGTTTTTGTTCTGATCAGAGACCGTGAAAGCCACCGGCGTGGCTCAGTCGGTTAAAGCGATTGCCTGCCGGTCTGAAGTTGCGCTCGGGCGCGGTTTCAATCCCCATTTGGGCTGATTACGTGCTTGGGTTTTTTTCCGAGGTTTTCCCCAACCGTAGGCTAAGGTGAATGCCAAGTAATCTATGGCGAAACCTCGGCCTCTTCTAGCCAAATACCATTTCGCTATCACCAATCCCATCGACGCTAAATAACCTAGTAGCTGATACAGCGTCATTAAATAACCAACAAAAAAGAGAGACCGGGAATGTAATTGTAATATGAGTATCTTGTATTGCTATATGTGAAAAAAAAAGTATATTTTTCATTTTTCATTTATTTTTGCCCGAAAGAGCAGAAGCTCGTGCTCGGGCGCAGTTCAGATCAGTTATACAAAATATATCACAAAATTAAGAGAGTTCATTGAGCACAATAACATTATGTGGTAAAATACATACAGGATGTAATAATAGGGTCTATATACAAATTGAAAATACAAAAGTACATGAATATTAGAGTATCAATTTTTAACTCAATTAGCTTAAACAATTAAATAATTAATCTGATTTGTTTCTTAAATCTATGTGTGTTAAGTGTACTTAGCTCAGGGTAAGCTCTAATTAATGTATTATATATTTTGGGTTCAAAATTTCTGCTGTGTTTTAATCCAGGAGTTGTGTGGCATTTGGGAGTATTTAGAAAGAAACTGTAGTTTTGTCTCGTATGGTATTCATGAGGATCAAATTTAAATTTATTGTGGTTTTTATGGAAGTAAATCAGCAATGTTTGTTTATAAATTTGTTCTAGATTTGATACACCAAATTCCTGAAAAATTAATTTTGTTGGGTAATCAAAAGGTTTATATAGACAAATTTTGATAATTCTTTTTTGGAGCAAATTTAAAGGATGGAGAGTCGATTTTGCCATTCCTCCCCAACCTAATATACCATACTGAATTATTGATTGAAACAGAGCTAAGTACATAGTACGCAGAACATAAACAAGTAAATAAGAGCGTAGAATGGAAAATTTGTGGATTGTTTTACGCAATCTGTTACACGGAAAGGAGATATGCTTGTCCCATAATACTAATATCTAAGTATCTTGATTTACTATAAACTTTTACTAATGCGAGTTTGTTAGTAAGATTTTTTCAAAACTATAGTGTTTGTTTCATTATCTGCAGGAAGTGAAAATTACGTACGAAATTAAATATTAGTAATGTCATTAGTTAAAAAACTACGTTTAAACATGTATGCAAGTAGTTTGATAATTCATTGATATGTGTAATATAGAAATAGCTACAATACACACTTCTTGACTTTATAATAAATCGGCTGATTGTACAAGTGGCTCAGGAGTCGAAAACTTTAAATGTGTGGGGAGGTGGAAAACAAAGAGAGAAACCCTTATATATAATTCAAGACGAGAAAAGAGCGCTTTCATAGCGATTAGAGGTACAGAACAACAAACTTAACAATGTGGATAAAAACCCAACCTACAGTATGCACAAAAGAGAAGTTCTTGCTTCTCGTATTATTGTATATGCCAAAATACTAGTACGTACAAATATTTTTCATTCTAGGGAAAGAAAACAAATTGTAGTCAATGCGAACTGTCAAAATGACTGCAATTAATCAATAAACCGAGTGTTACTGTATTTTAAATTGAGATGGCAATTTGTTTGCACACAGATTGTCCCTTATCCAACCACACTCATCTATTCTGTATGAACGCGCAAACATAACGAGTGGCCGCCCGGATGAGACTGTTTGCAGCCCGGACGCAAGCTCCGTCGCATTTAGAAAGTCGTCGGAAGAGAATCGCGTCACATTTTAGTGCACACATATGGTCCATGAAACGAAGCTGCGCAGAAGCATGATTACAGTTTTAGATTAAGAATTAAAAGACTTTCCGCGTTATTATTATGAGTAAATATAATTAGGGGAGACTCGTCTAATTTGGCAATATTTTGTATTTTGACACAGTTTGTAGTTACATATTCTAAAATTAATTATTCCTCTATAATAATAATAATAATAATAATAATAATAATAATAATAATAATAATGATTTATTTTAGCTGGCAGAGTTAAGACCGTAAGGCCTTCTCTTCCACTCAACCAGCAAAAAGTGTACATACATATGCATGAACTTGCAAAGAATTCAACAATTTGATTTAGATGAGAGTTACATGTATACAAGAGTTATTTACGAATTAAACAACAAAATACTATTAACTATTCATTAAACACTGAAATAAACTGTGTAGCAGAATTAAACTAAAATACATAGAATGTTAATATATTTCAAATAATATTAGATAATAGAAAGAGATTATTATGAGACAATTAAAATACAGCACAATCAGGATGCATGTCTAAAGGAAGGAGTAACAATGTAGTCAGTGATATTTTAAATCAGTATGATTGGAGTGACATGCTAATAAGCAGGGAACGGATTTATATGGACTAAAAATATATGAAATATGTAAATATATATGTAGTTATTTTTACCAAAATATGGAATTAAATATGGATTTTTACCAAAATATGGAATTAAATATGGACTTAAAATTATAAAAATGACTATGTACGTTAAATATTGTACATTTTAATCAAACTAAACAAAAATATAATGGACGTACCTTATCTTCCAATGTAGTTTCAACAAAACACAATTTTTATTGTCTGTTACCATAACAATAGGTTACAAACATTTCTTTCAAGTGCTGAAAAGTGAATCTTCTTCTATTGTCTCTGAGGATAGATTTATACTGACTAAAAGAGCGTTCGACGTCACAAGAAGTAACTGGTACATAATTCAATTTCACAATGTCTGCTGGGGATAAGTCCATTAATCTTCACTGTTGATTCACCACCATCACAGTAGTTCTTCATATCCAGGGTTTTTGAAAGTACAGTGTCCACCTTAGCTCTTACTGCATCTGCAACTTTACCTCTATTCAGTTGTTCCACAGTACTATTTATAATTTCAAAACTTTCAGATAGTGAAAGGTGCCTATTTTGGAGACTTTTGAGCGTTTTTATGATGCATGAAAATGTATGCTGAATGTGAGCTAAGTCATTCTTCACACTTATGTCACAGGTAACTGTTTTCGCAGTATCAATTGAGACTGCATCTTCAGAGTCCAATGCAAGGAGAACATTGTTAATAGAGTCTATATGTTCGGCATAATATTCAACTGCTTCTAGCCATGTACCCCATCTAGTTAAAATTGGCTTTGGTGGCAATGGAATTTCAGGGTACATTTCTTTCAACACGTTAACTCTACTGGGAGCTTTGAGAAATACTTTTTCACTGATGAAATCAACAAATCTACTTTAGGAAATTGTCTCTGACCACTTCTGCCACACGATGAAATGCATGCGCCACACAAGTAAAATGAGTCAATTTAGGATATACAACAGATAATGCTTGTCCAGCTTTGACCATATAAGGGCAGCATCGCTAATAAAGAATAACACATTATCGTACATAATACCCTTTGGCCACAGGATACCCATAGCTTCGTTGAACAGTTTAACTTTTTGTTATTGCACTTTTCTTAGAACATCACAATAAAAAAGAATTCGTTCAGAATATTGTTCACTTAACAAACCGATAACTACATTACCAACAAGTCTACCTTCTTTGTCGGGAGTCTCATCAATGGAAACCCAAATTGAACTATCTTTAATTTCATCTCTTATCTTCTGTATTGTCTCATCGTAGATGGATGGAGCATATCTTCCTAAGTGTTGACTCATCCGGGATTGTATGTTGATATATTTTTCAAGGAATTCCTGAAGACCTTATTCTTTAGTTTGTAGAGAGGAATATCAGCAGAGATGAGAGAACGGCACAGGTCGATGTTAAACTCAGATCTTACATTCGATGTTGTTGGTTGTGTTAAAAACAATTGTCTCTGCTTGGAATTTAGTTGTTTGTTGGCCTGATGTTTACTAGTTGTAATGTGTTGTTGCACCAGGAACTTTTGTGTAGATGATACTGCACACTGACACAAATTACAAAATAATATTTTATTGTCAGTTGATAAACCATCTTCTTTAAATTCTGAAATGTAACTTGTTATTTTGATTTTAAATTGACTGAATGACGTACTTTTGGCATATTTACCGATAGTATGATTTACAAAACTGAACCTATGTGTACTCTGACTGGCATTTAACTGTTGAGCTGCACAACTGAAGTCTGTTAAATTTTAAATTAAATTAATACAGTTTTGTAACTTACTTTCCCATTGTTGATAGGACTGCTAATTTTCAAATAACTCTGATGTTAAAGGGATTACTGAACATGTGTTTAAATCTCTATTGTTGAAATGTATTTTTAAAAGTTAATGGAATTTTGTTTTGTTTTATTGTTAAACCTAATATAATATGGACTGTTTTATATGAAATATGGAAAATATATGAAATTAACGAAAATATGTACTAAACTCTAAAATATGGAAAAATATGGAAAATAAAAGTAGGATTTTTCAACCCTACATTGTGAAACATAAAGATAATGCAAAATATAAATTATATTAGCTTTATAAGTAAATATGTATTTACATATAAATCCTTTCCCTGCTAATAAGGTTATCTTTTAAGCTGTTTTTAAAGGTGTTTATTGTCTTGCAGCCCTTAATACTTTGTGGCAAGGAATTCCATTGACGCGAGGTGGATATTGTAAAAGATGATGAATGACAAGATGTTCTATGAAGAGATATACTTAGCGTGCCACAGATAAGTGATCTGGTATTTACGTCGTGGTTAGAGTATAGATAAGAGAAACGAGAAGAAAGGTAATTTGGTGTTGAAGTGTGCAGAATTCGAAAGAGTAAAGACAAAGTGTGTAAAGTTCTACGTTCTTTAAGTCGGAGCCATGAGAGACTTGCGAAGGACGGTGATATGTGATCATATCGTCGGATGTTGCACACGTATCTGACGCACATATTCTGAGCTCGCTGTAACTTGACTGACAGTTCAGAACTTAGGTCACTTAACAAAACGCCACAATAATCGAAGTGCGGCATTACTAGGGTTTGCACTAGGGTAAGTTTTAGTTGCTGGGGCAAGAAGTTTCTCAAGCTGCTCAAACAGTGAATGAAGGAACAGATTTTTTTTATCGTTTGTTTAACTTGAAAATTCCAACTTAGATTATTATCAAAAAAGAAGCCAAGATTTTTTTACGACAGATGAATAAGGGATTAGCGTGTTGTTAAGGGTAACAACTGAAAGATTACTGTTATTAAGGGAGTTAACTAAACGCTTATGTCCAATAATTATGGCTTGAGTCTTACTTGGGTTAAGTGCGAGTCCGAAATTGGCCGCCCAAGTGGAGACAGTGGCTAGGTCACAATTTAACTTGTCAATCGATTCATTGATCGTATTGGGTCTGGAATGTATGTAAAGTTGTAGGTCTTCGGCATAGAGGTGATATCGGCAATACTGTAAGTTCTTTGATACGTCATTAACGTAGATAGAGAAAAGTAGTGATCCTAATACGGAGCCCTGCGGCACTCCCGCCTTTGTGCATCTCCATTGGGAGAATTGATTATCAAGTGAAACATATTGTTGGCGGTGTGGAATGTGTTTGAACATTAAATCCCAATAAATCTCCGAAAGAAAATTCTACAAATCTAAAATACTTTACACATAACAAATAAGAAATTACATGTTTCCAGATTTGGTACTTCATCAGGATAATTTGGCAATAGCACAGGGGTAATTTGGCAATACGATTAAAAAAATAAAATTTTCAAAATAAAGCAGTGGTACAAGGTTTATAAGACTTAATTTACTGGGACAAGAAATCACTAAATATCATAAACACAAAACAAAAGCAAGAAAAAAAATTGTATGGAATTTTCCGACAACTTTTGTTAATTATATCAGACCTGCACAAACAGCGCTCAATGAGCGCTATAGGTAGAGGAGAGGGAAACGACCACTCAGTTATCTAGTGGAGTGCAGTGTGTAGGCCTATTCTCAGTAACTGTTTCACGTTGCTTACCTACTGCTACTGAACAGTATAGTATGGAGGAATCTAAAAGACGGAACATAACATTTAACATTTAACGATTTACAGCTCGAACTTATTGATCTTCAATGTGACCTAAGGGCTAAAGATCGTTTGAATAATACTACTAGCCTGGTTGAGTTTTACAAGACTAAACATTAGCAATAATATCCATGATTACACAGGTTGGCTGTGAAAATGATTGCTATATTTGGCTCAACATTTATATTTGTGAACAACTGTTTTCTATAATCAACTTTAATAAAGGCAGACATCGAACTTCTGTAACTGATGTTTCATTACGATCAGTAGGCTACTGTTCCTTTCAGCTGCCAACAGCATAAAACCTCGTTCTGATGTACTGATAAATAAAAATATAACAAAGTGATATTGTATAATTTAAGTAGCTATAGAATTTCTATTACTTCTGTAAAATAAATATTTCTTTATTAATTAATAATAGTCCAATATAGTTTTGCACACACTGAACGGGAATTCATTTCATAAACCTCGTAATAGTACTTCCTTTTGTGTATGTATATTTTGTACGAGATCACCCCTTCTCCAGTCCACCCTTATACAGAGCGCAGCTAATATCTGCATTCCGCTCATGAGCTGTGAGCCGGCTCGGAGAGCGCAAGCCTTGTGCAGGCCTGAATTATATTGAAGGCTTGTCTTCTAATTTCTGTTGTCGATAGCCCAAACCCAAGTTCTTGCATTTTGATTACATATGTCACCAGTTTTTGCTCTTCCTCAACGGTTAGAGCTAGGGGTCTTCCTTTCTTGGGAATGACAACGTCATCGGGTCCTGAGGATGCATACAGAAACCTCTTTAAGTTGTTAAAGGGCACATTGTACTTCTTAGAAGCCTTATAAGTCGACCATTCATCTTTCAAAACACTCCCAACCGCAGCCAGAAAATCATCTTTGGAATATTTTTCAGAATAATGTCCTCGTTCCCTTGGCATATCTGCAACACATCACAGACAGTGCTGCATTGAAGACTGTAAAAACCCCTCATAATTCCCTACTCTTAAATTTTACCATCTAGTACACATTCTTGTTCAAAGAAAGCAGCAATATATCAGTATAAAGGAAAATGGCTAATTCACACTACCCTGGAGAAGAAATTTTTTGCTAAGAAGAATATAAAACGAGCTAAGGCCTGATGAGTTATTAAACAGAAAATATTAATTATATAAATGGCTTACCTTATAATATGGGATCTCAGCTTTTGATATGTAATGCACAAACAAACGTAGGTAATGAACAACGCTTTTCTTCCGTCTTTGTATACACACGTCCACACAACCACCACGTCAACAGGAAGTATTCAACACTTCTTTCTATTAGTAACAATATCTGCCACTATAATGCGCGGATTCGAATGAAACGAAAACTAAAAGTACAGCCAGATGTTGCACTCTATGAAGATTTCATTGAACTTCTTAAGGGGAGTTGGTCATTATCGCATGCAAAATAATGGTAAAAATAGCCTATCTTCAAACAGTCATAAATATAATACTATTTATCAGAGGTCTTTCATTTTTGTTAGCTATGTGTGTATACATATTAAGCTTTAAAGTGAAAAAGAATGCTTACTCTAGAGTAAATCTTTATCCTTAAATTAATTTTTTTAATTAAGCACAATTTTTATTATAAGTTCACTACATGTCTGTGATTAGGTACACTCTATTCACTTATTATAGCACATATTGAATTGAAAATTTGACCACTTATTGCTAATAGATACTAAAACATACCCTACTAAAATTATTCATGTCTCTGTAATATTAGAGTATAGGGCTTATAGCAATCATCACCGTCAATAAATTAAAAAAAAAATGACGAAGATTAGTATAAGCCCTATGCCCATAGGCCTAATATTACAGATATTTTAATAATTTTAGTAGGGTATATTTTAGTATCTGTTAGCAGTAAGCGGCCAAAATTTTAATTCAATGTGTGATAGGATAAGTGAATAGAGTGTACCTAATCACAGGTATGTAGTGAATTTATATAAAAATATATTTAAATTCAAAATTAATTTAAGTGTAAGATTTACACTAGATTAACCATTCTTCTTTCATTTTAAAGCTTAATGTATATACATGTATCACTAAAAAAAATTAGAGAGCTGTGATATATAGTATTACATTTATGACTGCTTGAAGATAGGCTATTCTTACCATTACTTTGCATGCGATAACGTCCAATTCCCCTTAAAACTCGGGAGGAAATTTGGCAATATAAGAAATACAAGAATATTGCCAAATTTCCCATATTGCCAAATTAGCCGAGTTTCCCCTACTTTGACGAATAAATTAAAGAACATCTTATTTAACGTTGTTCCTAACAAACCCATGTTGTTTATACCAAAAAATTCATTTCTGATGTGCCGTATGCCAATATAACACTTTCAACTCTTACATTTCCTTCACACTCAATATCTTGAAGTTCATTCATGTGGGAAGCATAGAATTGGATAAAAATATTTCATGCAAAAGTAAGATCGTTTATTTCAACATATCGTCCTATTCAATTAAAGTATGGTGTATTGCAGGGATGTCGAACAGCGCTCTCGAGCTGTGAACTGAAGAGCCTTCACTCCTCTCTTACCGTGCAACGGTTGAACACAGGTAGCAGGCAGGCCGGGCGAATGATTGTAAACAAAAGTGAAACTACTAATGCGGTGGCTGGTACTTTGATAACTTTTATACATCTTACTAATTGATTAGGAGCTCATTTTAGATTTGCACTTGATCAATTCTGATGTACAAAAAATGTAGGCCTACATGAGGAAGAATGAAAATGATAATGATAATGATAATGATGATGATTATTTATTTATTTATTTATTTATTTATTTATTTATTTATTAATTTATTTATTTTTTTTTTTTTATTTAGAATATTAACGTGCAAAACAACAGCACAAGGCCAATTACAGTTTAGCACAAGATACAAAACAGAACAAAACAACAAATGATGATGAGAATGAATGATAGAAAATGGCAATGAGATGAAATACAAACAATATAATATCTACATCAATCATTGATCAAATAATAAAATTATAAATAATTATAAATTTAGTACAATGAGATAATTGAAATAATGGAATAGTCTTCATTAATCAATTGACCAAATGCAACAAATAAATGGATAACAAATAATTATTAAAATTAGATCAGTGAGATAATTAAAAAATGAAGCCTGGAATAATATGAATAATATTGTAAAGATATGCAATTGACAAGAATAGTATGATACATATCTTAATAAATGGCATTATTAATAATACTGACATAAAAACTCAAAGATATACTACACATTAAATGGATCCAAGTTGAATCCATGCAAATTAGCATATTTAATGCATCTGCAGACCGGAGAGAGAGATTTAGGATTCCTATTATAAAACAATTTATGAAATCTTAAACCCTTAGCAGGAATACGAAGACTGATATTGCTTATGAAGGATTCACAATCAATATCACCCTTAATGACTTTACAAAAATAATAATAATAATAATAATAATAATAATAATAATAATAATAATAATAATAATAATAATAATAATAATGGCGTTTTATCTACTGGATCATTCCATGAATGTTGTTTATTAGTGACGGAAATAAATAATAATAATAATGTTGTTAATATCATGTTTAAAATATCAAATTAGTGTGTATGTGTTGTAGCAGTGTAACTTCAAGTTCAGAAACGCAAACTGTTCTGATGTATAAAATTAATTACTTTTAGTGTCACTTGAAATTTCTTCATAGCTTTTGTTATAGATTCAAAAATATCTTCTCCTCGAGTTCGATCCTTTAGTGAAATGACATCTACAAGATCTTCATGAAAATTGAAATCTGAATCGACAGTCATGAATATAGCTAGCTCCACCGTACAGTGTTGCCAACACATAAATTGTAGTAGTAGGGTTTAAGAAGGGCGCGTCAGCCACTATGGCTATTTGCAAAATAATAAAAAATCCCGGCAGTTTAACACCTGGAAATCCGTCAAAAAAAAAAAGATCCACTCGATATATCTATTTACAAATAAAAGCAATTATTAACGCAACTTCCTTACCAGTCTTGATTAAAATAATAATAATAATAATAATAATAATAATAATAATAATAATAATAATAATGAAATAATAATAATAATAATAATTCATCCACATCATCTGCCTCTAGTTCTGTATTGCTTTGTGGGTCTACGCTCCTCCAAAATTTAAACAATTAAAAAAATGACAGCAGCCAAAAAAGTCAAAGACGATATAAATGATAATTTCGGCCAGAAAGTCCGTCACCCGTCAAAGCCATTTTTTCCCCGACCTGTACATTGAAATTCCGTCCTGTTGGCAACACTGCCGCTGTATCTTTGCGGTCGGTACTTTCATCAAGAGCTAGTGCGTACCAAGTAAAAGTTTTCATTCTTGCTATCGGTTGGCCCTCCAAGTTATCTCCCAACAATATTACGAGATAAACTTATAGATTTAAAATTATTAACGTATTCAGGACATATCCCTTTTGCAACAGCTATGAGACAGTCTTTCACAAATTCTCTGTCATAGCTTTGAAGCCGTTGCAATAATTTTACAAATTTTGTAGCTAGCACAAACCAAGCTTGTTCTACTAAACACCCGATGATGATGGGAAGTTTTCTGAATTAAATCTTGATTTAAATTCCTCTGCAGTCTTTTCACGAGCGGAACTGGGTAACTTTTCTGCTCCCTAAGCTTCAGCATGTGTTGAATTAATATGAGTAATAATTATACATCTTGATTACACAACTTTTAACACTGTATCACTTCGGAATATATATGATAAGAACTTTCTTGTGTTAAATATTATTAACGTACCTTGTTAACATGTTTCGACCTATTTTCGGTCATCTTCGGAACTGGTCGTTGTTGGTCTTGGCGCCTCTTGTTTCCTGTGTAGCTGCGTTCGTAGTGTAGAGTCAAAGAGTGTGTGTGTTTTGAAATTGAGTTGTGTGTTGAGAATATTGTTGGGATGTGTTTTCGTGTGTCTGTATATTTCATATTGTTGTAGTGTGTTGAGTTTCTGGCTTTTTGGTTGGATGTGCAGTATTTCCATGCCAGAAACTCAACACACTAGAACAATATGAAATATACAGACACACGAAAACACACCCCAACGATATTCTCAACACACAACTCAGTTTCAAAACACATACACTCTTTGACTCTACACTACGAACGCACCCACACAGGAAACAAGAGGCGCCAAGACCAACAACGACCAGTTCCGAAGATGACCGAAAATAGGTCGCAACATATTAACAAGGTACTTACTTACAAATGGCTTTTAAGGAACCCGAAGGTTCATTGCCGCCCTCACATAAGCCCGCCAGCGGTCCCTATCCTGTGCAAGATTAATCCAGTCTCTATCATCATACCCCACCTCCCTCAAATCCATTTTAATATTATCCTCCCACCTACGTCTCGGCCTCCCTAAAGGTCTTTTTCCCTCCGGTCTCCCAACTAACACTCTATATGCATTTCTGGATTCGCCCATACGTGCTACATGCCCTGCGCATCTCAAACGTCTCGATTTTATGTTCCTAATTATATCAGGTGAAGAATACACTGCGTGCAGTTCTGTGTTGTGTAACTTTCTCCATTCTCCTGTAACTTCATCCCGCTTAGCCCCAAATATTTTCCTTAGCACCTTATTCTCAAACACCCTGAACCTATGTTCCTCTCTCAGAGTGAGAGTCCAAGTTTCACAACCATACAGAAGAACCGGTAATATAACTGTTTTATAAATTCTAACTTTCAGATTTTTGGACAGCAGACTGGATGATAAGAGCTTCTCAACCGAATAATAACACGCATTTCCCATATTTATTCTGCGTTTAATTTCCGCTCGAGTGTCATTTATATTTGTTACTGTTGCTCCAAGATATTTGAATTTTTCCACCTCTTCGAAGAATAAATCTCCAATTTTTATATTTCCATTTCGTACAATATTCTGGTCACGAGACATAATCATATACTTTGTCTTTTCGGGATTTACTTCCAAACCGATCGCTCTACTTGCTTCAAGTAAAATTTCCGTGTTTTCCCTAATCGTTTGTGTATTTTCTCCTAACATATTCACGTCATCCGCATAGACAGGAAGCTGATGTAACCCGTTCAATTCCAAACCCTGCCTGTTATCCTGAACTTTCCTAATGGCATATTCTAGAGCGAAGTTAAAAAGTAAAGGTGATAGTGCATCTCCCTGCTTTAACCCGCAGTGAATTGGAAAAGCATCAGATACAAACTGACCTATACGGACTCTGTTGTATGTTTCACTGAGACACATTTTAATTAATCGAACTAGTTTCTTGGGAATACCAAATTCAATAAGAATATCATATAATACTTCCCTCTTAACCGAGTCATAAGCCTTTTTGAAATCTATGAATAACTGATGTACTGTACCCTTATACTCCCATTTTTTCTCCATTATATTAACAAGGTACGTTAATAATATTTAATACAAGAAGTTCTTATCATACATATTCCGCCGAGTAATTAGTCGTGAGTTGGAAGTGGCTCACAAAACTGAAAAGTAAATCTCTGTATCATTAGGTATATTCAGTTCTTTAATGGATCTGTGAAGACAATAGGCTATTATTATCCTACGTTCTGAATTTCGAGATAATCTCTCACGCTGCACTGCACAAGTTGTCTAATTCGCATCCTTCACTTCAGAGTTGAGACAACTGTTACAATTTCCGATGAATAAACGTCAACTATGTATATTCTCATTCAAGGAAATGAACAGCTTCGCGCCACTGCAGTACGTTTGGTTTCTTCGGAGTTTTCCCCAGCCGTGGGACTGAAGCCGGATGGTCTATGGCGAGTCCTTGGCATCAACCCCTTTGATTTGATTACCCCCTTTGATTTGATTACCTGGTTGGGTTTTTCCGAGGTTTCCCCCACCGAAAGGGCAAATGCCGGGTAATACTACTGGGTTCAAAAAGTTCCCGGAATTTTACTACCATTTTTCGTATTAATATATAACAAGGGATATTATACATTTGTTTTGTTGGTAACATTCATTATGTCATTTCCTTAAAGTTTGTTGATAATGGCGATTGTTGGTTTTGAGTTGTAGGCAATTGTTTATCATAGTGTTTTGTTTGTTCGTCGCATTTTGCGATTATGTCCACAGAGCAACGCACAATCATCAAGTTCTGTGTTTTGTTACACAAAACTCCTGCAGAGACATTAAGATTGTTGGAAGAAGCATATAGCGAAGCAGCAATGAAAAAAACTCAAGTGTATGCCTGGCATAAATGCTTTTCTGGTGGCCGCAATAGCATCAAAGATGACGTACACAACGGCCGACCAACAACTGCAACAAATGAAGCAATCGCTCAGCGTGTGCATAATGTTGTGAGGGACGACCGACGTAAAACCATAAAAAAGATAGCAGCAGAGGTCGGAATATCAGCCGGAAGTGTACACAATGTTCTTCACAAGCATCTCAACATGCATTACGTGTCTCAGAAGTTAGTTCCGAAAATGTTGTCGGCAGAACAGAAAGAAACAAGAATGACTCTTGCTGGGGACATGATCAGTATGGCTGATGAAGATGGTGATTTCTTAAACAAAATTATTGCTGGTGATGAAACTTGGTGCTACTTGTATGATCCAGTCCCTAAACGACAGTCATCTGAGTGGAAATCGAAAACATCTCCTCGGAAGCAAAAATTTCCTAGGGACACTTCCAAAGGCAAAGTTATGTTGGAAGTTTTCTTCGACTCTCAGGGTCTCATCCACCATGAGTTCATTCCAGAAGGTCGTATTGTAACGAAATAATTGTACGTAGAAATCCTCCGTCGCCTCCGGGATGCAGTGAGAAGGAAACGTCCAGAGAAGTGGGTAGAAAACAACTCGTTCCTTATGCATGACAATGCACCTGCTCATCGCGCAATTATTGTAAAGAATTTTCTTGCCAGGCACAACATAACTGCTTTGGATCACCCACCATACTCTCCTGATCTCTCACCACCTGATTACTTTCTGTTTCCCCGTCTGAAAAGTCATCTGAAAGGACGGAGATTCAATGCTGAAGAGGTTATCGCAAACGCGACGAGAGCACTAAGACGGGTTTCACAAAATGGCTTCCAGGCCTGCTTCCAGGAACTCTACACGCGTTGGCAAAAGTGTGTTGTTGAGGAAGGCAACTATTTTGAAGGGAATGCTGTAGAATAGTGTTTAAGGTACGTTGTTTCTATGATACTAGCAAATTCCGGGAACTTTTTGAACCTAGTATGTATTTTGGCGAGTCCTCGGACCTCATCTCATCTCACTACATCTCGCCAAAATGTAAAAAAATGTAAAAAAAATTGTACAAAATTGTAAAAATTGTAGAAAATTACTAAATTGTAAAACTATAAAAATATGTAAAAATTGTAATTGTAATATTGTAAAATGTTGACATGTTCGACATCTTAAAGCTTCATTGCTCATGTAAGATCTATGGAATAAAATAAATGAATGAATGAATGAATTAGCTCAGAATTAAAGTTCACGATACTTTCTATTTTTATAAGGAAATGAGAATAAGGAGAAAGACATAGGGAAGAATAGTATTAGGATTCGTTTAGTTTAATGTTTTAGAATTGAGGCAAATACCTCAGCTACTTTGAAATAAATTATAGGCGTATATAACGTATATTTTAAGAATTAATAGCTCTGCCACCTAGCCAGCATGCAGTTGTAATACTATTTAATGATCCACTGCCCAACAGTTAGGTAGGTGAGAGGTTTCACTTTCTGGTCACTGGGATCAACAGGCGTAATCCACTCGATTTCATCTCTGATATCCTTGCAAAGAAGAAGCTTAGGACCCACCACTGACAGTAATCCTGGATTATATGAAGAGACACTTCAGAAAGTAACTCTCAGAGGATCGATGAAAACATGGACCAGAACTTGGGGCCAGATTTTCAATACTGATTTTACGTCTGGGAGGGGGAATAGATTACAAATTTACGACTTTAGTTTGATCACTTGTGTCTAGTAGTATATTTTCACATATACTCGTATTTATGTAATGATTCTATTTATTTATTGACATAGTTATTGAGCGGGCGAAAATATTTTAGTATCTATAGTGAGGTTCATATGAGGTTATAGTTCTAGTTTTTTCTCAGCATAGATATGTAATATTTTTAAACAGAAAAGCGAACCGAATATCTTATCAACATATGACTGGAAACGTTTGGCTCGGAGCATGCGCAGTGTTGCATTCTTTGACTTAGAAAAAACTCGAGTCTCTCAACTATTACGCCCCTCACTGTGCATTGTTTTTAAAGGCGTAAGAAAAAAAAAAAAAATACAGACGATATGCCGTTTAATTTTTTGTTTAATCTGTGTTAGAAGTCGGAGAAGGAACACTGCTTATTTCAGGTTAAACAAAATCTTGGAAATTATAAAATAAACTCTACAACCTAACTTTAATTAAATGTTCAGAGAACACAGACGCTTATTTGAAAATAAATTTAAAATACTAAGAAATATTTCAATTGAAAAATCTAGAGAACGAAAACAATAATGATGCTTATTTAACATCATAAAAACAAAATTTTAAAACATTTAAAACTCTACAAACAAAAATAAAAATAAATTATACTCTACGTTAAACGAACAAAAATAAGACAATACATTTAAACTCTTTCGATTTAATTTTAATTAAATATTTGGTGAACACTGGCAATAAGAAAAGTTTATCTTACGTTATTCAATTCAACTAAATGATTTTAAAAGATCTCCGTTTGTCGTGCTGCAAGAATTTCCTTCAGAAAATTATAAATATTTACTTTACTATATATATATATATATATATATATATATATATATACTTAAAAAATTGAAGCGGTAACCGGTAAACTTACATATTATAAGAAATTACATTTCAGGAGACGTTTTTAAAAGCAATCGTGTGTGTTACATTTACATTTGTCGTTTTTTCACCCGCCGTCTCGAACACGCCAGCTGTTCAGGGTATCTAGGCCTACGACGCGTACAATTCTCAAGACAAAAAGTTTTAAGAGTTGTAACGCTGCATTAGGTTTCAAAATTTCTTTGCAGAACAAAAACATATATTTGTTCAGGTGAAATTTCTGCACAATTGAAGGACAAAACTAAAATTCTTTTAATATTTATTATCATAATACACTGTGCTCTTAAATTGATTGAACATATAGTTGTTCAATTTTAGGTTGTGAAATTATAATGAGGAATATGATCTGAAATGATTTCAGAAAGAAATGAAACACTGACAACCAATGGACAGCTATCTCTGAATTTTGTTGAAATTTGACTCAGTCGTACTTAAAACGACAATTCGAATCTTTAATATGCACTTAATACTTTCTGCCACCGAACTGAATGTGGAAGGGGCGTACTGAGTTCGAATCACGTCTAGAGTACGAAGTTCTGAGAATGTCGCGGGATCCCAAAGCGTTGACATCATGACACAGGGGTCCCATGTGGAGTGAGAAGTAAAATTTCGATTCTGTGACGTAGGAGAAGAACGGACAAACAAACAAGATGTTCTATGGAGTTTATTTCTCCAGAAATTCGGTGTGAAAGCGCGCAGATGCGCTGCGCATACAGAGGCTCCCACAGGCGCGCACAAAATCGTGTTGGCATTTAAAATTAATGATCTCTTTCCGAAGGTGGCTGAGTAAAGGGGTCGAAGCCATCTGTCATATGCGGGGTTTTGTAGGGCAACTTGCATCGTTTGTAGCAAAATCACGCAACATTGAAAACTGCACACATATCGATCCGAGCGCGAAATTCATACCAGGTTAACAAATGGGATGAAATGTACTGATGGGAATTGCGATTTTCCACAGCCTAGTATTCGTCTTTATACAGTATTCCATTCCTCCCTTGCGTGATCAAGAATCTTAGTACGACTGCTAAACTGTCATGTATACGGAACCAGCAATATAACACAAAGTTTACGCACCATTAAGTAATTGACTGAAAAAATTCCTGTGAGAACAGTAAATGTACTTTTTCAGTATACGATTTGGATACGAATTACGAAGATCCTTTTCAGTCGATGTCAGAAAATGGTTTGTACAGGGACATCATTTTATTTTTACTTCAATTTTTATTGTACCTGATTTTTTGAATGTACTTCACTCCACTCCTACTAGTAAACTTCCAATCGTCCTCCACACAGAACCAAGGCCGCGTGTGCAGTCAAAGTGCCTTACGGTTATACTAAATAGTACTGAGTTAGTGAGTATAGTACGTTCCATAAATTCAAGTTCAAAATTCAAATTTATTTACAATTTACATATGAATTGAAATACATATGAATAGATACCCGAAATGAGCATATGCTCGTGCTCGGGTACAGTCCAGTAGTCTACATAAATTTTAGTGGTTTCAAATAATAATGCTAATGATATAAATAATAGTAACAATAATAATAATAATAATAATAATAATAATAATAATAATAATAATAATAAAATAATCGTGACAGAAATGATACAAAGATTGTAATACAAAATAATTCATTAATAATAATAATAATAATAATAATAATAATAATAATAATAATAATAATAATAGCAGTGATTAAACAAAATTATTTACAATAATAAAATAAATACTAAGACGAATAAAATAAAATATAAAACCACTAGCGAGAGTTAACACAACTTAAATAAGCATATAATAACCGGAAAAAAATGACGAACTCGAAAATCAACCGAAAAGTTCGTTGTATCGCAGACGACAGCAACCGCCGTATTGACATTGTGTTGTGCATTATTGGTAGTAGGGGGGAGCCGAAAGTCTATGTAACTGCCGTTCTCTTCGAATCTTCTCGCACAATCATGGGAAGTTAATGCTGTAAAAACAAAATGTCTACGAGTCAAACTGTTTTTTATTACCAGGATAAATACAAATAACTGAAATATATTAATCACGTTTCAGTTTTAGATCTCCCCTTTTGTGCAAGAGGTATCATATCAAAATATTTTATGAATGAAGGGGAAAATATAAATTTCAAGAACTTTCTAGTGGCAAGATATAGAGACAAGTACAATCAAGTGTATCTGTGGCGATGCTAAGGAATCATTTATTGGAGATATACACTGTTATTAATTAAAAAATGATCTAATTTATATGTATTACAATGTTTTATCTTATAAGTTACATGCATCAGATAAATATAATAAAAATTAGTACCATATAATGCTAGTAACACTTAAAAATAATAATAATAGTAATAAAATTTATCAAATATCATACAAACATTTTTACTTTATTTTTAAACTTAAGAATGTGTAGATTGCTTAGGTCTGGATTATTTTTCAATAGTACTGAATTGTATAGTCTTGGTCCATAATTCCTACTGTGTCTTAATCCAGCTGTAATGTGGCATTTAGGTTCTGCCAAAAGAGTTGGGACATTTCTTCTGGTGTTATGTATATGTTTTTCAGTTATAAAATTCATTCGATTTTTGTGAAAATAAGTTAGTAATGTATGTTTATATATTTGCTCAATTTTTAGTACTTGGAATTCAGAATAAATAAATTGTGTCGGATAATCAAGTGGTTTATGCAGACAAATTTTGATGATACGTTTTTGTAGTAATATTAATTAAATATATTCGCGTTTTTAAGTGACGAAAGAGTTTTCAATATTGAATCATATTTTCGTACAGGTATTGTCGTCCGTTTACCTGCGTCTCATCGCGATTTTCCCCACCTGCTTCTGCTCGCCCCTCTGTAAAGGCTAATGGCTGGGCTGTCTTAGCTCTTTTCTGAAAACATTAATTTCTGTTAGGAATTGGGCGTCTACGTAATATTATACAACTGTTTAAAATTAACTTAAACAAAATGACCTCTTTCCTTTCGACGACCCTGCGACGTAACTACTTTGATGGACAGTAGATAGCATATCTAAGTAATTTCATCTGTTCGGATCGGGCAGAAGTGAAGACTGAATTTACAGTACGTCAGGTAATCTTTTATAGATTAAGTACAGAATTATTTCCACATGAGTTACTAGTACGAAGGACGAAACTGGTATTGGAATTAGGTACAATAGTCTATAGCGCGATAATATGCACAAAAGAACTGAAACCTGTATCGAAATGAACGGCCACCATTTTCAAAAATGTGTTTAAATATCCATATTATCATTATTTTTCAATTTAACTTCATTCTCTAAATTTTACGCTAACGTGCTGTAGACAGTATAATATACACAGCATAATGAATACGTTCGCATGGATAACTCAGTTCATGAGTAAAAACACTTATCATTGATACAGTACTGTATTTTGATTAAACAAAAACCTAATGCAAATTATCAAACTCAAAATCGCGATAATTCCTAGTTTACGTAAATGGATGAACTACTTTTCTTCCCTTCTATACCTAGTAAAGTGATTTGTTTTTATTTTACGCCAGTATCATCGAACTCCAGACGTGGAAGGGGGTAGCAAAGGTATAGCCAGGTTAATATTAGAAATGTTAGTAAAAATAAAATTATGTCTCTGTATAATTGCCACGAGAGGTTTTTGAAAGTTGCAGAACCTTCTACACTGCAGAGGCATCTGGTAATTAAGTTAGATAAACGGCTTCTAGAATCATTGCGCAAAACATTCAGAAGTGTTTCTACAAATTCAATGAAATTTTAATAACAAAAAAGAACAGGTTTAACATGGATTCATTCTTGGGGAAGTTGGCATAATGGTTCTAATGAAGGTTATGTTTTCTATAGTAATATCAATATCACAAATGGTCTGAGATTTATCTGGGAAAGCTCAGACCTCGAGTGACATTTATCAGGACTATTTCGTGAATAAAATAAAATGTAAACAATATATTTCTGAAATTCGTTTACAACATGTTATTGAAGAGTCCACTGCAAGAATGATAGATGTCACTTTCTTGTTGAAAATGAACCAAACTGTCAATACATAGCTTAAGACATATAGAATGTACATAGAGAGTTACATGGCATTAACACTGATAGTCATTGTCCAGTAATGATCGGAAAATCACAGTTAAACTTTAAGCGCTAAGCATTTTAAACTTTCAATAACTTCTCCTGCAAAATGTATTTCAAATGACATTCATCATTCTTGGAGTGGACTCTTCAATTATATTTATGAATACTTACTTATTCAGACATTGTGAAGTTGAAACAGATGAATATCGATTACTACAATAAATAAATTGGATGTTATTCAGTAATGCCAATTAAGAAAAGTCAAATAAAAGAGTGGTAACTTACAGTCAAGATCCAAAAAAAAAAAATTGTTGGATTAATAATAGAAGTGGGATATCATCCTCAGAGTGGACCAATGCCATAAAGATGTCCACAGACATCGCAGCAGTACGATCTGTGCCAGGTCGTTCCTTCCAAGATGAAAAATCTCATCATCCAGGATGCAGCGAAGTCGAAACCCTTAAGCATGTTTTGGGTTATTGCCCTAAAGGAGAACTACTGAGGAACAATCGCCACCATAAAGTGAGAAGCTCCATCGCAACCACTCTTCGGAAGGCAAAGTGGGAGGTTTACGTGCACTGCTTGGCTGAGAATGGGTCAGCGAGAAGAGCAGACATTATAGCCATTGGTCGCCAAAATCAAAGAAGCCTCATTCTTGACCCCACTGTCCGTTTTGAGGATGATGATCAAAAGCCAATAACATTAACGATGAAAAAAATTCTATTTACAATCCATGTATTCCTCACTTCAGTGAGAGATACAAAATTAATATTAATACATGGGAAGTGAAAGGACTTCATTTAAGTTAACCAAAACCATTTTCCTTTCTCTGAATTTTCTAATGAGGACATTAACAAAATTTGTCTAATGGTATTGAGAGATTCATTATCCATTTTACACAATTACTTGTAAAACACTACGTAATATATATTTTTCTTACTTCATTTCGTTACTCTTGACTGTACCTTCATCTCATGTTTCTCCGAAACCAAATTGTACTTTATTTTTAAATTTATCATTATTCCGTATTCTCTCCGCAAATCATATTGTACATTTATTTTTAATTTAACCTCTGCTTTGTATTCTGGATTTTAGTGGTCAGCCGTAGATATCGGCCAGATGTCCCAATTGAGGAATTTGTGTGCAATGTTAATTACTTGTACTGCGCATTGCTATTGTTATTATGAAGGTAGGCGCCCATTTACCGAAAAAAAAAATTCGTTCGTTGCGTTCGGATTGAATGAATGTAAAATAAAATATCAGATATTTATCAATTTCTAGAAAGTTCCACATAATATACAGAGTGGAAGATAACCACTCATTGCAACAAAATGAAATTGGTAGTAGAATAGATCATGAGAGGTATGAAAAATCTAAATAACTTTTTTTTTTCTAACATTCACTGTCATAGAGGAAATCGTTATGTTTCTATACAACAGTTGGCAACATAATGACTAGGCTACTACAATAGTAATAGCAGGACGTAGTACTTGCTTACTTACTTACAAATGGCTTTTAAGGAACCCGAAGGTTCATTGCCGCCCTCACATAAGCCCGCCATCGGTCCCTATCCTGTGCAAGATTAATCCAGTCTCTATCATCACATCCCACCTCCCTCAAATCCATTTTAATATTATCCTCCCATCTACGTCTCGGCCTCCCTAAAGGTCTTTTTCCCTCCGGTCTCCCAACTAACACTCTATATGCATTTCTGGATTCGCCCATACGTGCCAATGCCCTGCCCATCTCAAACTTCTGGATTTTAAGTTCCTAATTATGTTAGGTGAAGAATACAATGCGTGCAGTTCTGCGTTGTGTAACTTTCTCCATTCTCCTGTAGCTTCATCCCGCTTAGCCCCAAATATTTTCCTAAGCACCCTTAACCTATGTTCCTCTCTCAGAGTGAGAGTCCAAGTTTCACAACCATACAGAAGAACCGGTAATATAACTGTTTTATAAATTCTAACTTTCAGATTTTTGGACAGCAGACTGGATGATAAGAGCTTCTCAACCGAATAATAACACGCATTTACCATATTTATTCTGCGTTTAATTTCCTCCCGAGTGTCATTTATATTTGTTACTGTTGCACCAAGGTATTTGAATTTTTCCACCTCTTCGAAGGATAAATCTCCAATTTTTATATTTCCATTTCGTACAATATTCTGGTCACGAGACATAAGGACGTGGTAGTAATAGTAACGCTGTTATTTGATTACAGGCTGATTTTAAATCTGTGAAATACAATAGTTTTGTGCAAAGAAGAATGCACAGTATCTAGCATGGGAATATAAATGTTAATTTTAATTCGGTGAACATGCCTTCCTGTAATCGGATGACCGCCATTAGCAATGCAGGCAAGTAAGCAATCCTATTACTGCAGGTAAGAAATCACACAGAAATCTAATTTCATTAACATTTATATTATTAACGCACATGATACATGATGTGTGTCACCTCGTTAAATGTGTGCGTCTTGAATAATTCCTGTCTCATAAGTTGAAATTCGTCAAGTGTAATTAATGTGACAATGTGAAATATTGTTTATCACATCCTACTGGGTTTCCTTCTAATAGGCATAGACTATTATCTTTCTTGTAATTTCGCCTCAAATATAAAAATAAGACTGATTAAAATCGGCTGTAAATTATTATTCCTTAATTAAATGAATTTTAATACACGCCTGAAATATCAAGGGAAAATCATTGTAGAGTACAGTTATAAGAATAAAATTTTTCGTACGTCAGCTCATTAAAAGTGACCTACAAATATCTCTACTAAGAATTTCTCCTTATTATCGCATAAGAATATTTTTAAGGAGTCCGTAAGTATTCCTTTGATCTTAACATCATTAACTGTTCTACAGCTGAAACGAAAGTACGTCTTCGCTTCGTCTTATTAAGAAATCACTGCCATGAAGAAGCATTTTTTCTTAATTGTGAGAACTGAGGTCATATTGTACTTATATGTTTGTTTTCAACTTTGATATAGTGAGAGTCTAAACAAAAGTAAAATCATTTGTTAATCTTCTGTATTACAGAGGAAATTTAATATAAGATTTAAAATATTTATTTTTAGTTTTATGACATACCATGAGGATCTATACAAAATTAATTATAGTCTATGTGAACTTGAACTTTGCTAATACAAAATGGTGTTGCGTATGCCCATCTGCTATTGTTTCAATAACTCTTTGTGCTAAACTTAATTTTTACATTGCAACATTTATTTATTTTTTTTTTTTTGCTTATTAATAAAACTATAACAATTCTTTTAAAACTAAACTAAACAAAACAAGATATATATTTAGTCGGTTATTTAACGACACTGTATCAATTACTACGTTATTTAGTATCAAAGGAATTGGTGACAGCGAGATGGTATTTGGAGATATGAGGCCGAGGGTTTATTTAAATCACCTAACATTCGCCTTATAGTTGGGGAAAACCTCAGAAGAATCTCAACCACATAATCAGGCCAAGCGGAATTGAACCAACACCCGAGCGCAACTCCGAACCAACAAACGCGCTACCGTCAGACCTATGTCGAAGGCTCTGCGAAGCATATAGTCTATACTAACCAATCTCAGAGGTTTCTTCATAGCTCACTTGGTAAATCGTTGACTTAAGATTACCACGAATCCGCGTTCAAATTTCGACAATAGCGAACTAGTATTTGCTGATAATAATAATAATAATAATAATAATAATAATAATAATAATAATAATAATAATAATAATAATATTATTATTATTATTATTATCATTATTATTATTATTATTATTATTTATTTTAGCTGGCAGAGTTAAGGCCGTAAGGGCTTCTCTTCCACTCAACCAGTAAAAAGTATATATACATATGCATGAACTTACAAAGAATTCAACAATTTGATTTAAATGAGAGTTACATGTATACTAGAGTTATTTACGAATTAAACAACAAAATACTATGAACTATTAATTAAACACTGAAATAAACTGTGTAGCAGAATTAAGCTAAAATACATAAATGGAATGTTAATATATTTCAAATATTAAATAATAGTGTATATTATTCATAAGTGTATATTATTTTTGGGAGTGTTTTTTGTAAGTAATTTTATGAGGTTGTTATTGATATGCTGATAAATTATTTGTACAAGTCTGCCAATAAAACCCCGTTTTATAATCGTGACTTCAACAAACATTAAATGTATTCTAATATATGTAAAGTATATAGCTGACACAGAAAGAGATTATTATGAGACAATTTTGAAAATACAGCACTATCAGGATGATGTCTAAAGAAAGAAGTAACAATGTAGTCAGTGATACTTTAAATCAGTATTATTGGAGTGAAATGCTAATAAGGTTATCTTTTAAGCTATTTTTAAAGATGTTTATTGTGTTGCAGCCCCTAATACTTTGTGACAAGGAGTTCCATTGACGCGAGGTGGATACTGTAAAAGATGATGAATAACAAGATGTTCTATGAAGAGGTATACTTAGCGTGCCACAGATAAGTGATCTGGTATTTACGTCGTGGATAAGGATGATGATGATGATGATGATGATGGTGATGATAATAATGATTATTATTATTTAAAAATAATATTCTCCATCCATAAACCAGAAAAGAAGTAAATTAAAATCATCAGTACCAGTTGCAGAAGACACAGCCCTGCAGTACATATTGACTACACCCCAACTCTGGCTACTAGCAACAGGCAATTATAATGAAAACGATCAAAATACCCCTCATTTCTAGTGAAAAACAACAACTACAGTGGACTATAGTGGACCATATGTTGTCAGCAAACAGTTGGATACATTAAGAAGATTGATTCAAAAATAATATTCTCCACTTATCAACTTCTACTCTGTCGTATTATTGAAGATTATCAATATTGGTAATTAGAAGTTTCTCTCGTCTTAGGGGAGAGTCGGGTAGTATCGGACATCGGGTAATATCGGACAGTGAGTTTCTTTCATCTACCACACGATGATAGTACCTGACTGACATGGTTACGTTTCTGTGATGTCGCATAGAGAAATGTAACCATGTCATTTAGGTACTACCATATGGTGGTAGATGAAAGAAGCGCACTGTCCGATATTACCCGATGTCCGATACTACCCGACTCTCCCCTACATTCGCACACTGCAATGTGATCGGTCGCAGAACACTGAATGACACCGCCTATTAGGTATGATTGAATTGTCGTTTGCATTTCGTCATCTGCCCCGAGTCTGGTACCGTTCTCTGTGCAGGTTTATGGTGGCATTTAGCTTGACATCATTGCTGTAGATGACTGATACAGCCAGAGTAATAGTATACGGATTAGGTCTGTATAGATAGAGAGGAATATAGCTGCGCAGTACAATCGGTATGTAACTCGTGCCATCGCGGGTGCACATAATGTTCCTTTGTAGTGCAGAGCAAATGGGTGCTCCAAGTACCACCTGATAATGGCTTCTATACCCGCTTATTTTAACATTCAAAATCGAATATTGTTCTTGGTAATGACTTGAAATCCCACCAATAGAAAAATCCTCTCTTGTTTTTATGATGGCTGGTATCGATTCCAGTCTATTTTAATACACCTTCATGTGGTGGCAATTTCACGTGGTCTGAGTATTTTAAGGCAAAAGTAAGTAGCTTTCCGTTGACAATAAGTCTCTTCCTACTCACTTCCTTCACAACAAAGTTGTCGGTCAGAGTTGACTTATCAGGCGGCAAATAAAATCGTGCCTCACGCTAATATTCCGTTATTCACAGCTTTATCTCCAAGTGCTTATATTATCCTTACAAACAAAACTATTCTTAACCTACCTAAATAAAAATTAGTCGTTATTATGTTTATCTGTGTGGTTTAGTGCGTGTGTTTAAAGATATTCGTCACAGGTATTCACGTTTCCTAGCTATATGAAAAAAATAATGTACCAGATTGCACCCATATCAAATTAATTAACAATAACTACTCTGTTTCAAAAGTCTTTTCAGACCTTGAAGAGGCAGTACGGCATAATTAAAGCGTTGAGCCGATTAACGGTCTATGTTTATGTTAATGGAATAGTGCTCTGTATAGTCTTACACAGCTATCACAAAAATTCTTTTTCAATATCTGTTTCAGATTCTACACGAGTTATAACCATAAATTGTTTTGTTAGAACAACAGTCCATGCCACTAGTCACTTCTAGCGTATCCAGTTGTTTACATCGTATCGGGAGTTATTGCACGGGAGTTTCTCTCTTTACGAATACTGGGTACTAGAACTCTGTTTTCACGTATAGGGTGACCTATTACGTAAAATGGACGACTGTAAGACAGTAACGATTTCTACGGTAGATATTGACCGGCAAAATAAACTTACTTACTTACTTACAAATGGCTTTTAAGGAACCCGAAGTTTCATTGCCGCCCTCACATAAGCCCGCCAGCGGTCCCTATCCTGTGCAAGATTAATCCAGTCTCTATCATCATATCCCACCTCCCTCAAATCCATTTTAATATTATCCTCCCATCTACGTCTCGGCCTCCCTAAAGATCTTTTTCCCTCCGGTCTCCCAACTAACACTCTATATGCATTTCTGGATTCGCCCAGTTATGCCCTGCCCATCTCAAACGTCTGGATTTAATGTTCCTAATTATGTCACGAAGAATACAATGCGTGCAGTTCTGTTTGAACTTCCTCCATTCTCCTGTAACTTCATCCCGCTTAGCCCCAAATATTTTCCTAAGAACCTTATTCTCAAACACCCTTAACCTATGTTCCTCTCTCAGAGTGAGAGTCCAAGTTTCACAACCATACAGAAGAACCGGTAATATAACTGTTTTATAAATTCTAACTTTCAGATTTTTGGACAGCAGACTGGATGATAAGAGCTTCTCAACCGAATAATAACACGCATTTCCCATATTTATTCTGCGTTTAATTTCCTCCCGAGTGTCATTTATATTTGTTACTCTTGCTCCAATATATTTGAATTTTTCCACCTCTTCGAATAAATCTCCAATTTTTATATTTCCGGCAAAATAAATCTAAAAAAAAATCCAGAAGAATTAATGTTAAATAAGTGGAAAGATGTGTCGCTGAAATTCGAGAGAGATAGTCTTGAGTATATAACAAGCAAGACGAAGTCGCAGTTAGTGCGAAAGATCCCCAAGTAAGTTCCTGTCTGTTATTTTTGCAATATTTTGTTAGTTGTATTTTAGTTTACACTTTATCTAGTGTAGTTGGTCTATATTTGTGTTTTGCCACTATAGTTTATCTTAGAATTTTATCAAGGTACTATTTCGTTTCAGGAACAGACTTCTGAAAATTCTTGTAAGATGTGCTCACAGCTTGCTCTTGATGTCAGAAAGGAGCTGTTTAAAATGTATTACTCTCTTACAGTCAGTATTTAACAACTATAATTGTTATTGTCTTCATTATTAATTAAATTTATACTTAACAGATAAGTCATCTGTTGGGATAGATACTGAATATTCAGGACAGGGGTTCAATTCCCCAACAATTTCTCACTGTAATATTTAATTTTCTTTGCTCATTTGTTATTGCCACAACTTTCATTAATTTAATGGTGTCCCTACAACTCAATACTGCAGTTATTTTCTAATAATAGTGTTATTATTTCATCAATATTGTATATTTATTCATAATATGTCATTGAGTGTAACTTTAATAAATTATTAATTATAGCACTTAAAAATTAATATTATAATCATTTTGTTCATAATTTAATTTTTATTGACTTTGTATATTTCATAATATTCTGATTGTATAACACTGTTTATTGTCTGATTCTAAAAGGAAGGCAGAAAATAGGAAAGTTTGGAGAATTCTGGGTTTGCAGTGAAAAACTTCCCCATGGGCAGAACAATTATGTGAGTGAGTGAGTGAGTGAGTGAGTGAGTGAGTGAGTGAGTGAGTGAGTGAGTGAGTGAGTGAGTGAGTGAGTGAGTGAGTGAGTGAGTGAGTGAGTGTCTGTATTCTTCAGTAGTATTTCTGTGGAGTTAAAAATGTTACAAACTTCTATGATGTGTAATATGACTTTCAATAACATACAATCGTATACTTCGCTTATTGTACAAAGCATATTGATGGAATAACGGTCTATGTTGCCCGTCCGATAGTAAATTTATGAGCGGAATTACGATGTAACATTTTTGTTCCTCCTGCACAGTTAGCAGATTGCAACATAGACCGTTATTCGCCCAATGCTTCAATTATAGGCACTTTTTACTCCCTCACTACGAGAAATAGAGCATTATGTCTGTCTGTATGCAGCTATATCTCCTAAAATATCCAGACCTGACCGAGACTCGAACCTGGACCACTTACGTGACAGGCTGAATGACCACTCAGCCACTGCAGGGGTCACAACGTATTATTGGAGTTTCCTTTGAGCAAGGTATCCGCTTTCCCATTCCCACTTATTCCTATGTGGGAGAAATTCATTTATATCTATCTACCCCGCTGGATAAAGAAATTTTAGTATGAATGATGCATCCTGGCTAAAGCTAAATGACCCATAGAATATCTCATAAATGTTTCCCCATTCGGGTATTCGTTAAGTTTGGATTCTCTCCGAGTGTAGACAACTTGCAAATTCTTCAATGAACATGTAACAGGAATGTATGAACTAAGGAAAGTGTGGTAACATTATTTAAGATACTCGTTTACTTAATTTACGAAGTAATAGATTGTCTGAACTATATTAAAATTATTAATATAGCTATTATAGTAGGAAGCAAGACGTTTGGGGAGGGGGGAAAGGAATATTCATTTTTATCAATTTTGTGGTCTATAGCACATTCGATAGGTGGCAACTGAGACTACAGAACTGTCCATTTGCAAAAAAAAAAAAAAATGAAAATGTGGTGTAATGTAATGTTAAACATTTCTTCTTCTTCTTTGGTTCTACAGCCGGATTCCAGCCTTGACCACCCCAACGATGCTTTTCCATGTCCTTCAATCTAACACCTTTGTTTTCCATCCTCTAACACCTGCTGCTATTATATCTTTCATCCAGCCATCTTAGCTGAGGTCTCCCCACTTTTCTGGTGCCAAAAGGTATAGTGAGAGTCAATTTCTTGCTAGGCTTATTTTCATCCTTCCTACAGATATGGCCCAGCCACCTGACTATCCTAGCTTTAATTTCTCTGCAAACATCTGGTTCTTTAAAAGGTTGGTATAATTCATAGTTATATTTTTTCCTCCAACTGCCCTCATCATTTACTGGTCCGTATATCGTCCTCAGAACCTTTCTCTGAAATATACTCAGCCTACAATTGTCGGCACTGCCAACTGTCCAGGTTTCAGATCCATAAAGCAAGACTGGTCTTATTAATGTTTTATATAATTTTCACTTAGTGTTGAGGCTGATATCATGTGATCTTAACTGTTTTTGGAGTCCATGATAGCATCTATTTGCTGTGAGGAGTCTATGTTGGATTTCTGCACTCACATTATTATCTGAGGTAACTAGTGAACCTAGGTACTTAAATTCGGTGACTTTTTCAAACTTGTATCCTCCTACTTCATTTCTGAAGGATTGATTGATACCTCCATTTAAACATTTGTACACTGGTTAAAAATCACAAATGTTCAAGTATTAAAACTTGTTTATCTCGAAAATGATATTTTTTGACATTCCCTGATTTCTCCTAACAGCCTTCATTTGTTTTCGCTTGAAATCATCTTAATTTGGTATAATTTCGAAGTTAGCAGCAACCTTTAACTGTGAGGATATTAGGTTTCGTAAAAGTATATCTTTATATTTAGTCTTCAAAATTTACAACAAACGTTTTCGGATGATGAATCTGCTGTGATTACATTATACATGCCGTGTTGGCGAGGGAAAAGAAAACACTAAGGAATAATTTTTTGCATGATGACTAAAATATAAGCCACCTTCCTTAGAAAATGTTCCTCACCTATTTTGGCGTGAAGAATTTGATAAGAGAAGCCATTCTGTTGCGGGGGAGCTTGAACGCGCCACATGTGATCAATCACTTGCCAAGACCTTTTGGTTCACCAAGTGTCCCCCGGCTCCTTCACCTTGCCGGCTCTGGTGGAATAATCAACTATGTAACACATTTGGCTTTCTTTAGCTTCATACACAACTTGACCGTGATCTGCAATGTAGATACGAGTACAAACGTATTTATAAGGTTGAAATTAAATCGTGAATTTTGATCACAATATGTTTTCTAGGGCCGTACAGTGGAAGAATAACATTTTCTACCAAACCTAATTATCAAGTTACATTCACACAAATTCTATTACATTAAATCACTTATGACAAGCACAAAAGCGGAACTTTTTACATATTTCGGAGACAGGAAGGACATCATGCTTACTATACTTGGTAAGGTTTATCTTGTCTCAGTAGCAATAAAACCAAGTCCCTTCAAATGAGGATGGAGATTATAGGTAAAAAGGTAAAGGTATCCCCGTAACATTCCATGAAGGCACTTGGGGGGCATGGAGGTAGAGCCCCATGCTTTCCATGACCTCGGCACTACTGGGTGTTCAGTTCAAAGTGTGTCATGGCTCGCTGTATATCGTCATGTGGCTAGCCAGTGAGCCTAGAGAATTCAATCTTCCTACACTCCCGCAGAGGCGTATTACCTAAATGCGAGAGAAGTTGCCTAGCAAGTACGGCGTTCATTCTGAAGTACGCAGAGTCCGTGGATACCCATGGACTCTGGAAGTACGTACCGATACGTGCGGCAACGCTGGTAGTGACAGGAATGTGAACTGTTTGGAAACATGTACTGAGGTGAGTTTTTTCTTACTGTCGGGATATGGCGAGAGGGTTAAGACGATTACTTACGTATTTGTTGATATTAACTTCGATGGTCAACATGGACACGGAGCATTTGATTTGGGTTGTAGAATGTTGCGATATGCAACGGATGATAACAAATACCTTGCGTACGACTTGCCCGCGCAAAACACAGTTCGAAAGAGGTTATGGTAGCTACGACGTTCAAGTTATACCGTACACGTTCTCAAGTTCAGATTGAACGCCTCGGACATAAATGCTGAAACTCGCTTCAAATCGCTGACTCACAACAGTGACGTCATGACACATTTTGAAATGAACACCCAGTAGAATGAGGTGGAGATTATAGTAGGGTTGTAAATTTTCAGGATTCCTTTTAAAACCTTGTTATTGTACAGGCTGCCGGAACTCAGTTTCTTGAAAGACAAGCTCAGTGACGGAACTACACAGTACGAAGAGAGATATTTTGTAATTTTATTTTGGGCTACAGAATGTATCAACTAGTCCCTTCCGCCACTGGATGGATGGACGGCATCAATCCACTCTCCCATCGCCATAACAATACAGACAAAGTGAGACATATCTCCTTTCTCTCTCTTTTCACAGTGAGACAAGATACATCACACAGACTTTACTAAATTGCTTACAGACGAGCTGATTATCTAAACACTTGTCAGATATCTTTTAGGATATCGAAAACGTTCCCGTTGTCAAAATTGAATAATTACTTATTAAGAACATCACATTTCACGATAAATCCAACACAGTACTAGCATTATATGTACATCTTGATTACACAACTTTTAACACTATATCACTGTACTGCCTATTGTAATTGGGGCTTTGCCCTATTATGGACATAAATGGATAAATAAATAATAAAAACTATTATGTGTCCTTTCTCGTGTTAAATTTTGCATTATCTCGTTAACATGTTTCAGCCTGTTATCGGCCATCTTCAGAACTGGTTGTTGCTGGCCACAGGAAACACAAACAGAAAGCGCCAAGACCAACAAAAACCAGTTCTGAAGATGGTCGATAACAGGCTGAAACATGTTAACGCGGTAAAGTAAAATTTAACACAAGAAAGGAAACATAATACGTTTTCCAACAGTACTAACATTTATTAAGGCTTTGGATCGGTGAAAAAGCCTTAAAAATGGAAAGTTTGTATGCAAGTCTAAAAAATAAAATAATGTTTCAGTTTTATTAATCTGTGCTTATTTTGGCCCTGTGTCAATTTAAAGCTCCTCAGGACGAATTTAATGGGAACAGCACGTGCGTGGAGTTGCAGCCCTTAAACTGACACTCAGCTCTCATTCTGATAGACTTTATTCTTAATTCTAACTAATTTCACTTTTCATTCAGTTCATATTTCGCGCTGTTATGTAGGAGAAAATTGTGTCTGGTAGACTTGTATAGGAGGGAAGGACAGCGATAATATTATATCGTAAGTATGTTGTACTTTGGTACTCGTTTTATGGATTTTCCAATTTTCAACATTTTATAACATTTAAAATGCCCTAATGAATGTAGTTCTTCTCAAATCCAGTGAAATGTTATCCACAAAAGCATGTGAAGTAAACTGATGCATGTGCATCTTTATGTTATTAAAAGTACTGAAATCGTAATGAGTTGAGAATGTGACGTTTTAAAAAATTCACCAATTAACAACTGAAAGGTAAATAGGCTATTTTTTTCTAAAACAGTAATCGGAAAAATGAGAAAAGCATCTGTCATATTTTACATGAATCTATCAGGAATAAATTAAATATAAATTTAAAGAAGTATTATGTAAAGTTTGAAAATCTGAAAAATTATAATTCAGTATTAAAAAAATAACAAAAATTCATTATAAGTAAACCAATTGGAATATCAAAGTGAACATTTGTGTATTTTATATCCACATTGTAGATAGATAGATAGATGGATAGATGGACGGACGGACGGACGGACGGACGGACGGACAGACGGACGGACAGACAGACAGACAGACAGATAGATAGATAGACGGATGGACGGACGGACAGACAGACAGACAGACAGACAGACAGACAGACAGATAGATAGATAGATAGATAGAGATAGATAGATAGATAGATAGATAGAGATAGATAGATAGATAGATAGATAGATAGATAGATAGATAGATAGATAGATAGATAGATAGATAGATAGATAGATAGATAGATAGATAGATAGATAGATAGATAGATAGATAGATAGATAGATAGATAGATAGATAGATAGATAGATAGATAGATAGATAGATAGATAGATAGATAGATAGATAGATAGATAGATAGATAGATAGATAGATAGATAGATAGATAGATAGATAGATAGATAGATAGATAGATAGATAGATAGATAGATAGATAGATAGATAGATAGATAGATAGATAGATAGATAGATAGATAGATAGATAGATAGATAGATAGATAGATAGATAGATAGATAGATAGATAGATAGATAGATAGATAGATAGATAGATAGATAGATAGATAGATAGATAGATAGATAGATAGATAGATAGATAGATAGATAGATAGATAGATAGATAGATAGATAGATAGATAGATAGATAGATAGATAGATAGATAGATAGATAGATAGATAGATAGATAGATAGATAGATAGATAGATAGATAGATAGATAGATAGATAGATAGATAGATAGATAGATAGATAGATAGATAGATAGATAGATAGATAGATAGATAGATAGATAGATAGATAGATAGATAGATAGATAGATAGATAGATAGATAGATAGATAGATAGATAGATAGATAGATAGATAGATAGATAGATAGATAGATAGATAGATAGATAGATAGATAGATAGATAGATAGATAGATAGATAGATAGATAGATAGATAGATAGATAGATAGATAGATAGATAGATAGATAGATAGATAGATAGATAGATAGATAGATAGATAGATAGATAGATAGATAGATAGATAGATAGATAGATAGATAGATAGATAGATAGATAGATAGATAGATAGATAGATAGATAGATAGATAGATAGATAGATAGATAGATAGATAGATAGATAGATAGATAGATAGATAGATAGATAGATAGATAGATAGATAGATAGATAGATAGATAGATAGATAGATAGATAGATAGATAGATAGATAGATAGATAGATAGATAGATAGATAGATAGATAGATAGATAGATAGATAGATAGATAGATAGATAGATAGATAGATAGATAGATAGATAGATAGATAGATAGATAGATAGATAGATAGATAGATAGATAGATAGATAGATAGATAGATAGATAGATAGATAGATAGATAGATAGATAGATAGATAGATAGATAGATAGATAGATAGATAGATAGATAGATAGATAGATAGATAGATAGATAGATAGATAGATAGATAGATAGATAGATAGATAGATAGATAGATAGATAGATAGATAGATAGATAGATAGATAGATAGATAGATAGATAGATAGATAGATAGATAGATAGATAGATAGATAGATAGATAGATAGATAGATAGATAGATAGATAGATAGATAGATAGATAGATAGATAGATAGATAGATAGATAGATAGATAGATAGATAGATAGATAGATAGATAGATAGATAGATAGATAGATAGATAGATAGATAGATAGATAGATAGATAGATAGATAGATAGATAGATAGATAGATAGATAGATAGATAGATAGATAGATAGATAGATAGATAGATAGATAGATAGATAGATAGATAGATAGATAGATAGATAGATAGATAGATAGATAGATAGATAGATAGATAGATAGATAGATAGATAGATAGATAGATAGATAGATAGATAGATAGATAGATAGATAGATAGATAGATAGATAGATAGATAGATAGATAGATAGATAGATAGATAGATAGATAGATAGATAGATAGATAGATTAGACAGATGGATTTATTGACCAATAATATACATACAAATTTTATATTATCATAATTTTCTCTAAAATCCAATGCACGGGTCTTCTGACCGTACGTGCTTTGTACCCGAAACAAGTCGTCCTTTGTAGGTCCCCTCCACCTATGATTACATCCAACTACTCTCTAAAAGAACACACATATTAAAATGAAAATGAGACAATAAAACACATTATATAATATATCCTAACATAAAAGACATAAAAGTGTACAGTTGGGTGGATACTATTATCCCTTCCTCAGTTCGTGTCACAAACTTCAACAGCTGCAGCTCTACTCTTTCTCGCCTTCAAGAGGAACAATCCAGTGTTTTGTTCCCATTCTCTATGCAATCGAGCTCCTACTCTGACTTAGCATCGAGGGTGGTAAATATTTTCTCCGCAGATGTTCCAATTCGAACACAGTAACAAAATATGCCTATAGGAATCCTTTTCTTTGCAAAGCGGACAAAGACACTCCCCTTCTTCGTTGACAATTTTGTAAGTAATGTGTGGTAACTGTTTCAGATTAATTAGTGTAAAAATGTAGAAGTTATAAATTTCACAGGACCATAGCTTTAATTCAGAGTGTTCGCTAGGGAACAGATGTCGCTCAGGTAAATGCCGTCTTACTGTCATAGATCGAAACAGTGTGAACATTTCTCTTAGATCGAGCGTGGGAAAGTTTTGTGATGAGTAAACTGGACAGATAACACAGTATGAAGGATGTCAAGGTCAGAGCATTACTATTTAGCTCGCTTGCATTCAGCATAGTTATGTTTAGTTCTTGACAGTGCTATATAATATAACAACGAATCTTCATTTATGTTACGTATATTACGAAGAAATTATACAAACGTGTCGTGCTGTCCACAGCTGTGGAGGGAGTAACGGTTAGCATGCCTGACCGTAAAACGAGTGGGCCCGGATTCAAATCCTGGTTGAGACAAGTTGCTGCTTGGATTGCACTTCAAGCACTATCGTAGAAAAACATATTTGTATATGATTGCGATTAAATTTATGGCTAATTAAATAATTTCATTGGCAATTTATACTCGCTGGCTACGTCACAATGTTCAAGATTTCACACGAAGGCATTGAACTCATTCAACTTCAGATGTACTGCACAATAAAGCGACTGCTTCGGCCCGGATTTTTCTCGATTAAATTTTAGATCTCCTCTTTCCTGTCAACAATTTCTTTAGGTTGTTGTCGACTCCGATTGCGAAATGTTAGAATTACGCTGCCAGTGACACGGACCAGTTAGCAGACAGCGATGAATATCTCTCCACTGAGTACTATTTTATCGGAAACCTTCCTGCATGCAAGCCTTGAGAGAAACGCGAGTTGCATTTCGTCTCTCCCAGACATTCCAAATAAAAAAGTCTCGGCATTGCGATACACAAAGTTGAATGGCAACACAAACTTCACTTAAGATCGGAAGACTCAACCATCCACTTCCACTGGATATTCACATAATACTGGGACAAGACGGCCTGACTGCCAATTATCCCCTACCCCTATCGAAAGAAAGTCAAGAACAGCTGATCAGTGTTGCCACATCTAGACTTGTTAGTCAGACAACAAATTTGCAATATTTTTATTTAAGTTATACGAAACCCGTCCATTCTATCGAAATACGACAAAAGGAAAAACATGTTTATTACATCTCTATTAGCATTGACAGAAATAAAGATCCTAATCATAGCAATTATCCACAAGGATAACGTTAAACTTTTCGGAAAAACGTTTTTTTTTCGAAGACCATAAAACTTCCCTTCGATATGGTACGCATATTAAACTTTTTTTGTTACAATGAGTATGATCAATTCACTCTGCAAATGAAAATCTGCAGGGTTATTTCATTTGCAGCAAATAAATAAATAAATAAATAAATACATAAGTAAATAAATAAGTAAATAAGTAAGTAAATAAATAAACAAGTAAATAAACAAATAAATAAATAAATAAGTAAATAAATAAGTAAATAAATAAATAAATAAATAAATCAGTAAATAAATAAATCAGTAAGTGAATAAGTAAGTAAGTAAAAGTAAATAAATAAAATAAAATAAATAAAAGAGTAAAATAAGTAAATAAATAAATAAAATAAATAAATAAATTAAATTAATTAAATAAATAACTAATAAATAAATTAAATTATTAAATAAATAATTAAATAAGTAAATACTTAAATAATGGCTCTTCATGTCCCTGTAAACACCCCACACAAACAGTCGACCACCTGTTATTCCAGTGCCCACTACAAGAACGCAAGAGATACCGGCTAGAAACCCACCTTAGCATATGCGATACAACTTTCTCACCACCAATTACAAAAGTTCTTCTGAAGCAATGTTGCATAAAGGAATTTCACATATTTATTACAGGTGTATTTAAGACCTTGTAGAAATAACAGTATTTAGTAACAGTGTCCTATTTATTCTTTTGCAGCCAAATTTGTAACTTTTAAAAGTATGGTTATCATGTTGAAGTGTACGTGTTGTAAAGGATGCTTGATTTGTTGTGTATGTGAGTCATAGTTATGGGATGCTTGATTGTGTTTGTGTGACTACTGTGTATTAATTTATGATGTATGTTAGGGAAAGTTGCTTAATTGTGTTATAGAGTACGGCTATAAGAAATGTTTTGTTTATGTGTTGTAACTGTTTTCTGCATGTCTCAATTGATGACTGATGTTTGATTTGCAATCGCAATGTTTAAAATACGGAATGTTTAGGTCTTATTTCCATTGTATAAGCTAATTTATTTTCTTTTCAATTTGTTTTATGCTTAGGCCTATTTTTTGTAAAACTATAGCCCTAGCATACATATGTAAAATAGGGCTACCCCCATTGGAGATACAATAATAATAATAAATACTTAAATAAATAAATAAATAAATAAATAAGGAAATAATAAATAGATAAATAGATAATAAATATATATAATTAAATAAACAATTAAAAATAAATAAATAATAAACAAGTAATAGATAAATAATAAATAAATATATAATTAATATACGTCTTGATTATACAACTTTTAACACTGTATCACTCCGGAATATGTATTTTATAACTTTCTTGTGTGAAATTCTATCGTACCTGGTTTACCTGTTTCGACCTATTATGGGTCATACTCAGTTCTGAGTTAATATATATATACATACATATATATATATCAACACTCCTGAATATAGTCTATAATTTTAGATTCTACTCTGATTTGAACTTCTTCAGTGTTTGCCGTTACATTTTTTTAGGAGTTGCACTTTTTCACACAAACTCTATATTTATTTGAACATGGTGTTCAGTTCTTCTGCCTATTATGCAAAGAGTACCATGTCATCTCCAAATAATATCAAATTGTATAGACCTTCTATCCATTCATCTATATCTCACTACGGTTGTGCTAATCCAGTTGAAGGAGGCACACTATTTCGAATGACAAGCTAAAAAGATTTCTTTTTGAGTACACCAGGTTACGTCATAAGAATAAAAACAGAAAATATCTAAGTTAAAATAGGGTTGTAAGGAATAACAAGACATTAGTGGCTAGCCTTTGTTATGTTTTTCTTGTTGCAGGCACAGTTTCATGTTCAGATAAACGGGTCTGTGAAGTTATTTCGCTGCTGGTAACGCTCATATTCTCGATGTCACTGGGGACATCTCGGAAATGGAACACGATGGAAGCAGAGAGGAAATAATAGTCTAAAACAAAATGGTACGGAGCTTAGAAGATCAATACAGACTAGAAGTAACGTTGTACGAAGAGCAAATAGCATCACAATCTATTTAGTAAATTCGTTCCGGCATGGTTGAACCCTCAAGCTACTCTTGTTTTGATGGGGGGTGCGGAGAGAGAGAGAGAGAGAAGAGAGAGAGAGAGAGAGAGAGAGAGTCCTTTGATCACTGCGCTTGCTTCGTTTTACTGGTTATGTGTTTAAAAAAGGAGAAAAACACAGACGGGAAAATGGGCTTTCGTGCCGAGTTTTCAATTCTAGTATCTAAATTATTCACACACCTCGCAATCGAGGTCTTTTCCCATGGAGCAATATCGTACCGAGTTAATATTACAGACATTTCACGCTTCAATGTTTCACTTCTGTGAAATATGAGAACTCCCAGATGATTAAAACTTAACATGACAACCGGATTTTCAACAGATTTTCCTTGCACAAGACTTTGTGTTTCAAACTAAACAATAACACATTACTTATTATCTGGTTGTTAATAACATGATGTAATTTCAGTAATAGTTAATTAATAATACCATTCGATTAGAATGGATTAGTTTATATTATACAGAATGATTTATACAGAACTGACACATTTCTTTCATTAATTGTTTCAAAACGAATTTTGCTAGCGACAACTTATTATACCTAAAATGTAGAGGAATTTTGGGAGATTATTTACCTCTGTAGCAAATGTTGAAAATGTCGTCCATCCTGCATAAGGCACAACTCAACACGTCGTTCCATGTTACTGGCCACTCGTTGGAGGACTCTGTTGTCAATAGCTTGAATCTCCTGTGTGAAGTTGTGCTTCAGACTGTCCAATGTCTGGGGACGTGTGGCGTAAACCCCGTCTTTTAAGTAACCCCATAGAAAGAAGTCGTCCGGCGTTGTCAAATCCGGAGATCTCGTTGGCCACAGGTTCCTGGAAATTATTCGGTCGTCAAAGAAATCCTAAATGGTTTTAGGCGTGCACTTTTCGCAGCTCTCTGACACACTGAGTAGGTGTACCCTGTCTCCTGCGACAAACGTCTTAATGATTTTTTGGGTGACTGCTCCAGTCGTGCTCTTACGTCAACAACAACCGTGGGAAGCCTAGATGAACGATGCTTGACATTTTCACTCACCAGAGAACCAGTTGTTTCCAATTTGTTTACCAGTCCCAGTATTGTGTTTCTTTTGGGAGGATTGCGAACACCAAATTCTCTCTGGTATGCCCTTTGAGTAGCTATAATTGAATTCGTAATCCAGTATTGCTTCACAAGGAAGAGTCGTTGATTTAATGTGTACTGCATTTTCACGTTGACACAAAATGTCGAAAACAGCTGCCAACAATAGGAATAAAACATAAACATCTGCGCATCTAGTGACAAGGAATCGAAACTCCAGAACATTCTGCTTAATTTGGTGCTAAAATTGGGTCAGTGCTACCAACAATAGGAATAAAACATAAACATCTGCGCATCTAGTGACAAGGAATCGAAACTCCAGAACATTCTGCTTAATTTGGTGCTAAAATTGGGTCAGTGCTGCCAACAATAGGAATAAAACATAAACATCTGCGCATCTAGTGACAAGGAATCGAAACTCCAGAACATTCTGCTTAATTTGGTGCTAAAATTGGGTCAGTGCTGCCAACAATAGGAATAAAACATAAACATCTGCGCATCTAGTGACAAGGAATAGAAACTCCAGAACATTCTGCTTAATTTGGTGCTAAAATTGGGTCAGTGCTACCAACAATAGGAATAAAACATAAACATCTGCGCATCTAGTGACAAGGAATCGAAACTCCAGAACATTCTGCTTAATTTGGTGCTAAAATTGGGTCATTGAATGAATTTCCAACGGAATAATTAAAGAAAGAAATGTGTCAGTTCTATATAAATCACTCTGTATTAAGGGATACCATCATCCCTGAAAGTTTGTAACACTAGCCCGGAAACACCCTGTATATCAGATATCTATAATGAATTAGAGTCCTCAGATCTACAGCTGGCTACACAAAAACTTGACAAGACGGAAACACTGATATCCCACAAGAATTATAAACAGAAGGCACTGAATGAAATAATAATCAAAAACAGAAAAAAATGGCGACAGCATATACAAAGCCTGACTGAAATACGAATCCATAAAATAACCTCAAGGCTATGGATCTGAGAAATTTCTATGTCCTACATTTTTAAAACAATTCATCTGAAACTTTTACCACGTATTCTTACAATGTGGACATGCAATACACATTTTCACATTGATATTCCAATTGCATTACTTGTAATTAATTTTTTTTTGTTTTAATACTGAATTCTAATTGTCCCAAATTCACATATTTTTTTCTTTAAATTTATATTTAATTTACTAGCCGTACCCGTGCGCTCCGCTGCACCCGTTGGAAATAAATATAAAGTAATTACTTAATTAAAATAGGACATTTGATCTAGGGAACATTAGTGTTTGATAGAAGGATAAATCGTTTAATATGTTACTTAATTTAAATTGCATCCAAATAATTAAAATGCGATCATTTTGGTCCAGAGACACTCATTTGGTGCAATGACAATTACTTTAACATGTTTCTTAATTTTTATTACATGCAACCATAGTTTAATGAAGATTGATATCATTTAGATTTAATGTATATATTTTATTTTACTTGTTATAGGTTTCCATTGAATTATGGTAATAACTTAATTTTAACCCTTGTTTTCTACGTCTTCAGTAAATGGCGCTTGGCCCACTATGGTTGTGAATCCTTCAAATAACTTAAATTATATTATATAATATTACATATTATACTATATTATATTATATTATATTATATTATATTATATTATATTATATTATATTATATTATATCAGAAATTACTGTAATGACATTATAGCATTATGTCCATCTAGAGAAACTACACTTTCCAATGGTGAAATAATAATTAATTATACAAATCGGTTAATTTAGCTTCCGACATTACTTCATACAAACACAGAAACATTCTCTGTAGGCTATCTTTCATAGCTTTCGATTGTTGCTGTCCAAGGCCCCTTATAGACGAAGTCATTTGTTTTTTATTCCATTACACCGCCTTAGATGGCAGTTATTTTAATTTTAAAACTCATTAAATATCAGTCCTATCAAAATTTTTCAAGGAATGAAACTTATCGCAAATTATTTTTAAAGAAACCTTTGTTATGTAACATTTTTCACAGAAATCAATAATAATAAGCGAGATATTTCGATTTATTTAATTCAGGCCCCCTTATAACTCCCCTTTTAAATAATGTATTTTGAATGCCATATAGCCTAAAATCTAAGTTACAACGAACTTAATTTATATTCCAATTTTCATCGAAATCCGTTCAGCCATTATCGCGTGAAAAGGTAACAAACATACTGACAGACATACAAAAAAAATTTCAAAAAAGCGATTTTCGGTTTCAGGGTGGTTAATGATATATGTTAGGACCAATTATTTTTGGAAAATCTAAAATTACCAGAAAAATTTCGGCTACAGATTTATTATTAGTATAGATTCCTGATAAATGTATGTAAAATATGACACATGCTTTTCATATTTTTCCAATTACTTTTTAAGAAAAAAAATATTCTTTTAGTTGTTAATGTTTCAATTTTTTAAACTTATCACATCCTCAACACATGGTGATTTGAATACTCTCAATAGCAGAAGAAAACACATGTGTTACTTTACTGCACATGCGTTTGTGGACTTATTTGCAAAATTTCACTGAGATTGGAGAAAAACTGCATTCATTAGAGCATTATGGATGTTAAAAAATGCTGAAAATTGGAAAACCGAGAAAACGATCCAGAGGTACAGGAAGAAGAGGTCGAGTAAAATTATGAAAAATATATAGGACCTTTTTGCACAATAGATATTTGTGTAATAAAATTATTGACATTGAATAAATTGGACATTTTTTCCAGTGAACATAAATATAATGTGAACATTTTCACTCCTGTTTACGGACATTTTTGCATTGGACATTTTAACCTCCAACCATGAATATGTTTGCTGCCTCGAACAGTATTTTAGTTACCATAAATCAATCCTTACAGGTATTAAACAATTACAAAATTAACAATATTCTTTAAGTATAGTTAAATTCAATTATCGAGGCAATAGTAATAGAAATATATCACTTATGGGTTATGTACAGGGACATCATTTTATTTTTACTTCAATTTTCATTGTACCTGAGTTTTTGAATGTACTTCACTCCCACCCCTTCTACTAATGAAGTTCAACCGTTCTCCACACAGATACAAGACCGCATACGAGTATATAGTCATGTAGCCTTACGGTTATAGTAAACAGTACATTCCAAAAATATGTTCGCGTTTTCCAGTGACGAAAGAGCTTTCAATATTGCATCATTTTTGCACAGGTACTGTTGTCCATTTGCCTACGTCTTATCCCGGTTTGCCCCACCAGCTATTATTCGCCAGCTAGTAGCTGGGCTGTCTGAGAACATTAATTTCTGTTAGGAATTGGTCGTCTACGTAATATTAAACAACTGTTTAAAATAACTTACATAAAAGGGAATCGTTAAGTAATTAACTGTCACGTGATTTCCTCCTTTCTACGACCCTGCGACATAACCACTTGGACGGAGAGTAGATAGTATGTCTGAGTAATTTTATCTTTTCGGATCGGGCAGAAGTGAAGATTGAATTTACAGTACGTAAGGTACTCTTTTATAGAGTAGGTACAGAATTATTTCAACATGAGTTACTAGTACGAAGGACGAAACTGGTAATTGGGATTAGGTACAAGAGTCTATAGTGCGATAATATGCACATTAGAACTGAAGCCTGTATCGAAATGAACGGCTGTCATTTTCAAAAATGTGTTTAAATATCCATATTATGATTATTTTTCAATTTAACGTCATTCTCTATATCGTACGCTAATGTGCTGTAGACAGTATAATATACACTGCATAATGAATACGTCCAAATGGACAGCTCATTTCGTGAGTAAAAACACTCATTGTTAATACTGTACTGTATTTTGATTAAACAAAAACCTAATGAAAATGACGAAACTCAAAATCGCGATATTGCCTAGTTTACGTAAATGAATGAACTGCTTTTCTTCCCTCCTATACCTAGTAGAGTAATTTGTTTGTATATTACGCCAGTATCATCGAACTCCAGTTGTGGAAGGGGGTAGCAAACGGCAAGTATAGGCAAGTTAATATTAAAAATGTTAGTAAAAATAAAATGATGTCCCTGTATATGTTTATACATGAATATAAAAATAGTAACATACAGTACAGTACAAAATTAAGTACGTATGCTACAAATTGTTATTTTATTACTTTAGTTGGAGTATAAACGTTTTACGTAATCACTGGATTTCTCTCAATTCTATGTCAATATTTATAACACAGAGAGAGAGAGAGAGAGAGAGAGAGAGAGAAATAACTCGTCCGGCCTTAATTAAGGATGACCACGAGGATCCGGAAATTAATAGCAAACAAATATAATCAATTAAATATGAATATTGTTATAAAATAAAATGTAATAATTAAGCGCCGTTGATTATCAATTATAAAATAAAATCTTAGAAGATGACTTTAAAAGTATACTTATAAATAAAAGATTTTATTTAAAATTAGCATATCCTTAATTAAGGCCTTCTGAGTGGTATAAATGAAACTGTATAATCTTCAGGAAATCTTTAAGAATTTGCGAGATGATTTTTTGAATTTCAAAAGATGATATTGATAATTGTTTTAAAAATTAGGTAATTGTGAATTACAGGAACGCCACTTCTTATCGTTTTCAAAATCGCTTAAATAAACTGTAAAATGAAAGTATTCATTTGTACAAATAGATGTGATTACTTGGAGAGCTGTGGGCCCATCCAACCCGCCCTAAATAGGTACTTTACTTATATAGGGAAATCGTCGTCTGTGAATGAAGACTGCAGCCATATTTCGTTAATTTCATAGTGGGTTTCAGTGTCGCCAACATAGTAATAATACTAGACCCTACACACCTAATAAAACCTAACCTAACCTTCCACCTGTAGCAACATTCTTCACGTTTAGTATTATTTCGTTTGCATGTATTGGCAACCCAGCTACTTGTGTCGGGGAGCTATCTAGTGGAAGTAGATCGTACTGCCAGGAAGAAGAACAATCTGCAATATTCGTTCAGTGGCCAGCCATATTCCATCTTGGAGTGCCCAAGCTTCACAATTAATGAGGGATGTTATACTTAGCACTAAGGTAGGGAATACAAGGTTCATAAATGGCCCTCTTTTCCTGATCAACCTGATGAGCTTGGTTTAGATCTCTGTCCATGCGTATAGTTGGATCTATGATAATAGCAAATACTCTACAATGATCATTGTAGAGTATTTGATAATAGCCTTTTGTTGTTGCCTGTTTATTGATATTACTAGCCGTACCCGTGCGCTCCGCTGCACCCGTTAGAAATAAATATAAAGTAATTACATAATCAAAATAGAACATTTCATCCAGTGAACATTCGTGTTTGATAGAAGGATAAATAGTTTAATATGTTACTTAATTTAAATTGCATCCAAATATTTAAAATGCGATCATTTTTTTCCAGAGATCACTCATTTGCTGCAATGACAATTCCTTTAACATGTTTCTTTTAATTTTTATTACATGCAACCATAGTTTAATGAACATTGACATAATTTAGATTTAATGTGTATATTTTATTTTACTTGTTATAGGTTTCCATTTAATTATGGTAATAACTTCATTTTAACCCTTGTTTTCTACGCATTCAGAAAATGGCGCTTTGCCCACTATGGTTCTGAACCCTTCAAATAGCTTAAATTATATTATATAATGTTACATTACATTATATATTACATTATATATTATATTATATTACATTATATTATATTATATTATATTATATTATATTATATTATATTATATTATATTATATTATATCAGCAGTTACTGTAATAACATTATAGCATTATGTCCATCTAGAGAAACTACACTTTCCAATGGTGAAATAATAATTAATTATACAAATCGGTTAATTTAGCTTCCGATATTACTTTATACAAACACAGGAACATTCTTTGTAGGCTATCTTTCATAGCTTTCGATTGTTGCTGTCCAAGGCCCATTATACACGAAGTCATTTGTTTTTTAATTCATTACACGGCCTTAGATGACAGTTATTTTAATTTTAAAACTCATTTATCTCGTTAAATATCAGTCCTATCAAAATGTTTCAAGGGATAAAACGTATCGCAAATTATCTTTAAAGAAACTTTTGTTATGTAACATTTTTCACAAAAATCAATAATAAGCGAGATATTTTGATTTATTTAATTCAGGACCCCTTATAACTCCCCTTTTAAATAATGTATTTTGAATGCCATACAGCCTAAAATCTAAGTTGCAACGAACTTAATTTATATTCCAATTTTCATCGAAATCCGTTCAGCCATTATCGCGTGAAAAGGTAACAAACATAGATACAGACAGACAGACAGACAGAGAGACAAAAATTTCAAAAAAGCGATTTTCGGTTTCAGGGTGGTTAATTATATATGTTAGGACCAATTGTTTTTGGAAAATCGAAAATTACCAGAAAAATTTCGGCTACAGCTTTATTATTAGTATAGATATTCAGGGTGGTTAATTATATATGTTAGGACCAATTGTTTTTGGAAAATCGAAAATTACCAGAAAAATTTCGGCTACAGATTTATTATTAGTATAGATATCCGCTCTTCTTAAGTCCGTCCCACACTTAAAGAATGTAACAATTCAATATTACAAAATGCGCAATCTATTAGCTAAAAGTGGAAAAAAATTCAGTAACGGATAATATATCGTTAAAATGGAGCAAATATGCATCTTATGCGTTTCTCTCTGTAAAGTGTAGTAAGAACACGCTAGTAAGGTGAAGAGTTGAGATATTTAAAAGAGTGGCACTTATAGCCTTAATAACTGTAAACTTCTTCCTAAGACCGTTGTGTTTTAAGAGGGCTATATCCCTACGTTACAATTTCAAAAAGTCTCGGTGAAATGTCACAAATAAATCAGCATTAGAAGCACTATGGAATCACGAACTGTAACCAATATTTACTTGGAAGTTACGACGCGTAGAATTCTAAAAGTCGCTGGATGTCTTGTCTGAAACAATTTATAAAGTGTACCTTTATAGGGAATAACATTGATTCAGTGGGAAACTGAATTCCCAAACAAGAGTTGTGTGCAGAAAAGAAAAGCACAAGGAGAGATGGGAGGAAGCAGAGACGCTGGAGCTTAACCAAGTGACAATCCTGTGGAAGATTTACTGCTCTTACATATAAACTCGGAGAGATGGAAGAATAAATGTTCTTGAGCGAGGAGCCTGAAAGCATTGGGGTAGTGAATCTAAATTTACTTGTGTCATACGCACTGTTTCGCAAGACTTCCTATGTTGAGGACGGATTTTATAAGTAAAAGTGTCTACTATTGACTATTTCGTTTATATGACGTCATTCCATTTTCGACCAATGAAGTTTTTTTTTTTTTAAATTCAAATATACAGAATAAAGAAATATAATTACAAAACAAACAAAAAGAGAAATACAAATAAAATAATACAAGCAATATAAAAAGAAGATACAGTAGTATTAACAAAATTTGAGACCGAATGAGCAGCGCTCGTGCTCGGTCGCAGTTCAGATATAATATTAAAATAAAAAAAAAAAAATAATAATAATAATAATAATAATAATAATAATAATAATGATATAAATAAATAGATAAAATAAAATAGGAACTAAAATATAATTACAGCGGCAATGGAATTATAAAGAGTGCGTCAGAAAGAACGGATGGATTTCAAACTATCGATACGCAACGAGGAGAGAGATATAGTGAGGGGGACCACGACTGTTGGGTCAGCCATAGAATGCAGTTTCAGTTCAGAATATGGTGTTAGTCTGGTGTACAACGTGCTTTCATCGTAGAGACATTTTTGAAAAATGAAGAGTCTGTGATCGCCACTCAGGACTCATTTCGACATCGGATGTCACGCTAGGATTCCAACTCGGAATACAATTTTGCGGTGGGTGGCTTCATTTCGTATCACAGGTTCAACATTAAAGAAGAAATCACCTGGACGAAATTCTATTGCACTGAGATTGTCCGAGGCTACGGTAAGATCTCGCGCCCTGCGACATCTTTCTTTGGGACCATTTGAAGGCGTAAGTTTGTAAACATCGACCACATACACTGGACGAACTGAAGACAGCGATTCGTGAAGAAATCGTGGCAATTGCACCAGCTATGACTGTGAAAGTGATGGCGAACATCAGAAAACGCCTCGATGCCTGTATTGAAAGCCAGGGATATCATATGGATAATGTTGTTTTCCATAAATAAACTGCATGTATTGGTGAATATGTTGATAACAATAAATTTTTGATTTGATGAATCTTTACAATTTTCTTGTCATGTGAAATCCATCCGTTCTTTCTGACGCACTCTGTATAATATAATATTAACACTAGAGAAGAATAATATCGCACGTGAAAAGTAGGACTAATATATATTTCAAAATTATAGAATACAACTATAATATAGGTTGATTAATTCATACACATAGGCTATAAATTTATTTAATCAAATTGAAGATATTAACACGTTTCTAATTTTCTTGTTATATGTTAGTGGGTTACATGTTAGAAGTTCTGGGTGTAATTTAGTTAAAGCATTGTACAACCGAGGGCCAAAATTTATGCTATGCTTTAGACCAGCAGATGTGAGACATTTAGGTTCTACTAATGTTGAATTAATATTTCGTCTTGTGTCATAATTGTGTGTTTGTAATACAAACTTATTACGATTTTTATGATAAAATTTTAACAGCGTATACTTACAAATTTGTCCAATATTAAATACATTAAATTCAGAATAAATTAATTTAGTTGGATAATCGAAACGTTTCTTCAAACAAATTTTAATTATTCGTTTTTGTAGTAAATTTAACGGACTAAGATTAATTTTTGTACTTCCACCCCAAACAATTATACCATATTGAATGATAGACTGAATAATGGCCAAATAAACATTTCGTAGAACTCTAATAGGTAAGTAGCATCGAAGATTAACGAATTTATAAATTTTTTTACGAGCCTCTTACAAAGATAAGTAATGTGATGAGGCCATTTTAAATTCTGATCAATAATGATACCCAGATATTTGACATACGTGGCTTTTTTTAAAGGTGGACATTTACAACTTTTGGGATCTAAACAATTTTCACTGTGAATTATTAGTCTATATTTATCGATAAATGAAGTGTAATGAACTTTTTAATTCCAACCAATCACAGTTACACTTTGCGATAATTTTTGCAGCTAGATTTATCGCTATAAATTTATCGCATGGTCGTTCTTTTGTTTAGTCGTTGTTCCCAACTGTTTCCCCGTGAATTGATGATCATGAATACATTAAGATGCAACTACACGGTTAAACGTTTCTTTCAACTTTAAAGCAATGAATGCAAGATTGATATTTAATATTAATTTATTTACGCAGTGAAGACGACGTTCAAAACGGCGCACCATGTAGACATAACATCTTCATGCATCTTCAACTATGTAGGTCACTGCCTGCGGTGTAAATGCAGCTTTAGTTGCGTTACACACTACAGAGAGAATGCGTTTGTCGAGCTATAAAAGAATGCTTTCGTATAGCACTGATTGTAACGGTCGAAATAAGACACAGCTGACATTGGTCCTGCTCCCACAGGTAACAAACAGCGTATTCCGAATCTCACCGGTCCGGTGGGATCAATGACGTCACGTTGCAACGAAAATAAGGAACAAAACTGCTGGAAGAATCGATGCTGTCAAGGCGACCGTGTAATTGGTTATCTGTGCTACGCTAGCAAAATTTTGCGAAATTTTCGTACTGTCATCTCGTTCAAAGAAAAGAGATCATAAACAACTCATTTCTTGAACCGGTAGTAATAACTGGTCCGTTGACATGTTCGCTCATAAGCCATTAACATATTGTTTTTACGTTGTGCTCATTACAAACAATACAGCAGAACACACCGCCATGACACAACAGTGCACGATGTCATTCGTCTGCTAATTCCCGCCCTATACAAGAACCAATCAGATTCACTGATGGCGGCTGATGGAGACTGCCACCACCTCTGCAAGTTGATGCACCGGTGCGACACCAGTGGAGCATCAATGACGTCATGGGTGGAATTCGGAACACCGTGATTCCATCGGATTGCTCACCGGTGAGATTCGGAATACGCTCAAACCTATAAGTAGCCTATAAAATTGTATCTTGTGAATGAAATGAAACATTTAATAGAAAGTCAGATGTTAAAATTTATGTAACATCATCGCATATCAAACCCAATGACCTTGCATAGTAATAATGCCTTTTCATCACACTGCCTTCCGTATGGCGTAATAAAATTCGTGTTTTAATTAGGCCTATCTATACAGAGATGGCTTCACTGTGTAGCAACATGTCTCGCTGTGAATACATAAGCATTAGTATATAGCTGTCCCCACTGTTACTGTTAAGTTAAATTATGATTTCAGCAGATAATGAAAATGTATTTATGTTATAATAATAAGAGAAAAGTGCAGTACATGTAATTAACATTGTTAAACCTGTATTTCGCAATTGGCATTACTGAATAATAACGTCGAATTTCATTGTTGCAGTAATCGATATTCATCTACGAGTATTTCAACTTCACAATGTCTGAATAGGTTAAGTATTCGTTAATAAACAATTATTAACATTTTGTGATGGAATTTTAGGGATATATTATTTACATTTTTATTTTATTCACGAAATAGTCCTAATAAATGCCACACGAGGTCTGAGATTTCCCAAATAAATTTCAGACCTCTCGTGACATTACTACAGATAAATTAAAAAATAATGGTTCTCCTGGTAAAAAAAAAATATTGCATTGTCGACTGTCTTACAGAAAATTAAAAATTTTATATCTTAAATTATTTTATAGATAATTAATTTGCGTTTATATATATTTATATAAAACTATGCTATTGCATTGTCGATTTACCGTCTTACAGAAAATTAAAACATTTTATACATTTTAAAACTTTGTGCATACAACACTGAAAGATGGGAAATTTCTCAGATCAACATAATTTAATAAGCCAATTTCTATATCCGGTGTTTTTTATAAAGCTACAAAAAATGAAAACTTTTTAGCTATTGTATTTCCATTACATATATACAGGAGAATTTAAATACTAATAAAATCATAAAGAACTTCCTTTACAAGCTTAAAAACATCGTTTCTTTTAAAACATTTATTACTGAATTTTATTTGTTGAAACTTTGTGCATACAACACTGAAAGATGGTTTTTCTCAGAATCAACGTTACCAGCCCTAATAAATAAGGACAACAGACTCAACTACACAAAATTTCTAGGACTATATCCGACTCCAGTTTAACATGGGATAATCACCTAACATATGCACAAAGCTATCAAGAGTTTTATAAAGTTAAAGAAATTAACTACTTGTTTCTCAAAAAATTATTTTAGATAAGTATATTTTTTCTTTCAGCCTACCTAATTTTCTAAATGGAACCAAAATTACACCTTGATTTTACAAAAGAAAGCCATTAGAATATGCAAACTATTTGAACATTTTCGGACTTTTCAGAAATTGCAATCAAAATTTGTACTAGTAAAATCATAAAAAACTATCAAAATTACCATCTACAATGATGATCATGATAAATAGGATTTCTTTTAAATACAAATAATTTTATGTATGCAGAACAATTTTGGCACCTATTTTATTTCTAATATATGTTAATTCTCTGCTAAATATAAATTTAGAAAAATTTAATGCTCTATATTCATTAGCGGATGATACAGTAGTTATTTTCAGTGGTTTTCTTGGCAGAAGCATATAGAAATGCTTTATGGTTTTGAAAAAATCTAATTCCAACTTCTTTCTTTAAATATAAAATCAAAAACAGCTATCAACATTTAAAATTTCAGCCTAAATTATCTAATAAATAAGGACAACAGACTCAAAGTTGTAAATGTCACCTTTGAAAATTTCAAATATCTGGGTATCATTTTGATAGAATTTAAAATGGCTCATCAGTTTACTTATCTTTGGGAAAACAATTTATAAATTCGTTAATCTTCGATGCATCAAATACATATTTGCACATTAGCTATCATTCAATATGGTATAATTGTTTGGGGTGGAAGTACAAAAACTAATCTTAGTCCGTTAAATTTACTACAAAAACGAATAATTAAAATTTGTTTGAAGAAACGTTTCGATTATCCAACTAAATTAATTTATTCTGAATTTAATGTATTTAATATTGAACAAATTTATAAGTATACGCTGTTTCTCAAAATTATTTAAAATCGCCTACTTTTCTTTCTTACAGACACACAATTATGACACAAGACGAAATAATCAACATTATGAACCTAAATTTTCTCACATCTGCTGGTGAAACCATAAATTTTGTAAGTTTGATTTTACAAAAGAAAACATGCCATAACATATAACAAGAATGTTTAATATCTTCAATTTGATTAAATCAAATAGCTATCAAACTATAATTTTGTTGGCCATTATTCTTCTCTAGTGTTAATGCCGGATTTTAATAATCATGCCCCTGTAAATTTTTAGTTCCTATTTTATTTTACATTTATTTTTATTATTATTTTATTTTTATTTTAATATTATATCTGAACTGCGACAAAATATTCGACAATTTTGTTAATGCTACATCTTCTTTTTATATTGCTTGTATTATTTTATTTGTATTTCTCTTTGTTTGTTTTTGTAATTATATTTCTTTATTCTGATATTTGAATTTAAATAAATAAATAAATAAATAAAAATAAAATTAATATTCCAAATTGTAGATTACACAAGAGTGACACAAACTTTTTAATTATGGGGATGAAATTATATAATAAGCTCCCAAGTCAATATTATAAATTACCAATCAATAGCTTCAAAACTAGATTTTACAATTGGTTATTAAATAATCCTTTTTATTCTGTTGCTGAGTTCTTCAACACAAATTTGTATGAAATTGTATTTTAATAAATGAGTTTAATTGCAATTTAGTTAGTTTTCTTTAATTTAAAAGTTTCAAATTATTTCATGTTTTCATTGTATTATTTAAATTTTACTGTTTCTTTTATTAGTGTTTTTTAAATGTATTTATATGTTTTTCAATGTATTCTGACGAAGCCTAAAACTGTATGTCTAATGGCCAAATAAATTGAATTGAATTGAATTGAATTGAATTGAATTGAATTGAATTGAATTGAATTGAATTTTAAGAAACATATTACACTTGAAGTTCATGGTGTGTTTAAGAACTAATAAACTTCATTTAAATTTTGCCGTAAGGAAGATAATTCCTCTTCTTGTGTTCGATTCACAAAGAGTTCTGCGTAACGACTATAATGTCCGGTTAATCGAGGTTTAAGACGAAACGTTACGCTTTCGAAGTTACTACATTCGAAAGCGTTAGACCGTACATATTGATGTCGTGTTTGTGCACTGGAATTATGATCACTGGCCTGACGTTGAGAAACGAATGCCATTTGTGCAAACTCGTTCCTGTTAAACAGCACATACTAACAGTAATTAAAATTGCACGCCAGGGTCCTTGAGAGAAGAGCGTCGTGACATGGCTCCCGGGCAAATAATCACGATGTCGTAATAGTGTGGTAATTAACAGATACAAATAGATTCTGTCCTTCTCGTAATTAGTTTAGCAGTAAACGGATAGAGCCAATATGTCCCATCTGTTTGTACTCTCTAACCCCAAATTAATTCAATCATAATGTCTCGTGATACACAATTCACGGACTTCAACCGTCAGAGAACATCAGCGCCACTATATTTTGATGTTATGTAGTAGCCTATACAAGACACAGCATTGAAATTATAATATAGTGACCGATACATACACTAGTTAAGAGGAATGGTGTAAACAGGGTTGCCAGACGTCCTGGATTTCCTGGATTTTTTTAGAATTTAAAGGTGTCCTGTGTCCTGAAATGAGTTATTTTTGTCTTGGTAAAAAAAAAGGTAAAGGTATCCCCGTAACATGCCATGAAGGCACTTGGGGGGCATGGAGGTAGAGTCCCATGCGTTCCATGACCTCGGCACTAGAATGAGGTGGTGTGGTCGGCACCACGCTCTGACCGCCTTTTACCCCCCGGAAAGACCCAGTACTCAATTTTATAGGAGGCTGAGTGAACCTCGGAGCCGTTCTGAAAGTTTGACAACGAAAAAAAAATCCTGTCACCACCTGGGATCGAACCCCGGACCTTTCAGTCCGTAGCCAGCTGCTCTACCAACTGAGCTACCCCGCCATTTTTGTCCTGAAATGTAAAAAAAAAAATTACATTTTCTCATTTATATAATATTAACAAAAAATTTCTTAGTCAATTTTTAAGATCCTGTTCAACCTATGATAAACGTCGTCGTCAACACTGCCTGGTCCCTACTACCACGTTATATTGAAATAATAACGGTAATACTACAATATGTATTAGGTATAATACAATACCTTTATTCTATGTAGATATGGAGAACAATGAGCCACCGGCGTAGCTCAGTCGGCTAAGGCGCTTGCCTGCCGATCCGAAGTTGCGTTCGGGCGCGGGTTTGATTCCTGCTTGGGCTGATTATCTGGTTGGGTTTTTCCGAGGTTTTCCCCAACCGTAAGGCGAATGTCAGGTAATCTATGGCAAATCCTCGGCCTCATGTCGCTAAATACTATCTCGCTATCACCACTCCCATCGATGCTAAATAACCGAATAGTTGATACAGCGTCGTTAAATAACCAAGTGTGTGTGTGTGTGTATATATATATATAGAGAGAGAGAGAGAGAGAAGAATGAGCGTGTGAAAAGGACAACCAGAATAAGAAATGAAGCTGTGTTGGAAAGAGTGGGTGAAGAAATAATGTTGAAACTGATCAGGAAGAGAAAAAGAAATTGGCTAAGAAGAAACTGCCTACTGAAGATGCACTGGAAGGAATGGTGAACGGGAAGAAAAAGCTCGGGGCAAAAGAAGATATAAGATATGTGTATAATATGCGGAGACTAAGAAGAAAAATGGAAAATAGGATAGATTGGAAAATGCTGGGTTTGCAGTGAAAGACCTACCCTAGGACAGAACACTATGAATGAATGAAGGAATGATTCAATGAATGCATATTATTTATTTCTTTTGGAGGCTAACTTATTATTGATAGGATTTAAACACTGCAACATGAATTTTTTTTGTATATGACATAATTTTTCTATGCTTCATCAATAATTCAAAGAAAATTTCATAATATAGTAGCAAAGAATAACAAAATTAAAAGTTTAGGCACGATCTATATAATTAGTTGAAATAAAAACTGATAAAAATAGTTTGTATTGCAACTTGAATTAATTCAAATGTGTAATCACGTTAAGGTACGCAGTATCATTACCTGTCCTGTATTCCTGACGAGAGAATCTGGCAACCCTGGTTGTAAATTGCTGAAATGAAAGGCTTTTATGCGTACGTAATCTACCAATACAATTCATTATTTTATTTCGTTTCATAATAACCAGGGAGCGAAACTTGTTGCCCGATGAAACATGTTTGCTGTTACATTACTGTAGGTACGGGTTTGTTTACTTGCGCGTGAATAGTCATGGTCAGCGGTGGAGAGGGATAGGTAGAGACCATTGATTTCCGCATAATGAAATGAAGCGTAGAATTATTATAGTAATTTCTAATAATATAGAGGAGTCGACAGGTAAATTAGTTAACCATTTCAGTTTGAGCTTAAAGACTGAAATACAATAATTAATTAAGCATGTCAGTAAACTAGTGATTCAGAAAATTGAAAAATACGAGTTACATGACTCATATTCATTGTTCTTAAATTGAAATGAATGATTCAACCCAGCAAATATTGTTTATGCTTGCCAACTGTCCTGTTTTTTTCCGGGACAATCCCGATTTCGACCATTACGTCCCGCGTCCCGAAATAATTTGCCCATGCATCGAAATGTCCCAATTTCTTGGCATATTAGACATTTACAGCTGATTTTCGTTCCTATCAGATTGTTGGATTTAGTCTGGATTGGAAGATATTTCCTCACAGTCTCATACAGACATACTTACGAAATGGTGAAATGACTCTATTACGCATGTTCAAGGCAGAAATTTAATTCTCGTTGATGTGTCAACAGAGTGACGTGTGCAATGATCATAATACACAAGTTAGGGTAGGTTTGATCACAGGATACTTACTGAATCATCTATTCTCTGTGCTCATTTTATGCACTTGACTTTAGTTTGGCGCCATTCAGTATTATGTCCACTTTGTTCCACTTGATGCGTTATTCATTGTTTTCGGCGGAAAAGTGGAAAAATAAAGGTTTATATGACAACTTCTACGACATATTAGATTAGATTAGGTATAAACGACGACAGCAAGACTATTTTTTGTCTGCTTAACGGTGCTTCATCGAAGGGAAAGTATAATTAAAGTTTTGTTACATTTACCATGTAGAATTACCTCTTAAATTTCGGTGCATCGGTCCCCTTCCAAACTGTATATCTGAGAAAGAAAGAGAACTACTTCACGAGGATAGAAAATTTTATACGTTTTTGACAATAAAAGGAGATGTAAGATATTGACAGATGCCTAATTCTTCGTTACAGGTACTGATTGCGACTTTGTTCCTTTCAACGCTTCCAAGCTTTATATTATTATTATTATTATTATTATTATTATTATTATTATTATTATTATTATTTAACAAAAACGATTAAGATCAATAATTTAAGAATAGATTAACTCACATTTGATATAGATTGTGTTGATTATTTTTTTACTGTTTTAATGCGTAGGTACTTTAATTTAAGAAGTCTCATGGCCGGTTTCTCCAAGTATTGTTAGAAAATTTAACGACTGTTAAACTGTAAACAGTTTGTTAATTAATAAAATTGTATGTTATCAACACCAGTTTGGTTTAACAGATTGTTAACAGCCTGTTAATTTTAAATGTAGGATTTCGGGCAGTTAACTCGTTTAACAGTTAGTTAAATATGGCCGATGTCTCCACAGATGTTCGAACAGAAGTTGCGAAATTAATATTTTGTGTCTCTCTGTAGGGAATGTTTAGCATATGACTGGTAATATAACATTTAAAAAATACTTTGGATTGTTTAAATACATCACTGTTATTTTATTTCTTTCGTATTTCGGATCCATAATAGCAATGAGGAAATATAACCTTACTTCGTAATTATTATTCAGCACGTCACCTACAACTTTCATTTGTCAACTGTTTGTTTATGGAGCGTGGCCTACTATAACAGGTTGTCATTTTGTGCAAGTTTCATGACTCACTCTATAATATAGAATTTAAAGATTAATTTTAGCCAATAATAATTACAAAGTAAGGTTATATTTCCTCATTGCTATTATGGATCCGAAATACGAAAGAAATAAAATAACAGTGATGTATTTAAACAGTCCAAAGTATTTTTTAAACGTTATATTACCAGTCATATGCTAAACATTCCCTACAGAAAGACACAAAATATTAATTTCGCAACTTCTGTTCGAACAGCTGTGGAGACATCAGCCATATTTAACTAACTGTTAAACGAGTTAACTGCCCGAAATCCTACATTTAAAATTAACAGACTGTTAACAATCTGTTAAACCAAACTGGTGTTGATAACATACAATTTTATTAATTAACAAACTGTTTACAGTTTAACAGTCGTTAAATTTTCTAACAATACTTGGAGAAACCGGCCATGAGGCTTCTTAAATTAAAGTACCTACGCATTAAAACAGTAGAAAAATAATCAATTAACACAATCTATGTCAAACCTATTCATTGTCTCACATGTGTAGAATCATTATCAACTGCTGTTGAGTAGTTAAAATGGTGCTAACAGACGTTATAGTTAAGTGTTGGTTAACTTAAACAAAATTGTGTTGAACAAATGGAAAATACATTAACAAAGCGTTAAAAATAAACAGACTGTTAATTTAACATTCGTTAAGCAAAATTAAACATTACTTGGACAAACTGGCCGTCAGACTTTCTATGCAATAACGACTAAAGTTTTTCATACTGAGTTGTGTTTAAATTATAACTGATATTGGATTTGAATAATTTATACACTCTAAAATATTATACAAAGCAAATGATACGAGTATAATATATACTAATGAATTTCCTACATTGATCTAAAATTTTGATATTGTTTTTCTTAAAACACAGATTTCCAACTTAAGCTGTTATTGCACCCAGCGCCCCAATTACTCTCCTTAGCGCGCTATGAAAATGATATTATGTGTGTGAAATTTAGTATTTTACCAGGGTGTCAGATAGCTCATTGGTAGAGATACTGGATACGAACTGTAGGGACTCCGGTGGGTTGCTGGATTGTTTTGTTATCCAACTTCATAACGTACTGGTGTAAGCCAACCTTGATTTCAAGCAATGTTATGAATCTATAACAATCCTAGTCATTGGAATGTGAGTTAATTATCCTTAAATTATTAATGTAGATTGTGTTAATTGATTATTTGTAATCTTTATATCGGGGCTGCCTTTAATGACTATTTAATTGTTTTATTTAGGGGAGATTAGCCTAAAATGACGTAGGCCTACTAGGACAAAATAACATACTACAATTAATACAGAAATATTTAAAGTGCCTTCAAGTTTTCCAGTATTACGTTTGTGAAGTTGGTATAACCTACTGATTATAGTTTTACTACTGAGAAGCGCGAAGTCATTGATGTTATAGTCAGAACTGAATTTTGTGAGCTTCTGACACGTAATAAGGCAATCTCTGTCGGCCATGGAAACCACATTGTATCGCTTGTTGGCTGCAAAGAGCCAAATGAACGTCTTGTGCTACGAAACAATGCCTGCTCATTCTTTGTCAACCATCACTTGGATACGCACGTTAGCTCTGACTAGTACCACTGATAGATTTGGAAACTTAAATCGATGCTGTATATACTGAAGGCAGAGGTACGCATAATCTAAAAAAATGCAAAACAATAATACAAAGAGACAGATGGCGAAAATACGATTAGATAACGGAGGCAGTACGATTGAATGGCGTCGGCAGTAACATTGACTGGCGGAGGCAGTACCATGGACAGGCGTCGGCAGTAACATTGACTGGCGTCGGCAGTAACATTGACTGGCGGAGGCAGTACCATGGACAGGCGTCGGCAGTAACATTGACTGGCGTCGGCAGTAACATTGACTGGCGGAGGCAGTACCATGACTGGCATCGGACAGGCGTCGGCTATAACATTGACTGGCGTCGGCAGTAACATTGACTGGCGGAGGCAGTACCATGGACTGGACAGGCGTCGGCAGTAACATTGACTGGCGTCGGCAGTAACATTGACTGGCGGAGGCAGTACCATGGACAGGCGTCGGCAGTAACATTGACTGGCGTCGGCAGTAACATTGACTGGCGGAGGCAGTACCAAGGACAGGCGTCGGCAGTAACATTGACTGGCGTCGGCAGTAACATTGACTGGCGGAGGCAGTACCATGGACAGGCGTCGGCAGTAACATTGACTGGCGTCGGCAGTAACATTGACTGGCGGAGGCAGTACCATGGACAGGCGTCGGCAGTAACATTGACTGGCGTCGGCAGTACCATCGAATGGCGTCGGCAGTAACATTGACTGGCGGAGGCAGTGCCATTGAATGGCATCGGCAGTAACATTGACTGGCGTTGGCAGTACCATTGAATGGCGTCGACAGTATCATTGAGTGACGTCAGGACTATCATTGTGTGACGTCGGCAGTACCATTGAGTGACGTCGACAGTAACATTACTGGCGTCAGTACATTGAATTACGCGTCGGCAGTACTATTGACTGACGTCGGCAGTAACATTGACTGGGGTCAGTACATTGACTGGCGTCGGCAGTACATTGACTGACGTCGACAGTAACATTAAATGGCGTCGGGGCAGTACTATTGACTGGCGTCGGCAGTACTATTGACTGGGTCGGCAGTACATTGAATGGCGTCGTCAGTACTATTGACTTACGGGCATAACATTGAATGGCGTCGGCAGTAACATTGAATGGCGTCGGCAGTAACATTGACTGGCGGGGCAGTACTATTGACTGGCGTCGGCAGTAACATTGACTGGCGTCGGCAGTACTATTGAGTTACGAGGCAGTACTATTGAGTGACGTCGGCAGTACCGATTGACTGGCGTCGGCAGTATTGACTGGCGGAGGCAGTACCATTGAATGGCGTCGGCAGTAACTATTGGCGTTGGCAGTACATGGACTGGCGTCAGTAGTAACATTGACTCACGGCGTCGGCAGTACTATTGAGTTATGGAGCGTCTATTCAGTACTATTGAGTCACGGTCGGCAGTAACATTGGCGGAGGCAGTACCATGGACTGGCGTCAGTACTATTGAGTCACGGCGGCAGTACTATTGAATGGCGTCGATTCAGTAACATATTGAGTCGGCGGCAGTACTATTGAGTTATGGCGTCTATTCAGTACTATTGAGTCACGGCGGCAGTACTATTGAGTTATGGAGCAGTACTATTCAGTACTATTGAGTCACGGCGGCAGTACTATTGAGTGACTTCGTCAGTACTATTGAGTTACGGGGCAGTACTATTGAGTGGCGGGCATTACAATTGATTGACAGCGGCAGTACTATTGAGTGGCGGGCAGTAATTGACATCGGCAGTAACATTGACTGGCGTTGGCAGTACTTTGATTGACGTCGACAGTATATTGAGTGCCAGGACTACTATTGATTGACAGTCGGCATTACTATTGAGTGGACGTCGGCATTACTATTGATTGAAAGGGCAGTACTATTGAGTGAAGGGTATTACTATTGATTGACAACGGCAGTACTATTGAGTGGCGGGCAGTACTATTGATTGAAAGCGGCTGTACTATTGAGTGGCGGGCATTACTATTGATTAACAGCGGCAGTAATATTCAGTGGCGGGCAGTACTATTGATTGACATCGGCAGTACTATTGAATGGCGGGTTGACAGCGGCAGTACTATTGAATTGCGGGTTGACAGCGGCAGTACTATTGAGTGGCGGGCTGTACTATTGATTGACAGCGGCAGTTCTATTGAGTGGCGGGCTTTACTATTGATTGACAGCGGCAGTGCTAATTGAGTGTCGTCGGGCAGTTCTATTGATTGACAGCGGCAGTACTATTGAGTGGATGGGCAGTTACTATTGACAGCGGCAGTACTATTGATTGACAGGCGGCAGTACTATTGAGTGGCGGGCATTACTATTGATTGACAGCGGCAGTACTATTGAGTGCCGGGCAGTACTATTGATTGACAGCGGCAGTACTATTGAGTGGCGGGCAGTACTATTGATTGACAGCGGCTGTACTATTGAGTGGCGGGCAGTACTATTGATTGACGGCGGCAGTAGTATTGAGTGGCGGGCATTACTATTGATTGACAGCGGCAGTACTATTGAGCGGCGAGAATTACTATTGATTGACAGCGGCAGTACTATTGAGTGGCGGGCAGTACTATTGATTGACAGCGGCAGTACTTTTGAGTGGCGGCCTTACTATTAATTGACAACGGCAGTACTATTGATTGACGGGCAGTAATATTGATTGACAGCGACAGTACTATTGAGTGGCGGGCAGTACTATTGATTGACGGCTGCAGTCCTATTGAGTGGCGGGCATTACTATTGATTGAAAGCGGCAGTACTGTTGATTGGCGGGCAGTACTATTGATAGACGGCGGCAGTAGTATTGAGTGGCGGGCAGTATTATTGATTGTCACCGGCAGTACTATTGATTGACGGCGCATTACTATTGATTGACGGCGGCATTACTATTGATTGACGGCGGCAGTACTATTGACTGACGGCGACAGTACTATTGAGTAGTGGGCAGTACTATTGATTGACAGCGGCAGTACTATTGAGTGGCGGGCAGTACTATTGAATGACTGCGACATTACTATTGAGTGGCGGGCAGTACTATTGATTGACAGCGGCAGTACTATTGAGTGGCGGGCAGTGCTATTGATTGACGGCGGCAGTACTATTGAGTGGCGGGCATTACCATTGATTGACAGCGGCAGTACTATTGAGTGGCGAGCAGTATTATTGACTTGACGGCTTTAGTCCTATTGAGTGGCGGGCATTACTATTGATTGACGGCTGCAGTACTATTAAGTGGTGGCCTTACTATTGATTGACGGCCGGAGTACTATTGATTGACGGCTGCAGTCCTATTGAGTGGCGGGCATTACTATTGATTGACGGCGGCAGTACTATTGAGTGGTGGCCTTACTATTGATTGACGGCCGGAGTACTATTGATTGACGGCGGCAGTACTATTGAGTGGCGGGCATTACTATTGATTGACGGCTGCAGTACTATTAAGTGGTGGCCTTACTATTGATTGATGGCCGGAGTACTATTGATTGACGAGTACGTGGCAGTACTATGCAGTGAGTGGCCGGCATTACTATTGATTGACGGCTGCAGTACTATTGATTGACAGCGGGCATTACTATTGATTGACGGCGGCAGTACTATTGATTGACGGCTGCAGTACTATTGATGGCAGGGCATTACTATTGATTGACGGCGGTACTAGTACTATTGATTGACGGCGGCAGTACTATTGATTGACGGCGGCAGTACTATTGAGTGACGGCGGCACTACTATTGAGTGACGACGGCAGTACTATTGATTGACGGCGGCAGTACTATTGATTGACGGCGGCAGTACTATTGAGTGGCGGGCAGTACTATTGATTGACAGCGGCAGTACTATTGAGTGGCGGGCAGTACTATTGATTGACGGCGGCAGTACTATTGAGTGACGGCGGCAGTAATATTGATTGACGGCGGCAGTACTATTGAGTGACGGCGGCAGTACTATTGACACTTGACGGCCGGAGCCGTACTATTGATTGACAGTTGACAGCGGCAGTAATATTGAGTGGCGGGGCAGTACTATTGATTGACAGCGGCAGTACTATTGAGTGGCGGCAGTACTATTGATTGACGGCGGCAGTACTATTGAGTGACGGCGGCAGTACTATTGATTGACGGCGGCAGTACTATTGATTGACAGCGGCAGTACTATTGAGTGGCGGGCAGTACTATTGATTGACAGCGGCAGTACTATTGAGTGGCGGGCAGTACTATTGATTGACGGCGGCAGTACTATTGATTGACGGCGGCAGTACTATTGATTGACTATTGGTACTATTGATTGACAGTACTGATTGACGGCGCCGTACTATTGATTGTCTATTGATTGACGTCTGGCAGTGACTATTGAGTGACGTCGGTCAGTACGATTAAATAAGATAATGTGACTGTAAGGAAGTGATAGTTAAAATTGTATTGTAATTTTATTTTCTGTTGGCTTATTTAATTTATTTATCTGCGTTGTTATTATGTAAAATATTGTTGTGTATTGAAAATAGAAAATTTTTGTTTCATATTGCCTGATTGATTTGTGTTCAATTTATTGTAGACTAGCTGTACCCGTGCTCTACGCTGCACTTATTAGAAATAAATATAAAGTAATTTCATAAATAATATAGAAAATTGGGTCCAGGGAACATTCGTGTTTGATAGAAGAATAAATCGTTTAATATGCTACTTAATTTAAATTGTATTTAAATAATTAAAATTCGATCATTTTGATCCAGAGACTACTCATTTGATCCAAAGATAATTCGTTTAACATTTTTCTAAATTAGTCTTGAATGCATTCTTTAATAAATCACTCCAAATTTATAGTGTTGATTGTGATTGTGTACGGAGATCATTTTTATGTTAACCTTACTGTGCATCTTTCTTTTTATGTTTATTTTATTCACGCCTTAACATCTGTGGTCATGTCGCGTGTTTAGAATGTGTGGGTATATCAGCAGGCCGCGTTTACTCTTGTTGAGTTCCTGTTTCTATTGTGTGTTGTAGATGGCTTGTGTCCATGTGACTGATTATAGACTTTGATTAATGTTTTTGGTATTGGTAATTGAGGCGGTGATGAATAATGGCATTTATCTTTATAATCCGGCATTTGCCTTTATGACTAAAGGAAATCATGAAAAACCCCAGTCAGATTGGTCGGCTACGGGGTTTGAACCCGGGATTCCCGAATGCGTGTCTCAAATGCTACCGCTTGAGCAAACTCGCTCGGTTGTATTTCATTGTTTATGCAAATAAAAAAAGAGGTACCCTACATAAATATTATTTTAAGAAACACAGGAAACGAATATGGGTATATTATGAGCGCAGGAACGCCATTTCATGACACATTTTAAAATAACTCAGCTCCAGTGACCTCTATCTTAAAATTAGTGTATAAAATTAGAGTATTTTATGTGGATCAAATGAAGTTATTTAAAAGGGGGGGGTAATAAGGGGGCCTGAATTAAATAAATCGAAATATCTCGCTTATTATTGATTTTTGTGAAATATGTTACATAACAAAAGTTTCTTTAAAAATGATTTCTGATAATTTTTACTCTTTGAAAAATTTTGATAGGACTGATATTTAATGAGATAAATGAGTTTTAAAATTAAAATAACTGCCATCTAAGGCGGTGTATTGAAATAAAAAACAAATGACTTCGTCTATAAGGGGCCTTGGACACAACAATCTAAAGCTATGAAACATAGCTTACAGACAATGTTTCCGCGTTTGTAAGAAGTAATATCGGAAGCTAAATTAACCGATTTGTATAATTAATTATTATTTCATCATTGGAAAGTGTAGTTTCTCTGGATGGACATGCTATAATGTTATTACAGTAACTTGTGAGTGAATTGAGGACAGGTAAGATTAAAATAGTTTCTTATGCACAGAAAACTTGGTAGGTTATTCTGTATTTCATTTCCTGTATTTCTTAAAATAATGTTTATGAACATATTCATTTTTATCTCAGAGAATTAACGAACAACGAGAGTGTATTGATTTAGTATGCAGTAATAGTACGTTAGCCTAGCAATCCATTATTGTATAATTCAAATTTTAACTATGCTCAATTGAATCGTGTTAAAATACATAAAATATATATGCAATAAACGCAATCCAAAAAAATGGGTAATGAGCCAAGCAGATTATGTTGCGCTGTTGTAAAAGCTGTTCCTACTGAGATTCAAGAGCTCCCACAACAAATTAAAAACTTTCTAATTCGAATACATCTGGTATCAACAAACTTTTTACATAATATAATATAATATAATATAATATAATATAATATAATATAATATAATATAATATAATATAATATAATATAAATATAATAATAAATCTGTAGCAAAAATATTTCTGTTAATTTTCGCTTTTCCAAAAATAATTGGTAATAAAAATTAAGAAACGTGTTAAAGGAATTGTCATTGCAACAAATGAGCGGTCTCTGGATCAAAATGATCTCATTTTAATATTTTAAATACAATTTAAATTAAGTAACATATTAAACGATTTATCCTTCTATCAAACACGAATGTTCCCTGGATCAAATGTCCTATTTTAATTATGTAATTACTTTATATTTATTTATAACGGGTGCAGCGGAGCGCACAGGTACGGCTAGTATAATATAATATAATATAATATAATATAATATAATATAATATAATATAATATAATATAATATAATATAATATAATAGTGGCTTGGGCAGCAAATGCTGCAAACTAAGTTCATTAGACGTTCAAATAAACATTTTTCAGATTTATTTTCAATGAAAATACCAGACATTCTGAAAGTTATTTGCTTCCATAATAATGAAAGATACTCTCTCTTGAGCCAATATTGAAGAGAACCACGTACAACACACCGCCATTAAATATAATATGGAGAAGACCCAACCCCACTTGATAAATAACTATAAAAATATTTGATTTTTAATAATATTATTATCTTACGTAAGTTTTATAGCTTTCAGTAACATATACTATATATACTATATAGCCGCCACTCAGTAGAATATAGAAATCAAAATCTAATTTATGTTATTCTCTACATCTACTTATATAACCCCAAAACGTTTCACTTTCATATCATCAATATAGCATTAATATGTATAATTAATGAAAAATAGTCACATCACGGCATTAATTACAATAATATTTCATTTCAAATGGTAATAATGTCATCAAACTACCTCAAGTTTTGTAGTTTTTAATATCCAATTCAGAGCTGTACCCAGGAAATTACACACCACAGAATCGAACCTGTAAATTATTTTTAGTAAGTTAAGTTTTCAATAACCAATTTAATTTGAGCTCTTAATATGTCAGCATTCTTGCAGATCATGGCCTTCGTGTAATATTGTTTAGTGTAGTGTGTGTTTTGTTTAATTCTGAAATGCAACACGGCCGACTTGATGCTCGCTTCGCTTCTCCTGAATGCATTTAGCTAGTTCTCAAAACTGACGACAGATGGATTTTGGAAAATAGGAAAATTATGTAGGAAAATTGACATTTCACTTAAAACTACTATTTTTCCGAAAAACTTTGGGTTCCAAGCTTCAAAATGAGGGGCCATTTATTAAAATCCGTTCAGCCGTTTTCCCGTAATTTCCATTACCAGTTCAAATTATATATATATATATATATATATATATATATATAAATATATATATATATATATAATTAAAGGTCTAATGCCGAGTGTTTCGTATCATTGTAGAATACATAAGAAATAACAAACTCCTGAAAAAGTATAAATTAATTATATTCCAAAATAAGCTAAATAGGCCTATCACTGTTTAAAATTAGAATATGTCATTCTGGGTCAACCTCTCCTAGTTCTATTCTTCAATTCGCAAACACGTGAAAACCATTACTTGTTCTGGCGTAGGCAAGCAAGTTCTACAGCAAGGGTGAAAATATGTTAAAATATGCATTCTTGAATTCCTGTTAAATACGATTGAAATGCTAAATGGCACAGGGAATGAAGACGTGGGTTGATTCTTAGAAGGAAGAGATCCCGATAAATCAATCGCGATTAGCGAAGACTGAAAAACTCATCATTTGTATTCACACTCACGTCTCAAGCGTCCCAGAACTGTGGAAGTGCTTTCAATAATTCAGTATATTTCGATCATGAAAACGCACTGGTCTTGGCTGGTTTAGCGACTAATAAATTGAAGATGTCGACACTTCGATCTCCGCCCTTTAAGACGTGATGAAGAAACGGCAAATCGCTTATCCGAACCGTGAGGCACAAGAGCTTACCTGAATCACAAGCACGTGTTTGGAGAGGTCGTGTAAACTGAGAAGGAAACGATCTATAGTGCTTCAGAACGAAGACGCTCATCGATGCTATAAACGCAACATGAAGGAAAAACATGCTGCCTTCACGGACTGTTCATCGCATTGCTAATTAGGCTACATAAAACGTCCATTCTGGACAATACGTAATTAATGAACTTATGTAACTTATATCTCAAATATAGTCATCTGAATATTATTCTACTGCTGCTGCTGCTACTACTACTGCTAATTATTTAACTACTGCTACTATCGCTATTATTATTATTATTATTATTATTATTATTATTATTATTATTATTATTATTATTATTATTCAAGCGTTAGATGAGTCACAGATCAATCCATCAACAATAAGAGCAATTAAAGAATTATATCATAATGCACAATCCAGGATTAAGCAAGGCTCAGATCTTAGTGAAAATTTTAAAGTTAATAAAGGACTACGACAAGGTTGTAATATGTCACCATTGTTGTTTAATGTTATTTGGATACTGCTTTGAATACATGGCGAAGAAAATGCAGAAATATGGGAATACCTGTAGAAGATGATAAAATGCGTTTACACTCCTCTATGCTGATGATCAGGTAGGAAGATATAGAATACATGATGAGAAAATTACACGAGGAATACACAAAATGAGGTTTGACAATAAACTGGGATAAAACTGAATATTTGTGTATAGGGGGTATAAGTAAAAATCTGAATTTGGGTAATAATATAACAATAAAATCATGTAATGAATTCACATACTTAGGAGCAAAATTTGATAATACAGGAAGATATGAAAATATGATAAATTAAAGAATAATTAACGCCAGGAAAGTTACAGGAACACTAAATTCTATTCCATGGCAGAAGAACATTAGGACAAAAACAAAAATGATGATATATGAATCCATAGTTAAAAGCACATTACTCTATGGATGTGAAGTTTGGCAGATACCTGAGCGTAGGAAAAATAAGCTTCTATCTACTGAAATGGATTTCCTAAGAAGATCAGCCGTGGAGTCAAGACTAGATAGGGTCAAGAACGAAGATATTAGAAGACTTGTGCATAAAGAGAAAACAGTCATCGAAGAAATACAAAGAAGGCAGTTAATTTGGTACGGACATGTTCAGCGGATGGAAAACGAAAGACTGCCGAAAACTATCTTGAAATGGGTTCGAAATGGGAGAAGAAGAAGAGGGCGACCGTGAGATACATGGATTAAAGGAGTTAATAATGCTATGTCACAGAGAGAGTTACAAGACGGTGATTGGGAGGGCAGAAGAAGATGGCAACTAGGATCCGGAAGGCGACCCTTCTCGCTGTGAAGCCGGACATATATATATATATATATATATATATATATATATATATGTATGTATATACATTATTATTATTATTATTATTTTTTATTATTATTATTATTATTAAATCAGCGATTTACACCTAATTATTTTTAACTTGTAAGTATGCTACGATTACAGTTTCTATACAGTATACTGGAAAATAAGATCATATTTGAAGCATATGACCGAACAAGGGTTTATGTTACTTTAAAGTGGATCCGAGAGAACTGAGTTTGAAACCAGGAAACTAAAATATCAGCCATGTGACCTAACTGCACTACATAGACAAGACGTGCTCACGGCGAGGCATATTGCACTGTGGGCGTCCGGTGCACTAAGTGGGCGGACGCTGGAAACCTGTTGTACATGTAAACAGGCAATGTCGCACACTCAAGCAGTAACAACGCTCACGGTTTGTAAAATGGACAGGTCTACTGATACGATGTTCATTTATATCTTCATTCATTAATTCATTTACTTATTTAGTTACCGATACTTATTTATTTCTTTGTTTTTGTTTATTTATTTATCCCATTTTTATCTCATTTACTTATTTATTCATTCATTCATTCATTCATTCATTCATTCATTCATTCATTCATTCATTCATTCATTCATTCATTCATTCATTCATTCATTCATTCATTTCATTTATTATGCTTAGTATGTGGAAACTCTGTTATAGTATGTATAAGTCGTTAAATAACCGACTTAAAACATGCCAGAAAGTCCTAAACCATATAGTAGATGATGATTATAACGTTGAGCCACATTACAGCACCACACATGCTCAAAAATTTATAATAATATTGTTGGAGAAAGAGAAAAAGGGAAGTGTGTTAATATACTACCACATTAAAAGGAGAATGGTGTTAATATAGTAAAGAGCAAAAGGGAATAGTGTTACTGTAGAAATAGGAAAAGGAAATAGTGTTAATATAGTACATTAAAAGGAGAATATGTGTTAATATATTAAAGAGCAAAAGGGAACAGTTTTACTGTAGAAATAGGAAAAGGGAATAGTGTTAATATAGCACATTAAAAGGAGAATATGTGTTAATATATTAAAGAGCAAAAGGGAACAGTGTTACTGTAGAAATAGGAAAAGGGAATAGTGTTAATATAGTACATTAAAAGGAGAATATGTGTTAATATATTAAAGAGCAAAAGGGAACAGTGTTACTGTAGAAATAGGAAAAGGGAATAGTGTTAATATAGTACATTAAAAGGAGAATATGTGTTAATATATTAAAGAGCAAAAGGGAATAGTGTTACTGTAGAAATAGGAAAAGGGAATAGTGTTAATATAGTACATTAAAAGGAGAATATGTGTTAATGTATTAAAGAGCAAAAGGGAATAGTGTTACTGTAGAAATAGGAAAAGGGAATAGTGTTAATATAGTACATTAAAAGGAGAATATGTGTTAATATATTAAAGAGCAAAAGGGAATAGTGTTACTATACAAATAGGAAAAGGGAATAGTGTTAATATAGTACATTAAAAGGAGAATATGTGTTAATGTATTAAAGAGCAAAAGGGAATAGTGTTACTGTAGAAATAGGAAAAGGAATAGTGTTAATATAGTACATTAAAAGGAGAATATGTGTTAATGTATTAAAGAGCAAAAGGGAACAGTGTTACTGTAGAAATAGGAAAAGGAAATAGTGTTAATATAGTACATTAAAAGGAGAATATGTGTTAATGTATTAAAGAGCAAAAGGGAACAGTGTTAATATACTTACTTGCTTACCGGCTTTTAAGGAACCCGGAGGTTCATTGCCACCCTCACATAAGCCCGCCATTGGTCCCTATCCTGAGCAAGATTAATCCAGTCTCTATCATCATATCCCACCTCCCTCAAATCCATTTTAATAGTATCCTCCCATCTACGTCTCGGCCTCCCCAAAGGTCTTTTCCCCTCTGGCCCCCCAACTAACACTCTATATGCATTTCTGGATTCGCCCATACGTCCTACATGCCCTTCCCATTTCAAACGTCTGGATTTAATGTTCCTAATTATGTCAGGTGAAGAATACAATGCGTGCAGTTCTGTGTTGTGTAACTTTCTCCATTCTCCTGTAACTCAATATTTATGCATTGTACCAGTACGGAATTTAGTTCTACAAAACAACGCAGTAATGTGTGAGTCCCGTCATTCCATTTTCGACTAATGAAGTGTAATGAAATTTTGAATTCAACCAAACACAGTCACTTTGCTTAGCCCCAAATATTTTCCTACGAACCTTATTCTCAAACACCCTTAATCTCTGTTCCTCTCTCAAAGTGAGAGTCCAAGTTTCACAGCCATACAGAGCAAGCGGTAATATAACTGTTTTATAAATTCTAACCTTCAGATTTTTTGACAGCAGACTAGATGACAAAAGCTCCTCAACCGAATAATAACAGGCATTTCCCATATTTATTCTGTGTTTAATTTCCTCCCGAGTGTCATTTATAGTGTTAATATAGAAAGAGAAAAAAGGGAATAGTGTTAATATACTGTAGTTGGCTATGTTAAAAGCAGAATAGTGTTAATACAGTAAAGAGAAAGGAGAATAGTGTTAATATAGTGTGTTGTGTTGTGAGTTATGTAAATTGAGTCGATAGCTGAGAAAAAAGTGTTGTTTGATCTGTTGAGTAGAAAAAGTCATGATTTTAACAGTAGAAGTAGAAGAGAGAAAAGTAGCTGATGAGGAGAAAAAGTAATGAAATGGCAAATAATGTAATAATGAGTTATGGTGTTTCTTAATATAGAAATGTGAGGTACACCATGACATTATGGACTAATAAATATCATGTCATAATATTGTTGGAGATGAGGATGTGCAATTCATAGTCTTAATTTTGTCCACAACAAATATAATTTCTCCGTCGCCGAGTTTTACACTCGGGTCCGAGGTCATCTTAAGCCAGCGTTTTACCAACTGAGCTATCTAGGCCACTAAACTGTTATATTTCAGAGGTAACAACATTTCTTATAGTAATGGCTAAGTTGGTAACTTTTATTATGGGATTATTTTGTTTACTTGCTGGTCTGCGAGGTGGGCAGACAGGCCCACACATGCGAGTTCTGAGAACAGTTTAGTACTCGCTCTTCCGAGCTATATAATTACATTAATTTGCTAATGGATGGTGTTTTAACATTCAGCAACACACATAAAAGTCCTAATGCTTTTTATGACTTTCCGGAAACACAATTATACAATTTCACGTTTTTCACTTAATTAATGTTAACAAATCCAAGTGCCTTGACATTGCTGGATTATCGCTGGCTTCGTTGGAGAGCTCCATGTCATGTGGATTTTCCTCTGATGCATACACCATGCAATATTTATGCATTGTACGTGGTACAGTACGGAATTTAGTTCTACAAAACAACGCAGTAATGTGGTAGAGGTATGGTTAAATGTTTCATCTATATTTAGTCCAGAGTTTCCAATTACATTATTTTGACTATTTCGTTTATATGACGTCATTCCATTTTCGACTAATGAAGTGTAATGAAATTTTGAATTCCAACCAAACACAGTCACACTTTGCGATAATTTTTGCAGCTAGATTTATCGCTATCAATTTATCGCATGGTCGTTCTTTTGTTTAGTCAGTGTCGCCAACTGTTTCCCCATAAATTGTTGATCATTCAACTACACGGTTAAACTTTTCTTCCAACTTTAAAACACTGAATTCAAGATTGATATTTAATATTAATTAATATATTTACGCAGTGAAGACGACGTTCAAAACGGCGCACCATGTAGACACAAAATCTTCATGCATCTCAATTGAATCTTTTAAACTCGATTCTTTCAATATTCTCCCAGATTGCACGCATATGCGATTGCGATTGGAATATTGAACTGTATAGATGCAGATTTGGTTCCGTTACACACTACAGCGAGAATGTGTACGTGGTACAGTACGGTATTTAGTTCTACAAAACTGAACGCAGTAATGTGGTAGAGGTATGGTTAAATGTTTCATCTATATTTAGTCCAGAGTTTCCAATTATATTATTTTGACTATTTCGTTTATATGACGTCATTCCATTTTCGACCAATGAAGTGTAATGAAATGTTGAATTCCAACCAATCACAGTCAGACTTTGCGATAATTTTTGCAGCTAGATTTATAGCTATCAATTTATCGAATGGTCGTTCTTTTGTTTAGTCAGTGTCGCCAACTGTTTCCCCGTAAATTGATGATCATGCAACTACACGGTTAAACTTTTCTTCCAACTTTAAAACAATGAATGCAAGATTGATATTTAATATTAATTAATATATTTACGCAACGAAGACGACGTTCAAAGCGACGCACCATGTAGACACAAAATCTTCATGCATATTAATTGAACCTTTTAAACTCGATTATTTCAATATTCTTCCCACATTGCAAGCATACGCGATTGGAATATTGAACTGTGTAGATGCAGCTTTAGTTCCGTTACACACTACAGCGAGAATGTGTTTGTCGAGCTATAAAAAATGTTTTCGTGTAGCACTGATTGTAAGTAATGCTCGAAATAAGGCACAGCTGACATTGGTCCTGCTCCCACAGGTAACGTAACCTATAAGGCTACAAAATTTGTATTTTGTGAATGAAATGAAACAATTAATAGAAAGTCAGGTGTTCAAATTTATGTAACATCATCACATATCAAATCCAAAGACCTTGCATAGTAATAATAAGATCTTTGATCATACTGCTTTCCGTATGGCGTAATAAAATTCGTCTTTTGATTAGGCCTATCTATACAGAGATGACTTCACTGTGTAGCAACATGTCTCGCTGTGAATACATAAGCATTGGTATATAGCTGTCCCCACTGTTACTGTTAAATTAAATTATGATTTCAGCAGATAATGAAAATGTATTTATGTTATAATAATAAGAGAAAAGTGCAGTACATGTAATTAACATTGTTAAAGCTGTATTTCGCTTTTCGCAATTGGCATTACTGAATAATAACATCGAATTTCTTTATGGCAGTAATCGATATTCATCTACGAGTATTTCAACTTCACAATGTCTGAATAGGTTAAGTATTCGTTAATATACAATTATTAACATTTTGCGATCGAATTTTAGGGATATATTATTTACATTTTTGTTTTATTCATGAAATAGTCTTAATAAATCTCAGACCTCTCGTGACATCAGGGCCTACTATAGATAAGTTAACGTAATTGAAAACATAATGAACATCATTCATGAAGACAAATAATTCTTGATCATTGGTTGATAAATAGTTTACTTTAATGGGAATTATAGTGGTGACGACAAAGATGATGGCGGTTCAACATTTGAGACGCTCAGATCGGGACTCGAACCCGGGTTTTCAGTTCTATGTGCTGACGCTTTATCCACTAAGCCACACCGGATTCCAGTTCCGATGCCGGATTGAATCCTCTGAGTTTAAGTTCCACCTCTCAGTTTCCTTTTTGTGGCCAACCTTCATGCACTATGTCGCAAATGTGTGACAGTGGCACAATGTCCAACACACTGTGTGCAGAGAGACTAACAAGGGAAGGGTTTCGGCTCGAACAGGAATTTTTGTTCATAATTTGTACATGGACTTACCTCACAATGGTGATGAAGACCGTAAAAGCATTCATTTGTGTAACTCTCCGTTTGGTTGGTACTGGTCAATACACTTCTTTAAAAATGTACATGAGGATTCTCTATAAAATGCATGAAACAGCATGGAGCGGAGCAATAAGCACAACACGCAGAAGCAACACCTGAACAACCTTCTGAACCACACTCCAGGGCTGAAAAATCAAATGCCACCTGAATTACATTTTTTAAGTCCGAGACTTGTTCACGATTCACATAACCAGCTGTCTGCCAGGAATACTGAAGCATAGGGCGGTATACTGGAGCAGACAACTGGTTATGAATAACAGAGTGCATCTCCTTGCTTTAGCCCACAGTGAATTGGAAACGCATCTGACAGAAACTGACCTATACGAACTCTAACGTGTTTGTTTCACTGAAACACATTTTAATTAATCGAACTAGTTTCTTGGGAATACCAAATTCAATAAGAATATCATTCTACCTTATAGATTATCATAATTCGGAAAAATCCAATCAGAAAACAAACACAAGCAAAACTCGAATTCATTACCCGCTACATCCAGAGCAAAGTGATAGAAAATTTACAGTCTACAGGGTCAATGTTGTAGTTAATTGAAAACAGATACAGCTTTTATGGATATAGTAAAATGACGAATATTGATATTCTTGTGTTTTGCCATGTGGAAATGAAAGTCTGAAATTCAGTACTAGTAGTTATGAGAAGAATAAGAAAAAAATTCAATAAAAGTCAAGACATGTCAAGATGACGTCATGTCAGTACATAAATCCGTGAACTTAAGAAGAAACTCTGTGGACTGAAAATGTCCGTTAAGTACTATGGAGTCTCTGTGGCGCCATTAAGTGATTTGTGTTGTCAGATCGTTCTAATAATATATCTTAGTTCTATATAGTGATGAAAGTCTTGACAAGGCTTCGAGTGCATGCTCGTAAACTGGGACAAAAGCAATAACCTCATATTAGCGGATACTACTTCTCTTCAACTCTATAGAAACTTTAAAAACAACCCACACCTCAATCCCGATTGTAGGACTGGCAGGAGTTGTGATGTTATGTTGTCTCTTCCAAAGAATGGGATTCGTTTTCAGAATAATTCATGTAGACGATAGGATCAGAGGGTCAAGAGGTGAATAGCTTCAAAGAAACATTCAGCAGACTTCCAGATTTCTTCAAAACAAATTTAGATTAGAAATGTTATATTAAAGACACAGCTCTTCTAGGCTTACCTTCAATGGCATTATGGAAGTAAAAACAGGAACATCATTTTATTTTTACTTCAATTTTTATTGTACCTGAGTTTTTAAATGTACTCCACCCCCACCCTTTCTACTAATGAAGTTCAAGCGTCCTCCACACAGATCCAAGACCGCATATACAGTCATAGTAGCGTTACGGTCATAGTAAACAGTACGTTCCAAAAATATGTTCGCGTTTTCCAGTGACGAAAGAGCTTTCAATATTGAATCATTTTCGCGCAGGTACTGTCGTCCATTTCCCTACGTCGTATCTCGGTTTCCCCCACCAGCTTTTATTCGCCAGCTAGTGGCTGGGCTGTCTTAGCTCCTTTCTGAGAACATTAATTTCTGTTAGGAATTGGACGACTATGTAATGTTATACAACTGTTTAAAATAACTTAAATAAAAGGGCCTCGTTAAGTAATTAACTGTCACGTGATTTCCTCCCTTTCTACGACCATACGACATAACCACTTGGACGGACAGTAGATAGTATGTCTGAATTTACAGTACGTAAGGTACTCTCTTATAGAGTAGGTACAGAATTATTTCAACATCAGTTACTAGTACGAAGGACGAAACTGGTAATTGGAATTACACACATTAGAACTGAAACCTGTATCGAAATGAACGGCCACCATTTTAAAAAATGTGTTTAAATATCTATATTACGATTATTTTTCAATTTAACTTCATTTTCTATAGTGCACAATAATGTGCTGTGGACAGTATAATATACACTGCATAATGAATATGTCCACATGGACAGTTCAGTTCGTGAGTAAAAGCACTCATTGTTAATACTGTACTGCATTTTGATTAAACAAAAACCTAATCAAAATTATCAAACTCAAAAGCGTGATATTTCCTACTTTACGTAAATGGATGAACTACTTTTCTTCCCTCCTATACCTAGTAAAGTGATTTGTGTGTATATTACGCCAGTATCATCGACCTCCAGTCGTGGAAGGGGGTAGCAACCGTTGATCGAAAGGTATAGCAAGGTTAATATTAGAAATGTTAGTAATAATAAAATAATGTCCCTGTATAACCTCCTGAGCCCTGACGAATTTGTTGTTTTACTTTTAAAGTTCAATATAGGTCTACACTTCAAAAGAAATCACTGAAATGAGGAAAAATGCTGAAAAAACTCTTCATAAATGCAGGTATATTATACTATACTTCGGGTCTCTGCACATACATATTACATCATAATAATGTATGAAGTGTGGTATAGTACAGGGACATCATTTTATTTTTATTAACATTTTTAATATTAACTTGCCTATACGTCTGGATCAACGCCGTTTGCTACCCCGTTCCACGACTGGAGTTCGATGATACTGGCGTTATGCAAACAAATCACTTTACTAGGTATAGGAGGGAAGAAAAGTAGTTTATCCATTTGCGTAAAATATTGCGCTTTTGAGTTTGATCATTTTCGTAGGCTTTTGTTTAATCAAAATACAGTACAGTATTAACAATGAGTGTTTTTTACTCACGAACTGAACTGTCCATGTGGACGTATTCATTATGCAGTGTATATTATACTGCCTACAGCACATTAGCGTACAATATAGATAATGAAGTTAAATTGAAAAATAATAATATGGATATTTAAACACGTTTTTTAAAATGGTGGCCGTTCATTTCGATACAGGCTTCAGTTCTAATTTGCATATTATCGCACTATAGACTATTGTAAGTAATTCCAATTACCAGTTTCGTCCTTCATACTAGTAACTCATGTTGAAATAATTCTTTACACCATATATAAAAGGGTACCTGAGGTTACTGTAAATTCAATCTTCACTTCTGCCCGATCCGAAAAGATAAAGTTACTCAACTTTACAGGGAGTTATACCTGAAATCTTGATTTGCATAATACACGTCACTGTTCGTTAACAGAAAACCACAATTTAAGTCACACAGAGTTAGTGTGCACTCGAAGTTGGTTGCTTGACGGTTGTCAGCCCACTTTGAGGTCTGTGGATATAGAGGAAAAATTGGATCGGTGTCGGTTAGAGTTCCCGGGTAGCTCAGTGGTAGAGCGTTGGTACGTTAAACCAAAGGTCCCGGGTTCGATACCCGGCTCCGGAACAATTTTTCCCTCGAAATTATTCATAAAGTTACTCAGACATACTCTCTACTGTCCGTTCAAGTGGTTATGTCGTAGGGTCGTAGAAAGGGAGGAAATCACGTGACAGTTATTACTTAACGAGGCCCTTTTATTTAAGTTATTTTAAACATTTATATAATATTACGTAGACGTCCAATTTCTAACAGAAATTAATGTTCTGAGAAAGGAGCTAAGACAGCCCAGCCATTAGCTGGCGAATAAAAGCTGGTGGAGGAAACCGAGATACGACGTAGGCAAATGGACGACAGTACCTGTGCGAAAATGATTAAATATTGAAAGCTCTTTTGTCACTGGAAAACGCGAACATAATTTTGGAACGTACTGTTTACTATAACCGTAAGGCTACTATGACTGTATATGCGGTCTTGGATCTGTGTGGAGGACGGTTGAATTTCATTAGTAGAAGGGGTGGGAGTGAAGTACATTCAAAAACTCAGGTACAATAAAAATTGAAGTAAAAATAAAATGATGTCCCTGTATAATCTAATCTCAGGACTCAGGAGGATAATAGGGGAAAGTTTAAGATCTTATGTAGCACTCTTTCTAAATATTCTAAAAGTATTAAAATAATAGGCCTAATGTCATTTTCAGAAGTACAGCAAGGCCTTACTTTAATGCATACAAATTTGATCTTAATGAAATCTTCATTTAACACATGCGCACTGACGAACAAATCGATAGGATTAGCTGTTTCATTCATATTTGGTAACTCTGAATTAACCAAATAGAAAGAGCAGTTGCTCCAATTTGGTCGCGCGAGACTATATTGCTCCTAGACGACATGGCACGACGTGAACAAAACAACATCGACCTGCTGCCATTGGCATTGATCCGAACGCCATTAATTAGAAGGCTGTCGTCCCTCGGGGAATGAAGGTCGTTGTTTCCAATATCAGAACTATGCTAACCAACTACATGTAAAATCATTTCAGGCAATTCACACAATTACGTCGCCCGATAAAGTATGTTGCAGTTCATGTATGTGTGCGAGCGGTATTTATAAACTGGTATATTCAAGTGAACCTTATACGGTAAATGCTACTGTTTAGCACAGGTTTCGGAAGATGATACAGTTTGCAGTGAATTCACTTCCTTCGTGTTATCCCACAAAATTAATTGCTCTAACCTCATCGTTTTCTGTCAGATGCGTTTCCAATTCACTGTGGGCTAAAGCAAGGAAATGCACTATCACCTTTACTTTTTAACTTTGCTCTGGAGTATGCCATTAGAAAAGTCTAGGATAGAAAATCCACAAACGATTAGGGAAAACACGGGAATTTTACTTGAAGCAAGTAAAGAGATAAGTTTGGAAGTAAATCCCGAAAAGACAAAGTATATGATTATGTCTCGTGACGAGAATATTGTACGAAATGGAAATATAAAAATTGGAAATTTATCCTTTGAAGAGGTGATGGAAAAATTCAAATACCTGGGAGCAACAGTAACAAATATAAATTATAATCGGGAGGAAATTAAACATAGAATAAATATGGGAAATGCCTGTTATTATTCTGTTGAGAAGCTTTTATCATCCAGTCTGCTGTCAAAAAATCTGAAATTTGGAATTTTTAAAACAATTATATTACCGGTTGTTTTTATGGTTGTGAAACTTGGACTCTCACTTTGAGAGAGGGACATTGGTTAAGGGTGTTTGAGAATAAGGTGCTTGGGAACATATTTGGGGCTAAGAGGGATGAAGTTACAGGAGAATGGAGAAAGTTACACAACACAGAACTGCACGGATTGTATTCTTCACCTGACATAATTAGGAACATTAAATCCAGACGTTTGAGATGGGCAGGGTATGTAGCACGTATGGGCGAATCCAGAAATGAATATAGATTGTTAGTTGGGAGGCCGGAGGGAAAAAGACCTTTGGGGAGGCCGAGACGTAGATGGGAAGATAATATTAAAATGGATTTGAGGGAGGTGGGATGCGATGGTTGGGACTGGATTGATCTTGCTCGGGGTGGGGGCCTATGTTGGGCTTGTGTGAGGGCGGCAATGAACCTCCGGGTTCCTTAAAAGCCAGTAAGTAAGTAAGTACGTAAGTAAGTAAGTAACCTCATCGCTACCGACTTCATCAGCTTCACAGCTAAAATATAGAATAGAAAATCAAAGAATTTTGAGAATTCGTCTTTATTAGCTAATTTTTCATTAGATTTTCTGAATTAGGGAAGTCTGAAACTCTGGGGGATGATTGGTCTTCATAGTCAGTTCACTTATGAAACATGAAACCTGTTCAAATCTGACTTTTCAGGGACAACTCCCTGTAAAGCTGACTTGAATAATTTCAACGAAAAAATTGTTCCGGGGCCGGGTATCAAACTCAGGACCCTTGGCTGAGCGCGCCAACGCTTTACCAACTGAACTACTCGGGAACTCTACCAGATCCCAGCTCAATAATTATTCCCTTTTATATCCACATACCTCAAGTAGGCTGACAAGACGTCAAAGACTCAGCATTGAGCGCACACACTTTCGGCGCGACTTTAAATTGTGGTTTTCTGTTACAGGAATTTATCCCTGAAAAGTCAGATTTGTATAGTACACATTACTGTTCGGTAACAGAATACTCGACCCCGGAACAATTTTCCCATTGAAATAATTCATGACAACTGTTATCCGAGGTATAATATTGTATTTCAATGCTGCAGTCCAAGCAATTGAAGACGTGGATTGCAAAGTGTCTTAAATCCCTTTAAGTTTTTAATTACTTTATTCACGTTTTAATTTATTAGCTTCAAGCTTATATAACTGTGTAAGTTTAATTAACAGACTCTCCAAAGTCTTATGCTGGATTTACAATGACGCGACATCCGCGGCACGTGACGCGACATCGCAGTATCGCGTCGCTGACTGATGTTCACAATTCCGCGACTTCAATCGCTGGTTCGTGTTGATTAGGAAACTTAAAATGAAACGATGCCTGCCTTCTCTATTTTTGTAGTAGAAGAAATCAACATATAATAACTACAGGGATATCATTTTACTTTTACTTCAATTTTTATTGTATCTGAGTTTTTTAATGTACTTCACTCCCACCCCTTCTACTAAGGAAGTTCCAACTCCACACAGAACCAAGACCGCAGATAGTAAGCAGTACTCAGTTACTGAGTATAGTACATTCCCGAAATATTTTCGCGTTTTCCAGTGACGAAAGAGCTTTCAATATTGAATCACAGTCTACTATATACAGTCGCGAAGCTTGAGGTGTTTTTTTGCAAATCTCGTGATAAAGCGCTCCAAGCGGTTAGGAACTAGAAACAATAGACTGTCCATGGTCGACTTTGGACTGTGTCGTATTTCTATCGAGTGCTAGCTCGTTGCATATTTCACATTGATGCTTGTGAAATGTTCGTTATTGGTTATAATGAAAATGTTAATGGCTAAAATATAATAATTGCAATAATAATATGGGACAGGAGGAGACATTTGTAGTGCTATAAATTGTTATTATTTTTATGTGCTATTTTACTAAAGACGTAGAAAAATTAAGTTTGTTTAATGAAATTTATTGATAACGTTTTATTTTCAGTTCTGGTGGGATTATTATTGCTTAGGCCTACTTTTTCTTCAAAGGATATGTTTAATTATAGCTGTTAATTTTGTTGTTATTTTTATTTGTTGAGACGTAGAAAAAGTCTGTTACAATAAAATTTATTGATCACGTTTTATTTCCAATTCTGGTGTGATTATTATTGCTTAACCTCATCCCACTTTGTTAACTACGTAAGCCTACACTACAAGTACCGGTACACTTAAGTTACTCCATTAATTCATATTTCCATTATTATTGTTGTAAAGAGAAATGCAAATTAATATTTATTGGTTTCATAGTTAATTATCCCTATAATCTTGAATGAGTGAAGCGATTATAGTAAATTTCAGTTCGTTTTGCACAAACAAAAATTATATTAACTTATTTCTTGCAGGTATCTTCGAGTTTATGTGGAATTTAATATACTTCATTAAAATAATAAATTAACTTTATGCATTTAATATTTCAATAATGGAAGGAAGGTGTTAATTTTTCCAAAAGAACACGACAACGAAAGTGTAACATATTTTGTCGGCTGCTAGGAGAGAGATCAGCGATGATGAGGCGATAGTAGCGATCCTAGTGGTGGGCAACTACCCGTGTTTGCATTTTTACTACATATTGAGCTTCGCGACTGTATATAGTAGACTGTGATTGAATCATATTTCCGCACAGGTACTGTCCGTTTGCTTACGTCGCATCCCGATTTCCCCCACCTGCTTCTGCTCGCCCCTCTGTAATATCTGGGCTGTCTTAGCTCTTTTCTGAAAACATTAATTTCTCTTAGGAATTGGAAGTTTACGTAATATCATACAGCTGTTTAATTTAACTTAAATAAAAGGGCCTCGTTAAGTAATTAACTATCACGTCATTTCCTCCCTTTCTACAATCCTGCGGCATAACCACTTGGACAGACAGTAGATAGCATGTCTGAGTAATTTTATATTTTCGGATCGGGCAGAAGTGAAGATTGAATTTACAGTACGTAGAGTAGGTACAGAATTATTTCAACATGAGTTACTAGTACGGAGGACGAAACTGGCAATTGGAATTAGATGCAATAGTCTATAGTGCGATAATATGCACAAAAGAACTGAAGCCACCATTTTCAAAATTGTGTTTAAATATTCATATTATGATTATTTTTCAATTTAACTTCTTTCTCTATATTGTACGCTAATGTGCTGTAGACAGTATAATATACACTGCATAATGAATACGTTCGCATGAATAACTCACTTCGTGAGTAAAAACACTTATTCTTAATACAGTACTGTACTTTGATTAAAGAAAAACCCAATGAAAATTATCAAACTCAAAATCGCGATATTTCCTAGTTTACGTAAATGGATGAACTACTTTTCTTCCATCCTATACCTAGTAGAGTGATTTGTGTTTTACGCCAGTATCATCGAACTCCAGTCTTGGAGGGGGGAGCAATCGGTGTTTCCGGTTCTCTAAAGGTATAGACAGGTTAATATTAAAAATGTTAGTAAAAATAAAATGATGTGACTGTATATGCGAATGACATCTTCACAATTTGATGATCTACATATCATTGTGTCTGAGCGTAACTTTGAGGTTAGGTTTCCTTAAAAGTTGGTATGTCTCTTGCATGGAATTCCCTACATTTTCTCTCTTATGATTTTCGTATTGTAACTTCCACAGTGTCGATTATAGTTTTAGAAATAAGTCCTGTAATCTTGGATAAATTGAAAGCACCTCATAAAGTGGAAATTCTCTGAGGACAATTTCACGAAGGTGGAAGAAGGATATTTGAAATTAATGGCATTATTTACGGTTCACTCTTTATATTACGGTTTGTTTGCCTGAAATACACAATGCTTTCCATCCATGGTTCCCATGAAGTTCGGAAAATTTCATTTTTTCCATGGGTTGTTCTTAGAGATATTTTGAACAAAAAAATTAATAAAACTTTTGTTTTCCTTTCTGCTCATTTTCGAGATAAAAACTCATTTTACATGAAACATTTCTTACCGTGTTTTGGGAAAACTATTGATTCAATTCCCAATATGTTAAGTCAATTTAAGAGAGCACTGTATTATTATAATAAATACGCAGAAATTTGATCTAACAAATTTAACGTTTTAAAATTTATTTTCAGAATGAAAATGTACATTTGTTCAGATGAAATTTCTGTATATTTAAACGACAAGAACTATTTTTTTATTCATAACACACTACTCTCTTAAATTGAGTAAGGATATTGGGAATTAAATTAATTCAATGGCTTTTCCTAAATAATAAAGTTAACTGATGCTAGGTTTACAATGACGCGACATACGCGACACGACACAGCGACGCGACTTTATATAAATTATGGACCAATAGGAAATCCGAGTTCCATGACGTCACGACGCAGATCGCGACGCGACAAAAGTTAAAATTGAGTTAACTTTTACCGCGCGACGTTACCGGAATGCGTATGTGTTTTGTTTATAATGGCGTCATCTGCAACAAAATTGAATACTTTTTCAGATGAGATGTTGATAGAATTGGTTAAAGGATGTCCTGAATTATACAGAATGAACCGTGAGTAATGTCATTAATTTCTAGAGGTTATTCTTTGGGATATTTCAAACAAAAAAGGTTAATATAATTTTGCTCGTTTTTGTTTCATTTTAGAGAAAAAATTGTTTTATGTGAAATATTTCATGGCGTATTTTGGGAAAGCCATTGAATTAACTTAAATCCCAATATGCTTATCAATTTAAGAGGGCAGTATATTATGATAAAAAAAATAGTTTTTGTCGTTCAAATATGCATAAATTTCATTTGAACAATTGTAAATTTTCGTTCTGAAAATGAATTTTAAAACGTTACATTTGTTACATCAAATTTCTGCGTATTTATTATCATAATATAGTGCTCTCTTAAATTGACTGAAAATATTGTTAATTAAATCAATGGTTTTTCCAAAAGACGGTAAGAAATGTTTCATATAAAACAGTTTTTATCTTGAAAAGGAAGCAAAAGGAAAACAAAAATTATATATATTTTTTTGTTTAAAATATCTCAAAGAATAACCCTCTAAAATTAATGACATTATTTACGGTTCACCTTTTATATTACGGTTTGTTTACGTGAAATACACAATGCTTTCCATCCATGGCTCCCATGAAGTTCGGAAAATTTAATTTTCCAATAGGTATCCTTCCACCTTCGTGAAATTGTCCTCAAAAAGTTTCCATTTAATGAGGTGCTTTTTAATTTATCCCAGATTTATCCCAAACTATAGGCCTAATGGACATTGTGTAGTTACAATACGAAAATCGTAGAGAGATATGTTAAGTCCAAGTTTTTAAAGAGATACCAACTATTAGGAAAGCTAACCTCAAATTTACGTTTAGACGCTCTGCTGGATGCCTCCATTTGGACGTTTTTGTGTTTGAGGGGCAATGAAATGCAGGACATCATCAAATTGCGAAAATGTCATCCGCATATAGTTACGATATGTTGATTTCTTATACTCCAAAAACCGAGAAGGCAGGCATCGTTTCATTTTAAGTATCCTAATCAACACGAACCAGCGATTCAAGTCGGGAATTGTGAACACCAGACCGCGACGCGATACTGCGATGTCTCGTCGCGTGTCGCGGATGTCGCGTCATTGTAAATTAAGCATCAATTTCAACTTTCGTCGCGTCGCGATCTGCGTCGTGACGTCATGGAATGCTGATTTCCTATTGGGCCATAATTTATGTAATGTCGCGTCGCTGTGTCGTGTCGCGTGTGTCGCGTCATTGTAAACGATGCATTAGTGTTCGCATACTTATGTTTTTTACAAACGGATCTAAGGTTGTCAATTTTATTTTATTTGTTTTTGTAATTTTTCTCATAACTTGTCGTTTGGACTTACAAGCAAACGTTTTGATGGGGGCAGATAAAAAGGTTAATTTTTTTCTTCCACCATGTTAATAATGTCAAAAGAAGTGCTTATACAAATTTTGGCCACTCGTCCACAATTACGAGGCCGTCCAGAAAGTGATTTTTCCTGGGGTCGTTTACAGAAAAAAACACAATTGCATGGAAATATTTATTGAAACAGACACAGCAATTGTTGCGCTATTTGTCAACATATCCCCCACTGGAATTGAGACATTTGTCATACCATTGGGCCAATTTTTGTGTCTTAGAAGTCAGCCGTCTCAGATCGGAACCAGCGTTTGACTGCGTCTGCACCTCTCTCTGTCGATCCCATGATATGAGAAATGCCTCAATGGAAAATATGTTGAAAAATAACTCAACAATTGCTGTGTCTGTTCCAATAAATGTGTCTAATGCAATTGGGTCTTTTTTCTGTTAACGGTCCCTAGCGAACATTTTTACGGCCCTCGTAATTGCGGTCGAGTGGCCAAAATTTGTATTAGCACTTCTTTTGACATTATTAACATGGTGGAAGAAAATAATTAACTTTTTTATCTGCCCCCATCAAAACGTTTGCTTGTTAGACCAGTTTGGAATCCACCTCTTCAATAGTTACTTTTCATGAGGAAATGATGCTATTATCTGTGTTAGAAATTATCACTTATGAAGAAGTGATTTTATCGTATGGCTATGCGTCATTTCTTCGTGCATTACTTTAAATATTTCTAGTAATGAAATGAAACCTGGTGTCAGTTATTGTAAATATTAGCACCAATATATTACTACAAACGTTTACCTCTAACACGTAATAAAAAGAATTCAGGCATTAATATGTGATCGATTTCGTAGAATGAATGTTATGTCAGCCAGTAGAAAAGCGTCGATGTGCCGTGTGTGCAGTGAATTGTATTTTGTTAAGCTTCAAACAGAAGGTTCGTATAAAACTTAATCCTCATACGCTGTGACTTACTGATAACAGACCGACTTCCACAAATTCAACATTATGATATATTCCACTGTGTTCAGTCGAAATGTATCAAGTGCGAGCACAGCGACTGGCCATACATCAACGCATAAAGCATTTTCTTGAACCTGATATTTATTAACAGTAATCTCACTAGAGGTTTTGGTTTTATCGATAAATCTGCGAGTGGAAAACGAGCAGATTTATCTAGAGAAAAAATCAAAACTCGAGTGGGATTTAATTGACTATTACACGATTAGAAGAAAGTATATAAAGATTAGAAGTAACGAAGTACTTTAATACAATAAAATATTAATTGACTTACGACAATACAACTGTCTTCAAATATATTATTGTACCATCTTAACATCTATACTAATAATAAATCTGTAGCCGAAATTTTTCTGGTAATTTTCGATTTTCCAAAAATAATTGGTCCTAACATATATAATTAACCACCCTGAAACCGAAAATCGCTTTTTTTGAAAATTTTGTTTGTATGTCTGTATGTTTGTTACCTTTTCACGTGATAATGGTTGAACCGATTTATATGAAAATTGGAATATAAATTAAGTTCGTTGTAACTTAGATTTTAGGCTATATGGCATTCAAAGTACTTTATTTAAAGGGGGGGTTATAAGGGGGCCTGAATTAAATAAATCGACATATCTCGCTTATTATTGATTTTTGTGAAAAATGTGAAATAACAAACGTTTCTTTGAAAATGATTTTCGATAAGTTTTATTCTTTACAAAATTTTGATAGGACTGATATTTAATGAGATAAATGAGTTTTAAAATTAAAATAACGCCATCTAAGACGGTGCAATTAATTAAGAACAAATGACTTCGTCTATAAGGGGCCTTCGACAATAACAATCGAAATAGAGGCCTTGGACATCAACAATCGAAAGCTATTAAATATATCCTACAGAAAATTTGATAGGCTATTTTGTACATTCGTTTTCTGTATTTATTAAAATAATATTTATGTACACTCATTTTAATCTGAAAGAATTAACGAACAACGAGAGTGTATTGATATAGTCTGCAGTAATAGTACGTTAGCTTAGCAATCCATTATTTTATAATTCAAATTTTAACTATGCTAAATTAAATCGTGTTAAAATACATAAAATATATATGCAATAAATGCAATGCAAAAAAAAAATGGGTAATGAGCGAAGCAGAGTATCTTGCGCTGTTGTAAAAGTTGTTCCCTGGATCAAACGTCCTATTTTAATTATGTAATTACTTTATATTTATTTCTAACAGGTGCAGCGGAGCGCACGGGTACGGCTAGTTACAAATATTACGCTAGATGTATGCTAGATGGCAGTAGTGTGTTATGATTAGCTGTTATCTTGCTATCAGTTGTGCCAACTATGGAATCTTCATTGAACTCTGAGACGATTACTAGCAATACCTTCTCGATCTAGATTCTAGATCACGATGGCAGTGTTACTAGTCAAGAAAGTTTTGTTGATTCAGTTTCATTTTTATTAAAACAGTTGCATTCCACTTCATTTATCCGAATCCCAGTAATCAACGTCACTTGACAGATGAATTTCAATAAATCTTAATATTAAACAATCTCTGATGCGTGACTATCCATACTATCATATAGCAGAAGCTATAACATAACCTAAATAATATATACAAGTGTTAGAAAAGTTTTAATTAACGACGATAACATAAAAAATAAACACGAATAATTTTAAAAGGAATAATTATTATTGGATGTACAATTTTCAAATTTGAATGTTTTAGTGGTTGGTGGTTCAGTTGATGTTATATTGGACGTGTGCATAAAAGAAGTGGAACTCGTTGATGTAGGCCTAAATGGTGTATTCCTCAACTTATTCAGGATTTCCGAATGGTGCTCTTCATTTATTTGTAAATAGGATTTCAGGGAAGATGCATAGGTATGACCAGTGATCTTTATTAATTCTTGTTCTTGAATGCCAATGCGAGTCATATTTGAAACTGCTGTGCATCGACTGGAGTGGTTTGTAATTTTCTGTTTTTTTTTTTTTTTTTTTTTTTTTTTTTTTTGACGTCCAGACCAGCGCAGTTTGAAATATTGGCAAACAAAGAAACAAATGCTAGGGACGCGATAAAATTAAACAAATGATAGGGACTCGATAAAATTGTGCGATAAACAGCCATGATTGGTTGAAATACGTCCTTTCGTACCGTTTTATTGGTCAAAAGTAGTATGATGTAGTAAAAGTGTAATAGTCAGTATTATATTCAGTTGTTCTTACGTAAAATTTCAATCAGTAATATAAAGTATTATGGAATTACCGGTATATGAAATTATTTATTCCATATTTTATAGGTTTATAGTATATCTTGATATACTTTTATAAAAATAGTTTTTATTTCATAACCTTTTAATAGAAAGAATTTATAAAATATTTAATAATTAAACTGAAAAACAAATGTGCAGTGTTTCAACCTTAGTTTGCATTTGCGTAGTCACGTATTGACCTTGCCCCATTTCGTCAGAATTTATGTAATCAGTTCACAGACTTTACTACACAATCAAAATTTTAATACATTCCAAAAATAATTTTAAAATACTTCACTATAAAATATTTTTTCGTCAGAATTTATGTAGTCAGTTGATCAGTTGACAAGCAAAATTGACCGAGTATATTGGTAAACCTTTCCCGCGCCGTGGCGTCGTTTGAAATATCCTGCCGGACTCGCGTTACGCCCGCGCTGGTTCGAAAAAGAATGATAAATTTCGGTCAGTGTATGGGACCGGTGCCCACCCAGCATCATGATGCACTCTGTAGCTACAATCTAGCGAAATCCGTTGCGAATGCCAGCTATAACGGCTGGGAGAATCATCAGTTTAACCACAAACCTTTCTGGTTGATGATCGTCCATTGACATGTGGACGTGAGGACAGAACATCTGGACCTTCACGGGCTGTGCGCCAAATTTTTAATTGGGAATTTATTCAATAGGTATTCCAAAATACGTTATAAAATATTTCATATAAAAAAAAAGGAAATCAGACAAGCAAAAGTGTATTAAACTCTTTTGTTTGAAATATCTCAAAGAATAAGCCCTTAAAAACTGAATGACACTTTTCCCAAGCACTGCAGATATACAGAGTGGAAGTGAAAAAACCTTGCAGATTGAAAGAGACAATAGGGTACACGTAAATGAACAGAAAACCTGTATTACGTTTTGTGATTAAATGCAGAGTTAATTAGACAATTAAGTTTGAAATGTCAGCAGTCCGGCAACAACGCCGCTAACACACTTTACTCGTCATACAGATGTAAGAGCTCAACGAAGTCTGTGTGTCTCGGTAGGTAAGCTGCTCTCTGCCAAGACCTTGCCACTTGCTCGCATCGTGCAATGGCTTGAATTTAGAGGTTTTTAAAATTAAATTTACATGAAAGCTGTGCAAGCTATTAAAATACGCCAAAGAGATAAATTATTCTTTACTAGATTTCCTATCGATATGAACAAAAATCATGACCCTACTGGCAATGGTTACCGAGTAACAGACTGTTAAATATTTGGGAAAAAACATGTTTTTTTTCTGAAAAAACTCTGAACTTTCCACCAATATGATATCACAGTTTTTTGTTACATATAACATGAACTAGATTAAGTATTTATTAAATCCCTTGATACTATGCTAATGGCCACTTTGTCCAAGTAATGTTTAATTTTGCTTAACGAGTGTTAAATTAACAGTCTGTTTATTTTTAACGCTTTGTTAATGTATTTTCCATTTGTTCGACATAATTTTGTTTAAGATAACCAACAATTAACTATAACGTCTGTTAGGACTACTTTAACTACTCAACAGGAGTTGGTAATGATTCTACACATGTGAGACAATTTTTGATTGGCTAAAATTAATCTTTAAATTCTATATTACAGAGTGAGTCATGAAACTTTCATAAAAGGACAACCTGTTACAGTAGGCCACGCTCCATAAACAAACAGTTGACAAATGATAGTTGTAGGTGACGTGCTGAATAAAAATTAAAAAGTAAGGTTATATTTCCTCATTGCTATTATGGATACGAAATACGAAAGAAATAAAATAACACTGATGTATTTAAACAGTCCAAAGTATTTTTTAAATGTTATATTACCAGTCATATGCTAAACATTCCCTACAGAGAGACACAAAATATTAGTTTCGCAACTTCTGTTCGAACATCTGTGGAGACATCGGCCATATTTAACTAACTGTTAAACGAGTTAACTGGCGGAAATCCTACATTTAAAATTAACAGACTGTTAACAATCTGTTAAACCAAACTGGTGTTGAAAACAATGTTGAAAATAATCCAAGTGTTGTTAGAAAATTTAACGACTGTTAAACCCTAAACAGTTTGTTAATTAATAAAATTGTATGTTTTCAACACCAGTTTGGTTTAACAGTTTGTTAACAGTTTGTTAATTTTAAATGTAGGATTTCAGTCAGTTAACTCGTTTAACAGTTAGTTAAATATGCCCTATGTCTGCACAGCTGTTCGGACAGAAGTTGCGAAATTAATATTTTGTGTCCGTCTGTATGGAATGTTTAGCATATGACTGGTAATATAACATTTAAAAAATACTTTGGACTGTTTAAATACATCAGTGTTATTTTATTTCTTTCGTATTTCGTATCCATAATAGCAATGAGGAAATATAACCTTACTTTTTAATTTTTATTCAGCACGTCACCTACAACTATCATTTGTCAACTGTTTGTTTATGGAGCGTGGCCTACTGTAACAGGTTGTCCTTTTATGAAAGTTTCATGACTCACTCTGTAATATAGAATTTAAAGATTAATTTTAGCCAATCAAAAATTGTCTCACATGTGTAGAATCATTACCAACTCCTGTTGAGTAGTTAAAATAGTCCTAACAGACGTTATAGTTAATTGTTGGTTATCTTAAACAAAATTATGTCGAACAAATGGAAAATACATTAACAAAGCGTTAAAAATAAACAGACTGTTAATTTAACATTCGTTAAGCAAAATTACTTGGACAAACTGGCCAACAATTTTATTAATTAACAAAGTGTTTAGAGTTTAACAGTCGTTTAAATTTTCTAACAACACTTGGAAAAACCGGCCATAAAACTAACAAACTAAATTGATTATCAACAAAGTTAATACAGCCACCACTTCCTGAAGAACGAAAAGGCTTTTGAAGTGGTGAATTGTGCATGCATTCTGTGTTTATATTAAGGCAAATAGTAGAAAAATCAATAGATTATAAGAAGTCGGAAAACTTGTGCTTCATTGATTTACAAAAGACCTTTGATCGTATTCATTAGAAAGATGTTATTAATTTGCTTTATTATAAAGGAATATTCATTGGTATCACGAAAACCATTTAGAACTTGTAGTATACAGGAAATAACGCACAAGTCAAAGTGAGTCGACGTTTAACAAAGCCAATTATATTTATAAATAGTCGTATAAGGCAGAGGGTTTCGTGAAGTCAAATATTGTTTAACATAGTAATGAAGTTACAAAAGCAGTGCGTGAGTCCTCTGAAGGATATAAAATTAGATAAAATTGGAAATCAAGAAGTAAAAAATTCTGTTATGCTGATGACGTCGTTCTTATAGCGGCAAACGAAGGCGACCTGAAAAAAAAATATTAAAGAAGGAACTCTAATATCATTGCAAAAACATTTCTTGTGAAGGTTTCTCCAAATAAAACAAAATTCGTAACAACTTCGAAGGAATACCGACGATGTAAATTAAATTACAGGTTGATGGTGCAGTAATTACAACACACAATAAATTAAATGAACTTGGTGTCCAGTTATTAATATGGAGGGTGCGACAATAGTTAACCGAGGTAAATGAAATTGTGGGGTAGCTATTTAAACGACACATTCGCTGCATTATACATACAGAAGCAAGAACAAAATCACGAACTGTTAGACTAATATGGGTGAAACTAACGTAACTGTGTAGATTTTATTCGTATTAGCTTATTTCTTGCATAGAGTATAAAGGAGATACTAATACCATATTAGTCGCAAATGAATACTTTTATAGACAGTAATCTCACTAGAGGTTTTGATTTTATCGATAAATATGCAAGTGAAACAAATCATTAAAATTGTTAACAATTTACATTACCGGTATTTTTAATTTTAGCATTATTATATATATATATATATATAATATATTTCAATGTACCGAAGTACATATCATATTCCCATGCAGATATTCTGTGTCATCATACGATGAAAGAGTAATGGAACGGAAAAAATTCTCTCCGGCGCCGGGATTGAACCCGGGTTTTATTATGCTATGCTTTATCCACTAAGCCACACCGGATACAACCCCGACGTCGGGTTTTGATCTTGATTGATTCTTGGGTTCCCTCTAAACGCCGCCCTCTGCAGTGACAACATATCTTTAAAACTAGTTAGCCGGGATATATGATTGCGTAAATCACGAAGTGATTTAAGACGGCGCTTATTCCGTCGGATCCCGGCCAACTAGTCACTCATGATGCACCTCAGCACATTGTGGACTTCGTTCCTATGTTCATAGACATCTATGACGTAGTGCAGAGGGCGGCCACTAGAGGGAACCCAAGAGTTGGAACTCAATCAGAGACAATTCTGTCCAACGTCGGGGTTGTATCCGGTGTGGCTTGGTGGATAAAGCATCAGCACGTAGAGCTGAAAACCCGGGTTCAAGTCCCGGCGCCGGAGAGAATTTTTTCCGTTCCATTACTCTTTCATCGTATTATTATTATTATTATTATTATTATTATTATTATTATTATTATTATTATTATTATTATTTATTTTTATTTTTATTTTTATTATTAATTAAAATGTATCACAGTGAAACTTACAACAGAGTCCGTATAGGTTAGTTTCTTCAAATGCGTTTCCAATTCACTGCGGTCTAAAGCAAGAAGATGCACTATTACTTTTACTTTTTAACTTTGCTCTAGAGTATGCCATTAGGAAAGTCCAGGATAACAGATAGGGTCTGGAATTGGACGGGTTACATCAGCTGCTTGTCTATGCGGATGACGTGAATATGTTAGGAGCAAATCCACAAACGATTAGGGAAAATACGGAAATTTTACTGGAAGCAAGTAAAGAGATAGGTTTGGAAGTAAATCCCGAAAAGACATAGTATATGATTATGTCTCATGACAGGAATCTTGTACAAAATGGAAATATAAAAATTGGAAATTTACCCTTTGAAGAGGTGGAAATATTCAAATACCTGGGAGCAACAGTAACAAGTATAAATGATATTCGGGAGGTAATTAAACACAGAACAAATATGGCAAATGCCTGTTATTATTCGGTTAAGAAGCTTTTATCATCCAGTTTGTTGTCAAAAAATCTGAAAGTTAGAATTTATAAAACAATTATATTACCGGTTGTTCTTTATGGTTGGTTGTGAAACTTGGACTCTCACTTTGAGAGGGGAATATAGATTAAGGGTGTTTGAGAATAAGGTGCTTAGAAAAATATTTGGGGCTAAGAGGGATGAAGTTACAGGAGAATGAAGAAAGTCACACAACACAGAACTGCACGCATTGTATTCTTCACCTGACATAATTAGGAACATTAAATCCAGACGTTTGAGATGGTCAGGGCATGTAGCACGTATGGGCGAATCCAGAAATGCATATAGAGTGTTAGTTGGGAGGCCGGAGGGAAAAAAAACCTTTGGGGAGACGAAGACGTAGACAAGAAGATAATATTAAAATGGATTTGAGGGAGGTGGGATATGATGATAAAAATTAGAGAAAAGAAAACGATTATAGATAAAATGTCAAAATCTAAATACATTTTTAATAGAAAGAAGGGGTTCAACCTCAGTAACACCCCACCCCTTGCGTATGCCCTTGAGTAGAAATGTTTATCGTTAAATCCAGAAGCTCATCTGATCTGCTATAGACCTATAAATTTTCAAGGAGTTCAGTTTATGAAACTGTTATTATGCTACTGAATTTCTTTAGAAAAATTGCATATTATTAATATCGGAAAATAGGCTATTCGATGGCTACTAATTTAGAATTACATCTTGCATTAGTTTATATTTTTTATTATGTAAAGTATGTGTGAGAGTTAAGAAGATATATTTCACGCGAAACTTTTATGAAAATAATCGAATCGGCGAGGGTCTGACGTATCATCCTACTTTCAATGCCATTGAAAACAACTTAAGATTAAAGCCTTTAAGATTTTAAGACTAAGACGAAGACTAATTACGCGTGGCAATATTTATGACGCATTCCGCGTGGTGTTTGAAGCGAGACTGAATACATCTCGGAGAACACAGTCTTATGTCCTGCTCTGAAAGGAGGGCGTTAAATTCATTGAAAGAGAAACTTCAGTAATCTAATTTAGGGGAAGAGGAGAATATACTCCAAGAATAGCGAGAAAATGAAGCGAATTAAATGGGTTAGAGCGCTTCAAAAGGACGGTGTGACAGAAAGGAACCTGAACAGCTATAAAAGTGAAAGCTTCGTGCCACACTTAGAGTGACGCCTCGGAAAATGAGAGTTTTTCCAGAGTAGGTACGCTGAAAAGGAAATTGGGAAGTAAAAATAATATATTCTTATATTGTTCAAGCACTCATATTTACAATTTTAATACTTCACACGACATCATTGTTTAATGTTGATATTGCTGAAAACTTTTCTGCATCCTAATGGCTGGTTTCGTCAAGCTTCAATAAATCAATACAAATGAAACATTAACAACTAGTGAACATTATAGTTACTTATGGTACTTGTGAGGTAAGTGCATCTTTATTGCGCGAGTGGAAAGATTTAAGCACGAGGCGTCAGCCGAATGCTTAAATTACACGAGCGCAATAAAGATCACGCTCACAAGTACCATACGTAATTTTATCCATGACCATAACGAAAAATTATGTTTTATAAAAGAAAATATGTTGAAAATAAGTCCTCATGTAATCACATATCATGGCATTGATTTTAGAATCGATGCGTGTACTAGGTAGGTCATGATGTAGGAGGCCATGATTAGTGAAGAATGGTATCTAAGGCGTTTGATAAATAACAAATTATAATTAATTATATCATTTTAATATATTTTTTTCATTTTAAACGTGTATTTTCATCTTTTTGAAGTTTCGGGGATTATTTAGAAGTGTTCACGGGACTAATGTGATTAAAATAATTTCACATTTTACTTCTGTCAACCTAAGAGGAATATTAAACTTAATTTATACTACTTGTCTGTTTAGCTCAGTTGACTAACGCGTGTTGTTTTAAAAGGTTTTAAAAGTTTTAAAATCCTATAAACCCAACTTCGCAGGTTAAAGTCTCCTCGCATCCCAAAAGATAAAATAAAAAAAAAATACATATTAGATATGGATGCAATGCACAAATTACGACGTAGTAGATAGAGAAATGGTAATAAAGAAATAGAGGTAGTGACACCTAGTAACTAACATATAACTAACTTCCTCACGTCTTGGGTTTCTGCCATCATGGAGAATTGCTCCGAATCAACAGACATAATACGGTTCGTTCTCTCATCGCAGCTTCAATCCATCAGAATGCTTCCTATGAGGTTTATGAGGAGGCTGGTGTCATCTCTTCTGATGGCTCTACTATACGTGGTGATATCATCATAATTGATCGGCAGAAGGATAAGGGTGTCATTCTTGATCCCACAATCCGTTTTGAGATGCATGAGCAACAGCCACAAGAGGTGTGTCGTGAAAAACAAGTCATATATGAGCCTTGTTGTCAGCATCTTGGAGCACAATACCACATTACACATTGGACAGTTTTTGGGCTCATGTTCGGTGCCCGTGGCACGATCCCAAGTGAAACTTTAAATCAACTTAAACAATATAAAATTTCTGATGCAACGATTGATGCCATAGGATCTCACGTGTTAAAATCATCCTTAGCTATAATTAGTAATCATTTGTACCCAACAAAATTTTTATTGTAAATGATTTCCTACGTTTTCTTATCTTAATGTTTCTTCTTTTTCTTTCCAAGTGTCACAAAATTGTTTTGTTTACTTATTATTCTTTATGAATTGATTAGTAGGCCGATCTATCGAACCCTTATTTAGGGCGGCTTTTGTTTCTACAAATTATCTCTCTTGAATGGAAAAGTATACATGTGTGCCCGGGTACTAGGAAAATACTAATGAACTGTGAGATAAAGTTCAAACTGTGACGTAAAGTCTTTATCTCACTAGTGGAATAAAGTAATGTTGAATAAAAGCCTACTTTATAAACGCAAAATTATTTAATAAAGGCATGTTTTTCGTTATGGTCATGGATAAAAATGAATTCGTTAAAATTACGAGCTGTTCTTCAACCAAATTTTCTTACAATTTAATGAACATTAAGTAATACTTCTTTACGGATAAATGTGTTCAATGAATTTTTCATAACTATATCGCAACATTTTTATGAAATCACAGCCTACTATACAGTAAATCGTGAACCTGCTATATCATTCGCATGCGGGCCAACAATAAGCAATACAATATTATTAATTATTATTATTATTATTATTATTATTATTATTATTATTACTGTCACCATAATTTTATTATAGTGTTGTAATTATTGCATTCCTGATCCCAGTGGTCACCTCATTTGAGGACGAATGATATACAAGCTGTTTCAGCAGTGGCGGTTCCTCGGGGAGGGAAGGGAGGAACATCCTCCTCACATTTTTCTTCTTTTGAAAGTAAATACCAAATAAAATATGTCTTGAAATTCGAGGAAGATTCGATAATTTTTAAGTTCACAGCTATAAGAAAACCTCTGTTTATCGAGTTTTCAAACGACACTCATGTGCTGCTAGAAAACTGTGAGAAAGATGAGAGATTGTTTGTGTGGAGGAAAGTCGATCCTTTCCTCCTTTACTGCAGTTAACACAAATAGACGATAGCGTACTAGAGGCCAGAGAAAGAAGCAGAGTTTTGAAGCAAGTAAATGAACGGAGAGGGAGGAGATCCTCCTCTGCATCAGTGGATTGGCGGGAAATAGTAACCGACTGAACGTGCAGCAAGGTCGCTACCGCTGCCATCTAGCAACGTTGCATTTAACCAGATATAACACATTTAGGAGGAAGCACAATAAATACAGTTTTAACGCAAAGCTATAAAAGACACCATAGGCCTATAAACTTTTTCAAAATTATAAATCAAAATATATTATTCATTGCACTTTATAATAAGCTACTATTCATGGTTTGAAACTTTCGAGGATATCTGAAAGTTGAAGTTGGGTGTATATAAAACAAAGAGGAAGTAGTTCTACATTAGTATCGCAGATCTTTTTGGCTCCTGAAATTCACTTCCATTCATTGTCTACTAGACAGGACAACAGCCAGGTTGTCAGTTTTGTACAAATATATTTGAAATTGAAAGTACTCCAAACTACATTATTTTCAACGTAAAAAAATTAATCGGCTACCGGCAGCTTTGAAAAATAATGGTAGTATGATTTTACAAGAACTGACATTCTTCAAAACATGTGATTCTGAACTTGTAAAATATACATTTGACAATGTACATGTGGCAACACAGACCACGTGGGTGGGTGCAGTGTTCTAGCTTTCCTAACAGATTATTTCCCATTCCCATTTCCGTATAATTGTTCAGGTTACGTGTTAGTAGCTAGTCTCTTCCAACACGTGTGATGCTGTAGTGTGCGAAAAATGTTGCGAGGTTGTGAATTTCCTTGTAATTGTTAATTTGCGCAATTATTCAACAATGAATGGAACTGAAAACATATATTTTGGACAATTTAGGAAACTTAGTTTACAAGAACAGATTACTGCTATACAAAAGGGAAGGCCAACCCCAACACTACCTGGTCTTACATAAATGCATATAGGCTAATTTGTAGCATGTTTCATTCAAGAAAGTGTCATTTCGTGCTGTTAACTTCTTTCCTCCTCTTAAGAAATATGCAGGAGCCGCCACTGTGTTTCAAGAGGATTAGTAAATATTTTATGAGGTGGTAGTATAGACGAATTCGAATAAAAAATTCCCTCTAAAATGTGTCCAATTTTTATTGGGTACAGAAATATAGCTGTTAGAACGTAACCCAAGAAGATTTAAGCAAAGGAAAATGATTACATTCAATGCACTTTCGTTTAGTGTGTTGCTACTCCGGTTGCTATGGCTTATTTATCGATTGTCAATTTTGTTTTGAAGGTCAAGTTGTGAAGTTGTGCTTTAATGTACATAATTGAATTTTTCAATTGTGATTACTCGTGACAGTATCAATAACACTCGTAACTCACATCAGGGGTTGAAGAAAATCCAGATGCCATTGTGGAGACATATTTTCAAGAACGCTTCTCTGTAAATGGTGTGGTATGGTATGATAAGACAATCAGTTGTTTGGGTCTGTTGTGTTATCGCATCGTCTTACAGGGCCTCGTTATTTAGACTTTCTTCAAAACGAGCTTCCAGCATTATTGGAAGAGGTTCCTTTTGCTACAAGAATGGGCACGTTCTTCCAGCATGACGGAGCCCCTGCACATTCTAGTCGTCAGGTGATACATCATCTAAACCTAAATTTCCCGGAAGATGGATCGGATGAATAGTGCTAAGAAATTGCATCAACTTATTACGATAGAAAAACAAACGGTAATCTGTAATCTGACATACGCTTTATAGTACGAAGTTGAAGAGGATTGCTTGAGATTTTTAAAATAATAGAACAACTGGATAATACCCACGGCAGAGCAATGTCGATAGTTGACGTTACTCGCTGGCTACTAGTCACCAGGCCGTACCGAGCCGTGCCAAACAAAACACAATCGAAATGGTGGTAGTAAAATTCGCGATTATATTCTTAAATAATACACTGCATTAGTCAAGTGCAAGACTTCTGGCTTCTGTTGCATTCAAACAATTATAAAATACGATAATTTGGTCCAGGGAGCATCCGTTTTTGATGCAAAGATAATTTGTTTGGCTTGTTTCTTAAATAAAATTACGAAATGTCGTTCCTGTGCTTAACATTTAATAAAAAAGAAATATTGCAAAACTGTTTTGTCTCGAGACTCATCTAAGTCACGTAATAGGTCACGTAATCTACTTCAATATATTTGCGCAAATATATCTTGTAGCTAACAGTGGTGCTATCTCTCAGTAATGTTCAGAACGAAGGAGGTAGAGAGAGAAAAGAAACAAATTTCTCCCTCCAACGACGCCACACACCAACTTCGTGTTATTATGTTGGCAAGATTGTGTATTTACTTAAATTTGGTGCTAAACGTAACGGCACGGTTCAAAGATACCGTGGGAATTCTCCAGTTTAGCGTAAAATTAAATTATTTTGTTATTATCCTGTTCTATTAATATATTAGACCATCGAAAACGCCTGCAGTGCTTATGGACAAAGTAGGCCTATAACCGATCTTTAGAACACGTGTAAAATTGATTTTTCTGGCCTCTCGTAATAAAACACTCTTCAAATTGATACATATAAAAATTCTTGTGTAATTTCATAAGTTAATTTCAGCTAGCTTTTTTACATCGCTAGAATCTATCAGATTTTCGTGATATTTCTATTGAAGTTAATTACATTTTAATTTTATCGTATTGTTAATTGTGCATTTTATGTGCTTTATGTGTAAGAGTGAATATAAATTAAATTTATTTCACTTGTGAAAACTTTTTATGAGCAAGAGAAGAGAGACAATTTCCTGACATTAATTGAGAGGAAATTTTAACAGCCGTTTAATTAATTGTTAGCGATTCGATCGTCACCGCTCTATGCCCCCATAATTGTAAAATTAGAAAATCGGGCAGCAATTGCTCGTTGCTAGTAACCCAGGTTCAGTTTGCAGCGATAACACTCACACCTAGATTTAGTTAGTAAATTGCATTTGGATCCTATCAGAGGGTATTCGGTTCAGTACCAATGCGGTTTAAAGAGACACCTGAACATAAAACTCGAGATTCTTGTGGTCACATTGTCCAACTAAACTTTTATTTGTAATCATACTTCATTAGTACAGCTAATTAAAAACCATCAGTTACATTGTGACAAATAAAATTAACAGAAGAGATTCTCATTGAGATTCATTTCATGGAACAGAGAGTCGATGACTGTCTATTCAAATTTGTGAATATGGCTCTGGATTTAGTGTCTGAAAAATCAGTGCCTGTATAGAAATATTCTTGTCTTAGATATATTAACTTGCAGTATTTAACGTAAAAATTACTGTATATAAGTTCCAACTGTGGTTTTAAAATGATTATTCGGTGTATTATTTTTATTGTAGTATGTAGGAATAAATACAATACAATAAAAAATACAGTCCACCGCTGTGGAGTAACGGTTAGCGTGCCTGACTGTAAAACGAGTGGGACCGGGTTCAAATCCTGGATGGGACAAGCTACCTGCTGAAGTTTTCCCGAGGTTTTCCCTCAACCCATTAAGCGCAAATGCTGGGTACCTTTCGGCGCTGAACCCCGGCCTCAATTCGCTGACATTATCACCTTCATCTCATTCTGATGCTAGATAACCATAGCAGTTGAAAAAGCGTCGTAAAATAACCATTTACAATCATAAAAATGCAATACAATGTAATTTGTAGTATTTCGACATTGATTAGAAGTTGATTAATAAAATGTAAGTACATAGGGTAAACTGTATAGTGATTGACCACTTAAGCTAATGAATAATAAAACAATGAAATAGCGGAAAACGGTGGTAACTTATTGAGAGAATTTTAAAGGCATTGGGTCAAGTGAAGATTCAGAAACAAATCAAAATCAATAAACAAAAGGAAAAAGAAAATTTTAATGCAAAGATAAATTAAATAAACACAACAAGTCCACTTTTACAGTTATTGACCGTCTACTGTACAGTTATTGACCACACGCTTATTAGTGATTGACCGTCTATGCACAGTTATTGACCACACGCTTATTAGTGATTGACCGTCTACTGCACAGTTATTGAATACTCATTTACTAGTGATTGAACAACACATTTTCACAATTTTCACTTTTTTCTTGTCTGTTTCGTTTCTCTTCTTCTGATCTTTCTCATTAAGAACTATTCGCCACCGGCGTAGCTCTGTCGGCAAAGGTGTTTGCCTGCCGATCCGAAGTTTCGTTCGGGCGCGGGTTCAATTCCCGCTTGGGCTGATTACCTGGTTGGGTTTTTCCGAGGTTTTGCCCAACCGTAAGGCAAATTTCAGATACTCTATGACGAATCCTCGGCCTCATCTCGCCAAATACCATCTCGCTATCATCAATCCCATCGACGCTAAATAACCTCGTAGTTGATACAGTGTCGTTAAATAACCAAGTTAAAAAATAAGAAAACTCTTCTCGCTACCTTTTCTTTCATTTCTTATTCGCTTCCTTTCTTCTCTTGCCTCTTCTTCCATTTTTCTCTTTTGTGTCTTATCAGAAGCAAGTGTGTGCCATTTCTCTGATGTTATTACAAATGGCTTCACCCAGCACTGGACGAGGACCAAAGAACACTTTTCCTTCAACGGGATATTTGTTTCTGGACGCTAAGGTTGCTTTTAGGACACCAAACTTCTTGGCAGCTTCATTTAAATCAAATCCATTGCGGACAGGTTCTGTAGCTTTTCGTAAAGCTTCCCCTGTATAATGCACTTTACCTGGCTTAGGCATTATAATATAGTATCAGTCCTGTAAAAATCCCCATCATTTAACCGATAACATATATAGAATTGGAGCAAATTGGTTATTATTCTAACAAATAATTTATGAACGACCAATCACTGTAGTTTGCGGACATACACTTTATAGTGATTGACCACGGGGCATTTTTATGTCATATAAAAACTTTTACAAAATAATATTCTGTGGACCGAAACCCTATACATTTTCTCACACTGTGAGTGTAAACACGAGCACCAGAATTTATGTATCCTTTGCAGAATAAATAAATTATTGCGTGCATTATTCTTAGCAATTTCTCTAGTTACTTACACTTGTTTACGTTCAGTTGCATTTCCAATCGATTTCAGTCCTCTCAGACAACAGACACTAACTCAGTGGGATGAACAGCGACAACTAGCCACAAATAAGGGTTGTTACTAGAGGTATATGCAGCAAAAAGTGAAATCACGATCGTGGTTTATTCACAATATACTTGAAAAAGGAAGCTGTCAATCACCGTATACTGGTCAATAACTACCTAGATTACCCTATGCTAATTTTATGAGTGAAATATTTTAAGAACCAATTTACCAATTAATCGTTTAAGACACGTTGCAAACATAATTCGAGACCGACTTTCTTTGAAATCTTTTACTAGTAAACAAGTCTTTTGTCGGATACAACTCAAAATTATATTAAAGAATTCCGTCGTAGTAATGTGTTTTAAGAACAGTACGTGTGGGTGTACTGTAATATGCGGTAATGAGAATTATGTTATTTATTGTTCATTAACGTGCTTGCCTTTTCATAGTGGGAAAGTGTTCTGGAATGTATCTAGTATAAGTAATGATTTATACTCTATAATTGGAATAGTTTTCCATCGAACTTTCCTTTAAACATGTTTGATTATTTCCCCCGACGTAAGGGCTTCACGAACATTGAACAATATAACTAGCATCTTCAGTTTAACATATTTTAAGATAAAACTCTTATTTGGATTAATACTGAGTTGTTAAATAAACAAAACGGTTATGATTTAAAGGTGATGCAGTGATATTGTTGTTACCTACACTGAGAAGTAGCCTCATTGAAATAATATGGCAGAAAAAGATGAAGCCATAATTTCTTCTTCTTCTTTTATAAAGGGTGTTTAAAAAATACGGGGCATAATTTCAGGTATGTATTTCCCACATGTAGACAATCAAAATAGTTCATTACAACATGTGTCCGGAAATGCTTCATTTCCGAGTTATGACCTTCACAACATTGAAATTCACCGGAACGTTTTTCTTTCCGCAGGTCGTTGCCGTCAAAGGAGACATTAAGAGGGCACTCTGACAGTTCATTCCGAGGCGAAGGTTACATTCAGTGTTGTGTAGGCGTTAGACTGTGCGACATGTATTCAAATCAAGAGCTGGCAGAGATACACTTCATGTACGGTAAGGCGGACGGCAATTCTGCGCTGGCTCGTCGTTTGTACCACGAGAGGTACCCACAGCGACAATGTCCAGATCGGAAGACATTTGTACGTCTCCATTACCGTCTGTGCGAGTATGGAAAATATAACTCTCCTGGTTTGGGAAGGGCACGACCAAGATCTACTACTCCAGAAGTACAGGAGGAGATTCTGGAGGCTGTGAACATGATTCCATCTATCAGCACACGAAGGGTAGCGTTGCAAGTCAATGTTCCTCATACGACTGTCTGGAGACTGTTGAAAGAGTATCAATTGTATCCTTATCATTTGCAACGTGTACAGGCCCTGTCACCAGCAGATTACCCTGCACGAGTTAGGTTCTGTCAGTGGTTTTGCAGCAGTGTGGTGTAAATCCGAACTTTCCTGCCTTAGTACTATTTACAGATGAAGCACAGTTCACACGAGATTGCATAACAAATTTCCACAATCAGCATGTATGAGCGTATGAAAACCCACGTGCAACTGTTCCATCTCATCGCCAGATGCGGTTCTTCCTCAACATGTGGGCCGGTATCATTGGTGATCGATTAGTTGGACCCCATGTACTTGTAAACAGACTTACGGGGCAGGCGTACACAAACTTCCTGGAAAACACCATAGGCCTACCTCATGTTTTAGAAGACACTCCACTGATCAATCGTCAACATATTCACTTCTTGCATGATGGAGCTCCTGCACACTTCAGTCGTACTGCTCGCCGGTACTTGGATCGAAGGTTTCCTGATCGATGGATAGGTAGAGGTGGCCCAATTGCTTGGCCTCCACGCTCATCTGATCTGAACCCTCTCCATTTCTACTTGTGGGGCATTTAAAATCATTGGTTTATTCGTCTCCGGTGCCTGATTTGGAATCCCTTCGGAATCGAATTGTGGCATGTTCTGAGGACATACGCAATACTCCTGGAGTTTGGGATCGTGTTCGCAGGTCAATGAGACATCGATGTGAGGTCTGTATTCAAGCAGGAGGTGGACATTTTGAACATCTTCTGTAATGACAACGACCTGCGGAAAGAAAAACGTTCCGGTGAATTTCAATGTTGTGAAGGCCATAACTCGGAAATAAGCATTTCCGGACACATGTTGTAATGAACTATTTTGATTGTCTACATGTGGGAAATACATGCCTGAAATTATGCGCCGTATTTTTAAACATCCTATATAGGTCGTAACCTGTTTTTCTTCACGCTTTATCCTGGAAATTCACTAGATGTTGATTGCAGACCATCTTTCCATCTTTGTTGCGGCCTTCCTATACCTCTTCTTCCTAGGGTTTCATGTCCCTGGCTATTTTTGCTATTCTATCATCCCTCATTCTTGTAACATGATTATTCCATTCCTTTTTCTTCCTTTCACAAATTTATTAATGTCTATTATTTCACACTGGTCTCTTACTTCCTTATTTCTCACCCTATCTCTTCTCGTCTTCCCTATTATCGATCTTATTGTATTGATTTCTACTGTTGTATACAGCTAATTTATTTTATTTATTTTTTTGTGGTGGCTCGTGTTTCGGCTCCATAGATCAATATCGGTCTTAACATTGTTTTATATATTTTAACATTTCCTTCTATACTTGGATACTTATTTTTCCATGTTACATCCCTTAAGTAACCTGATACTCGAGCACCTTTCATGACCTGCTCTCTAGCCTCTCTTAATACGTTTGGCGATCACTTGATATAAAGTATTGAAACTCCATAACTTGTTCAATAATTGTCCCTTCTATTTCCAGCTTACATCTTAACGGCTTCTTGGATATAACAGAGTTTTCTCTGTTGAAACTACCATACTGTATAATTTAGATGTCACCATAAATTTATGTAATAATCTCTGTAAATCATCTTCAGATTCTGCTATAAGTACTACATCATCTGCGTAACCTACTATATAATTTTCATGACTTTTTTTCGTAATTTTCGATGTTGATGAACTAAGACATGAATGTGTGTTTTATAAGTCAAATCACCCACAGCAATTATATGTAATCATTTTTATAAAATATCAACGATTTTTATAAAATCCTTTTTGTAATACCATCCAACTAAAACTCGTATCTCTACATAGGCAAGTAAAGTACGGCCATTTCTAGCCTTTAATCGAGGTGTAACATTGGCGTAGAATCTCTATTAAGCGTATGCCTGCATGCGATTCTATAAGCGGAATGTCTCTAGACTCCTGGTCAGAGGCTACAATATACCCGCGCTTGACAGTTCTGCTCTACATTAATAAGTCTAATGTAATAAAACATTATCGATACTATGTGTACAACATTCTTCAGCTTAAGCTACAGACAGGATAATGTTTCACCTTCATACACTTTCAAATAAAGTAATACATGTCGTATGTCGTTTACCAAAGGACACATTATTATATTCACCTCTAATTAAACGTGAATATATAGCTTGAAGGAAAAAAATTGAATAGTTCTACAGAATATGACTACTAAACAATGTTAAACATTAAAATATAAGTGCCCAAATGTAATTACTGTTAATTATACGTAATAATCTATATATAATTTGAACTGGTAATGGAAATTACGGGAAAACGGCTGAACGGATTTTAATGAGTGACCCTCATTTTCATGCCTGGCATCCAAAGTTTTTCGGAAAAGTAGTAGTTTTCAGTGAAATGTCAATTTTCCTACATAATTTTCCTATTTTCCAAAATCCATGTGTTGTCAGTTTTGAGAATTATTTTATTCAATCACTGCCGACTTGATTGAATTTCAGAACAAAACACACACTACAATAAACAATAGGCTATTACACGAAGGCCATGACCTGCAGGATTGCCGACATATTTAGAGCTCAATTCAATTTGTTATTAAAAACTGATTCTGCAGTGTATGATTTTCTGAGTACAGCTGTGTATTGGATATTCAAATCTACGAAACTTGTGGTGGTTTGATGACATTATTACCATTAGAAATTAAATAGTATTATAGTTAATATCATGATGCCTCTATTTTTTCATTAATTGTACATAATATTGATGTTATATTGATGACATGAAAGTGAAACGTTTTGTGGTTATGTAAGTAAATGTAGAGAATATCTTAATTTAGATCTTCATTTCTGTAATTTTCTGAGTGACTGCTATATATAACTACAAAACTTAAGTAAGATAATAATATTGTTATTAAAAATCAAATATGTTTATACTTATTAACCCAGTGGGGTTGGGTCATTTCATATACTTAATGGCGGTGTAGTGTAGATATTGATATGTGTCATTGTCTTCAGTATTGGCTCGAGAGAGCACAAAATTACAGTTCCTAAGGAAAGATCAAAAGGTATTACTTACTGATAAAATAAGAGGCCTAGAAAATTTTGTAGTCTCCAGATAATTTCAGCAGGATCTCTTAGTAGGATAAAATGATTTTACACTCTACATTTCAAGTTCTACATGCAGCATCTATACGAAAATGCTATTGTTCGAAAGCTTAGCAAACCTGACATTTTTTTAACTTTTGCCTACAATCCACAATGACCTGAAATAGCTACTGCTATCGTCCTGACATTGATACTTGCGTTTTCGCATTCAAACTCAAAAACTGAAGTTGGATAGGTTCAAGAAAAAGTATTTGGCCTAAAAAATCCATTCAGAGGGAGTATGTTTCATTATTATGGAAGCAAATAACTATCAAAAAGACAAGTATTCTTCATTGAAAAGAAATCTGAAAAATTTTTATTTGAACTTCTAACGAACTTAGTTTGCAGCAGTATTTGCTGCACAAGCCACTAGTATTATTCTATTTATAATGCATTTTGTCATATTACATAGGATGAGCAGTAGGCAATGTAGTTAATTTTAAGGAGATGTTTTTAGATATTTCAAACAAAAAAAGTTTAATACAATTTTGTTCGTTTTTGCTTCCTTTCGAGAAATAAAAATATATATGAAACATTTCCTAGCGTATTTTGAGAAAGCTATTTAATTAATTCCCAATATGTTCAATCAGTTTAAGAGAGCAGTGCATGAACGAATTTTAGTTTTGCCCTTTAAATGTGCATAAATTTGATCGAAACAAATGCAGTTTTCGTTCTGCAAAGAAATTTTAAAACGTGATGCACTGTGACATTCCTGTAAATGTTCCTGCCTGGAGAGATGCAGCTCAAGTGTAAGAGGAATGGGTGAGACAACGAGAAATGTAAACATAACACACGTCAAGAAATTTGATTTCTTGAATGTAAGTTTGCCGGTTACCATTAATTATATCTGTATAATGTAAAATACTGTATGCTTTTCTTATTGCCTGTGTTCACCGAATATTTAATTAAAATTGAATCGAAGAGTATAAAAATAATATTTTAAATTCTATTCGTTACTTTAACGTAACGTAAGCATATGCATTTTTATCTTTAACTTTAATGGCCAGTTTGTCCAAGTAATGTTTAATTTTGCTTAACGAATGTTAAATTAACAGTCTGTTTATTTTTAATTCTTTGTTAATGTATTTTCCATTTGTTCAACACAATTTTCTATAAGATAACCAACACTTAACTATGACGTCTGTTAGCACCATGAAACTTGCATAAAATGACAACCTGTTATAGTAGGCCACGCTCCATAAACAAACAGTTGACAAATGAAAGTTGTAGGTGACGTGCTGAATAATAATTACAAAGTAAGGTTATATTTCCTCATTGCTATTATGGATACGAAATACGAAAGAAATAAAATAACACTGATGTATTTAAAGAGTCCAAAGTATTTTTTAAAAGTTATATTACCAGTCATAAGCTGAACATTCCCTACAGAGAGACACAAAATATTAATTTCACAACTTCTGTTCGAACATCTGTGGAGACATCAGCCATATTTAACTAACTGTTAAACGAGTTAACTGGCGAAAATCCTACATTTAAAATTAACAAACTGTTAACAATCTGTGAAACCAAACTGGTGTTGAAAACATACAATTTTATTAATTAACAAACTGTTTAGAGTTTAACAGTCGTTACATTTTCTAACAATACTTGGAAAAACTGGCCATAAGAGTTATAATTGTTTTAAAGTTCTGAAGCATAATTATTGTTTATGATCTCTGGCATATTCAATTCAAATGGGAGTGTAGAAATATTTCTTAATCTTTTAAATTTATTTTGAAATTAGCGTTTCTTAATTCATATTCTCTCTGAAATTGTAATTAAAGTTAAGTTGTAGAGTTTATTTTAAAATTTCCAAGATTTTATTTAACGGGAAAAGATTATTCTCCATTTTCCGTTCTCTAACACAAATTAAACACAAAAAAATTAAATGGTTTATCATGTATATTTTTTTCTTACGAGTTTAAAAACAATGTACATGGCAATGACCTTCAACAAGCCAGGTGAAGGAATTGTTCAAAACAACACAACTTAATGTGTACTGGTTGCAGCGTTGCAAGATTTCATAATTCATGTATTTTAAAATGCACGTTTTTCTGAAAAACTATTCAAAACATAGCAAAACAGTATTTCACTTTTTTGTTGCTCTTTACTGAAGGAATCATCCATCAGAATTTGTGGGTGGATGTCGTTATTGGGGCCCCACGTTGGGCGCCATTTGAGGGTGGTGTCGTTGTTGAGTTCCCACGTTGGACGCCATTTGAGGGTGAGTGGTTATTGTGACTACACGTTGGGCGCCATTTGAGGGTGGGTGCGTCTCGGTGTTGCGTGAGAAAGAAACATTCACTCAGGGTAGCCGAGGTACGGTTGTGGTGTAGGTTGATGTCGGGAATAATCCCAAAAAATCTACTTATATAAAAGGCAGTGTAAATTCCAAAACTATAAGTTTATTGTCGTATTCACTTGGTAAACCCTAGAGTATGTATTTCCGGCTGACTTATAATTCAATCGTTGGTCGCAATTCTGTATCGACTCAGTTGCAGCTCTGAATAAGCTCTATCCGATACTATAAATTCAATACTCTGTCCCGTACACTACGATCGAAGCTCCTAAACGTTGGCGAGTAGTCTCGCCGATGACAAAGTTCAATCTATCGAGTCTTCGCCTGAAGAAAGACTATTAAGTTGGGCCGCCGACACGATGAGATGTTGTGATTGTGTCGACACGAAGCGAAAAAGTAGTCCTGTCGACACCAAACGAAGTAGTTATTGTGCCCTGTATGTAGGGCCGCCGACACGATGTGAAGTTGTTTTGCTGATCTCCGCTCCCCGTCACCCTTATTTATAAAAACCTATCCTACGCTAAAACTAACTATTCTATTGGTTAAAAACTACGTCACTTAACCGGCCTAAAATCTATTCCCTATTGGTCCAAAGTGACCTCATAAGCTGGACCAAGATCTCTTCTTATTGGGCGCGAAATATGTCATCTCTAAATTTAAACTTTGGATTTCCCATAACATCAAATTAGTTTGTATATCTCACAAGAATACCCGTTCTTTGGAAAACCCAAGCTTGGCAGTTGCTTTCCACGGGTCCAGTCTAACTCCGGCTTTTACGCATCGCCGAGTGTCTATACACAATCACGCACAAGGTGGCCCTAAATCTGTCCGATGCTGACAAGTGACGAAACACCTGTGTGGGAAGCTAATTCTAACGAAGTCGCCAGAACATCCCCGCGAATACCTGTAATAGAAATATGGAGATATCACTTCGCTAATAAATCGGTCTCTCCCTCTCCTAATTACTGCTTCAAATTAACGGTATTACTTACGGTTAAACCTGTATACCGCTCCTGGTAAATAAATTTATCAATTTAATAGCTTACTAGCCTGTCGGTATATTACAGTGAGACCAAATCAAGTCCATCCACCCCACCCGTCTGCGAGATTCTGATGAGGTGAAAGCCGTCATCTCAGTGCAACTGTCACTGCAGTAGAGCTCTGTGAAGCTGACACTATTGGTTTGTGGGGAACCAGAGTTGCCAACTCGAGAAACGTTATCCCTCAGCTTCGTTAAATTCAGTGACACATAGGACACATTTGTGGTTAACACAAGCGAACGTCAGGAGATCATTGCAAAGCGATTTACCTGCTTACTGCAGCAAGACACCCTGTTAATCAGATTCGCTTAAATAATGGAGCTTAGAATTTAGAGACTCATGATATGGTGCTGAGATTTATATACTGATTTATATCATTCTTAATAACTAGGGCTAGGACTCTGATGAAATTGCATCTTTTTCTAGTAAGCCAGAAACATAGCCGCTTTAGTATTTATATGTTATGTGCTAAACTGAGTGTTTTAAGACGTATTTGTTAGGGCATTTTTTTGCATTTTTGCCTGTTTCAAGTCATAAGAGCATCTTTTGTGTTATTCGGATATTTTTAGGCATTTTCATTTAATTTTGGCCACATACTCCCATTATTAATGTAAAATAATGTTTATTTCCTTTGGTATTTTGTCTACATATTTTGTCCATTAATACTCTTTATTTTTTTTGGCTATTTAACAATGCTGTACCAACTACGAGGTTATTTAGCGCCGATGGAGTTGGTGATAGTTATATGATATTTGGCGAGATGAGGCCGAGGATTCGCCATAGATTACCTGAAATTTGCCTTATGGTTGGGAAAAACCTCGGAAAAACCCAACCAGATAATCAGCCCAAGCGGAAATCGAACCCGCGCCCGAGTGCAACTCCGGATCGGTAGGAAAGTCGTCTTAACCGACCGAGCTACGCCGGTGGCTAATACCCATTATTTTGTATAATATTTTAATCGTTCTTCTACACAAATATTGCCCTTTTAACGTAGTACAACCCATGTAATGGATCAGTCCAACCATCCCTTCGATATAGACTCCTCTATACTTGCTAATTCCGTATAAGAATGGCCTTGTGATGGGCTACATGGAAACTACATCAGGTAAAATAATTAATTAAAGTGTACCACTTAGAAAAAATATGTAAAATTAAATAAACTTAAATGTTGGTACAAGAATTTAATTTAATTACTAGTCTAAATAAGTAGCACAAAACTCCTTTTCCTACTAAGCCAATTTTAGAATGTAAGATCAGTTTTAGGGAATTTTTAAGAGCATTATTGAAAGATTTTTAGGTCATAAATGCATTGTTTTTAGGACATTTTTTTATGATTTATAGATCATCAAAATACTAGCCATTAATAACATTACAAAATATAATTGTCCATGGTCGTATAATTTGTGTGTGTCTGAATTTACCTAGTAATTACAAATCTGTTCTCTTACACACTAACTAAGCTATGACACGGCGCTGCTTCGAGGCAGATTTAAAGAGCTTTGCCACTATCAGTAGAATTACTGTATAATAGTTCATTTTAGAAGTAAAGGAAATTTTTCTTTTTCGATAATTGCAAACTTGGCAAGAAACGAGTCATTTAATGACTGTAACTCTAAATTCATCATATTTCCATCATACGGACTGCACTATACAGAGTGATTTACGAGGATTTACCGCCACTTACGGAGCTTATTTCCGAAGACATTCTGAGCAAAAAATGTCATATAAACATGTCTCCCAATCTCAATATTTTCAGAATTACACTAATTTGAAGTTATTTATAAACTACCATTGAGCTGTCCTTTAGTTTTAAAGGTAAAATAATATTACAGATAAAGAATGAACTATTCAGGAGTATCATTTTTTTAATTAGCTAGTATTCTGAAGCTAAAAATGTGTTGTGAATTCCATAGTTTCTTCGTACAATTTTAATTTTTTTTCGACTTTTAACTACGACAAAATTCGATACTCGATCCCGGAACAATTTTTCCCTTGAATATTACTCGATTGTTCTTCCTCTGACAAATATCGTCAAGTGAGATGTACTGCCTGATAATATTTTATTTTGAATTTTATTCAGCTTCCTACAAGTGAAGGCTGTCTAGAAGACAAAGCTTACCAAAAAACTGTTGTTTTTTGAGTAAATGGTAGGTACACAATTATAATGAAAAAATGGAGAAGGAAAAGAAAAGTAAATAACACAATTATAAATAATTGAAGACGACTAAACAAAAGATCATTAATTCCAGAAGAAACATAAAATTTCCTAGTACGGTATCTATTTGCATATCAGGTGATCACAGTCGTCTATTTAGCATTAGTTGCAAGACCAACTTAAGTGAGCAGATCGCCATAGGAAAGAGATCAATCTATTTACGTGTAGAGATGGTTTCTTAGGATTTTTATAGATCCCTTACTGCAGGCAGAGATACTTCAGTGACAAGAGTTTGTCCTAGACCAAACTGCTTGCAAAAATGAAAAAAAAAAAAAAAAAAAAAAAAACCGGACCGACCCTTGTAGCTGATACAAAAGAATCCTGTGCTGTGTATTGTGTCAAACTGTGGTAATTTCAATATGGATAGTGAAGTCAGAAGTATGTGCTGCTATTTAATGTAAAAATACGCAGTTATCTTTGCCGAATAGAGGTAGAAATGTAATACTGTTCTCCAATCAGGAGATCAATCGTGAAAGGAATGTGGTTACTATTGATTCATCTATTGGAGCCAAGTAGATAGATAATATTATCATTATAACGTCAGTTTAAAAAACATACGCTCTCCTGCATATGTTATTTTCTATATGGAGGGATTAAAAGACCAGGAGATTGACAGTGATCTAATTTTGTAACTAGGGTAGTATAAAAATGTGTGTATCAGTGTTATTGTTTGTGCTGTGAGAGCTAGCCAATAGAGATACGAGTGCCCACATGTGTGACCTTATGACACCTTATGACATCAACATTCATTCACAACATTATCCCGCTGCGTTTCATTCCGCAGAGACTTTCTCGTGGTTGGAGAACAGTATTGATACCAGATGAAAATAAAACTCTCAAAGTTTTTTTTGTCTGTAAGTTTGAGGCACTGAAGGAAACAAAAGACGGCAAGAATCGAACAAATGCAATAAATTTCATTGTTACAATTAATTATACAAGATGGATGTGTTTTGTGTCTAACAACATTTGAATCTGTGACTCTGCAATCAGCTACATGGGTCGGTCCGGTTTTTTTTTGCCACTACTGTACACATCGACCAGAAACTCAATCAGAGGTAAATAAACTGTAAACTGCCGATTATGTTCGGATTTACACTTGTAACGATAAGCACTACCAAAGGCTTTACTGCTTTAAAACAAAAACTCTGACACCAATTGCTTAGCCCTATATTTTATTAATATGTTCCAATACATTGATCTCTATTTAATCCCATGCAATGTATAAACACCATGTACATTCCATTTATATACAGAAATTCTAAATGTTTCATTTATTTACATTTCACCATTTCATTATTATTCAAATAATTTTATACGTAACTAAACTTTAAGCTTCTTGGATTGTAAAGCATATAATAATTTATGAAAATTACAGAAGTAGTTACGTGTCTCCTATGAAGTTTCGTGCGTGTAGTCAAGAAAACTTCAAGAACTTTAAAGCTTTGTGAATACTTGCAAAACAATAAGGCTAGCAGGAAGAGTTTTGTGTATGTTTTAATGTGGTTAGTGAGGAAGCAGGTCGTAAATCAAAAGTTCTCATTTCCGTTGGTTCTTGCAACCTCATCCCTTTATTATAGTTTATATCATCTAATAATATGTATGGTCTTTTACTTAAGATTTTCTGTACATACGTACACAGAAAATCATAGAAGACCATATATACGAATGAACAGTAAGTAACGTCATTAATTTGACGGGGTTATTCTTTGAGGTATTTCAAACAAAAAAGTTTAATTCAATTTCTTCTAATCTTTATATACTTTATCACCTTCCTACTATTTGTTTCTTTGTTTGCTAACAAACTGCAAATTATTTACGCTACTATAAAAAAATGCTTTGCGATCATCATTTTTTTACCTCATATGTTGCTGTTGTTGTTTTCTAATGCCAGGCGTTTGACAATAAAGTCATTTGACCTCTTGCACTTCAATATTTTTCAAAGATATTATCATGGTCGGCCACTGAAGCACAGATTTTGAGGTGTTCCGAATCCATTTCTCGGTTTGAGTTGCACAATGGGCAGTTAGGGGACTGATATATTCCTATTCTATGCAGGTATTTGGCCAAACAATCATGACCTGTTGCCAATCTAAATGCAGCTACAGACGATGTTCGTGGTAAATCGGGAATTAACTGTGGATTATGGTGCAGAGAGTTCCATTTTTCCCCTTAAGATTGTGTTATCAAATTTTGTTTGTTGAAGTCTAAGTATGTAGATTTAATAAATCTTTTCACAGAGTAATACATAGATTTAGTAACAGGTCTGTAAGTAGCAGTGCTGCCCTTCTTTGCTAAAGCATCCGCATTCTCGTTTCCCAGGATTCCACAATGGGATGGTATCCATTGAAATACAATTCTTTTATTGAATGATATTAATTGAGAGAGCATTTTAGTTATTTCTGCTGCTTGAGATGAAGGTGTGTGTTTAGATAGAATAGCTGCTTTGGAGTCTGACAATATAACTGCATTCTTAAATTTATTGATGTGGCATAGAAGATTCCTGAGACTTTCACTTATTGCAACGATTTCACCATCAAAACTTGTTGTTCCATATCCAAGAGATCTATAAAGTGAGAAGAGACAGCACGTAACACCTGCACCGGCACCTTGTTCTCTGGAGATCAAGGATCCGTCGGTGTATAAATGAAGCCAGTTTTGTGGAGGGTTCTTAATATTAATTGTCTCTAAAGACAATTGTTTCAGTATTTCAGTGCTTACTTCTGATTTCAGTATTTCTTCTGTTAAATTTAGATTATATTCTATATTTAATAGAGTTAAAGGGTTTGGTTTATTTTGTAAGTTTTCTTTTAAATTCGGGATATTGATTTTCTGTTTTAATTCTTGAGCCATGGATATGAAACTTTTTCGAGTTTTCAATCTACAGAGAGGACTGTATGAAAGCCAATTATTTCCTGGTAATCTGATAAGTTTTTCATATTGAATCAGTGCTTTTTCTTCTATTGTCATTGTATTACTTCATATATAGTCAACTGAAAATGGCGGCTACATTCAAACGTTTTGATGAAGCTAACATTAGTGAAATATGATGAAAGAGTGATGGAGCGGAGAAAAATTCTCTCCGGTGCCGGGATTTGAACCCGGGTTTTCAGCTCTACGTGCTGATGCTTTATTCACTAAGCCACGCCGGATACAATCCCGACGCCGTTTAGAATCGTCTCAGATTAAGCTCCATCTCTTGGGTTCCCTCTGGTGGCCGCCCTCTGCACTACGTCATAGATGTCTATGAACGCAGGACCGAAGTCCATACATGTGTTGAGGTGCACTCAACCGTGCTCCCCTTCGTCACTCCCTCTATGTGGATACATGTATGCATGAGTGACTGTTTGGCCGGGATCCGACGGTATGGGCGCCGTCTTAAATCACAAAGTGATTTATTACGCATATCATATATATATATTGATGTACCGAAGTACATATGATATTTCCATGCAGATATTCTGCGTCATCACATGATGAAAGAGTGATGGAGCGGAGAAAAATTCTCTCCGGCGCCGGGATTTGAACCCGGGTTTTCAGCTCTACATGCTGATGCTTTATCCACTAAGCCACGCCGGATACAATCCCGACGCCGTTTAGAATCGTCTCAGATTAAGCTCCTGCGTTCATAGACATCTATGACGTAGTGCAGAGGGCGGCCACCAGAGGGAACCCAAGAGATGGAGCTTAATCTGAGACGATTCTAAACGGCGTCGGATTGTATCCGGCGTGGCTTAGTGGATAAAGCATCAGCACGTAGAGCTGAAAACCCGGGTTCAAATCCCGGCGCCGGAGAGAATTTTTCCGCTCCATCACTCTTTCATCATGTGATGACGCAGAATATCTGCATGGAAATATCATATGTACTTCGGTACATCAATATATATATATAATATATATATATTAGTGAAATAGAATTTCAGTAAGTCAATTAATATTTAATTGTATTAGAGTACTTTATTTCTTCTAATCTTTATAAACTTTCTTCTAATCGTGTAATAGTCAATTAAATCCCACTCTAGTTTTGATTTTCTCTTGTGAGATAGTGTTGATAAAGATTATAATACTCGTACGTTAAGAATAACGCAGTTATATTCGTTCTCGTGTGCTATTGTCGATTGATGAAATGGGTTGTGGGGAGGAATTGCTTGTGTGTACTAGCCGAGCCAATAAGCTTCGTTTACGTTCATCTGTCATGACGTTTGGACGTTGATTTTGACTTTGTCAGTATGTTTTATCACTACTCAGCTCCATGTCTATACGCGTAAGTCCCGGGGATACCAGATAATATTATGATAGCTCCATCCCGTGTTCCAATTATCTCGATGTCTAATTATCTGATCATTCCTAGCTTGTAACAGGCTGATAACAAATTGCGTAAACAACCGATCTTCTGATTCTACGACTTTACGATTGTATCTACTTGAATATATTGTGTATGCTCGAATTTAATTTAACAATTGAAGCGTTGGGCCGAATAACGGTCTATGTTACAATTTTTCAAAATCGAGTTTTTAATGGAATAATGCTCTGTATAGTCTTACAAAGCTGACACAAAAAAATCATCTTCTTCTTCTTCTTCTTCCTTCAAGTATTAGGCCAAATGGTCTGTTACGATCTCACAGTTGAATTTTCAATCCAGCGCTTTTTTGGACGACCGAGAGATCTCTTCCCGTCTGGACGATAGTGGAGCATGACTTTTGGGATTCTATCTCTACGCACGCGATTCAGATGATTTATCCAGTTGTTCCGGTAATGTTTTACGTGATTAATTACAGGTTCTAATTGTAATTCTTCCATTACATCTTCATTGCGTTTGTGATCCCATTTCGTATATCCCGCTGTATATCTCATAAATTTCATTTCATTAGCCGTTATTTTGCTTTCGTCTTTCTTCCTCAATGTCCATGCCTCACTGCCGTAACAAAGTACAGGTCTCGCCAAGGTCTTGTATAGGCGAATTCTAGTATGCCTTTGTACTAGGGAAGGTTTCATAATGTTGTTAATTATTCCCATTGTTTAGGTGTATTTAGAAATGTTGTGTGAAATGTCTACTTCATCGAAAAAAGATTCTGTGTATCCGAGATATGCTAAATAATTTACTCTTTTTGAATCTAAACATATTTTGCTAGGCACAGGATATTTTCCGCAGAAGGCCATAATTTTAGTTTTTTCTTTATCGATTTTCATATCATATTTAATTCCAATTTTGTTAAAATTAAAAATTGAACGTTGTAATTCATCTTCTGAGGATGCCACTAGAGCTAAATCGTCTGCATAAAGTAATGAATCTAGTTGTAAATGTATATTGAGTTGTATATATCCAATTGTTTTTCAATATCTGTATCAGAGGCGCTTCTACACAAATTACAACCAAGAATTTCTTGGTTGGAACAGCGGTCTATGTCACTAATCGCTTCTAGCGTATCCAGTTGTTTACATCGTATCGAGAGTTTTTGCACGGGAGTTCGGTATCTTTACGAATTTTGGGTACAGAAACTGTGAATCAGCTTTCGGTTAATATATTACGTAAAATGGACGACTGCAAGACAGTGACGATTTCTATGGTAGATATTGATTCGCTAAATAAATCTAAAAAAAAAAAAGGATCCAGACAAATTAATAGTAATACGTGGAAAGATGTGTCACGAAAGTCGCTGAGAGACAGTGGTTTTCAGTATACAACAAGGAACACGAAGTCGCAAGTTAGTGCGAAAGATCCCCAAGTAATGTAAGTTCCCGTCTGTTACTGTATTTTTGCAGTATTGTATTAATTGTACTCTAATTTACACTTTACCTAGTGTTAGTTGGATTATGTTGTGTTTTGCCACTATAGTTTATCTCAGAATTTTATCAAAATATTTCGTTTCAGAAACAGATACGTGGAAATTCTTGTAAGGAGATGTGATCACAGCTTGCTACTGACTTCAAAAAAGTAGCTGTTTAAAATGTATTACTGTCTTACAGTTAACATTTAAAAACTTTGGTTGTTATTGTCTTCATTATTAATAAAATCTATATTTAACTGATAAGGCATCTTGGGATGGATACTGAATAATCGGGACTGGGGTTCAAATTCCATTCCCCAACAATTTCTCAACTGTAATATTTAATGCTGCAGTTATTTTCTAATAATACTTACTTACTGGCTTTTAAGGAACCCGGAGGTTCATTGCCGCCCTCATATAAGCCCGCCATTGGTCCCTATCCTGAGCAAAATTAATCCAGTCTCTACCATCATATCCCACCTCCCTCAAATCCATTTTAATATTATCTTCCCACCTACGTCTCGGCCTCCCCGAAGTTCTTTTTCCCTCCGGCCTCCCAACTAACACTCTATATGCATTTCTGGATTCGCCTATATATTTTCTAATAATAGTGTTATTATTTCATCAATATTGTATGTTTATTCATAATATGACATTGAGTGTAATTTTAATAAATAACATGTTGTTAATTCGTATTATTATATAACATTTAAAAATAAATGTCATAATCAGTTTCTTCATAATTTAACCTTTTTATTGATTTTATATTTTTCATAATATTCTGATTGCATAAAACTCTTTATTGTCTGTATTCACTAGTAACTAGTAACTTCTATGATGTATGTATAATATACCTTTCAATTACATTTCGCTTAGTGTACAAAACATATTTATGGAATACCGGCCGATAGTAAATTTATGACCGGAATTAAGATATAACAATTTTGTTCCTCCTGCATAAATTATCAGATTGTTGTAACATAGGCCGTTATTCGGCCCAACGTTTCAATTATTTATTTACGATTCACATTTAATGTCCTACTTCCTTTATATTTTTGAAACTAGCTACAGCAGCGTTTCTCAAACTATGGTCCGCGGACCACCTGTGGTCCTCGAGGTCTACCCTTGTGATCCTTCAAAAAAGGCAGAAGAAAAAATAAAATTGAAACGAATTGCGTATTACTCTACAGCTGAAAATCTCACAGTTTGGAAATGATACATGGCAATCGCCTTTCACTTTTTCTCTCAGTACTGACATTTTATGAAATTTATTACCCTATCCATCCACTGACTTCCCACTTTACTCTCAATAACAAAAGTGGAATTTAAAGCACTATGAACGTGTTCTTTCTCGTCATCTTTTCCCTGCTTATCTGGCACCGCCCCTGTAATCCAGCCAGGAACCACCCAAATACATAACAGAGGACCAAACGTTTTCATGTGTTTATGACTTTCTTAATAGTTTTGCAGACACCCAGTCTGCACATTGAAATGGTCACGTACTGTACGTCGTACACCAATAATACAACTCTGAGGTCACAATTGAAACATATTTTCCGAGTAAATATAACTAATTTTCATTGGTTCGTGATCACTTTTATTGCGATATTGAAACTAACAAACTTTCATTGAGTGAAAGAGGACAGTTAATTGAACTCTCGAATGAAACCGGACTTAAAATGAAATGCGAAGCTGAAGACATGGTGAATTTCTGGGCAGCATCACAAGTGAAAAGAGAATACAGTGAAATGTACAATGGTGCTTTAAGGATTATAATTTAGTTTGTTTCTAGGTATCTGTGTGAGAAAGGGTTTTCCTCACTAACTCTAATAAAAACAAAGTTAGGCTACCGAAATCGACTCGATGTATGTGATGATCTCCGACTTAAGTTTACCAGCATCAGTGGCGTATACTGGTTAAAGGGTTTCGGCTACCGCTGACCCTATTATTACACAAAATATATCTAACAATTACTTATTTTTAATTACTATGGTAAAACTAATAATACAAAATTATTACATTATGTTATATTATAAACTTTTTCTTTTGTAATTTCCTTGGGCTACCGCCGGTAGCCCGCAAAATACGTCCCTGACCAGCATATGTCCAAATATAGAACAACTGTGCAAGAATCGGCAGACCCATCCATCTCATAAATGCGAGCACCAACATTTATTCATTTTTTTTGTTAATAAGTTAAAGATTATCCAAACTCTAATAGCCTTGAGTTATTAAAGAAACAAAAATGAATTTTATTCTATTAACATTAGCTTAATTAGTTAATACTAATACAAAATTAATTAAATTAAATTAATTTTAAACAATTAATTTTACTTTAAAATATAAGTATATTGATATTAAAATATATTACAAAAATCATAAATTTGCTTCCGAAGGGAACAAGAGTAAGGTGGTCCGCGGAACTGTTCTGACTTAAAAAAGTGGTACCAACTTCAGAAAAGTTTGAGAAAGGCTGATCTACAGTATTAAGGAATATCAATAACGTTATGAAATCATTTCTGTAGAGCTTGACATCCCATTCGTGGCCTGCGGATTGCAATCTCGCTACATCGTCCATCAGGTGGATGCTTCGGTACACTGGAACTATTTTTCATACGCGGCGCCGGCCGCAGCACCGAGTCGTGTGACAAGCACTTGACAACTGCAGCTGCACGGCAGCGGTCTGCTGAACACCGTGTCAGCGGCAGATGGAGCCCCTCCATGCCACTGCGTCATATGATTAAAGACACATTAGCCCCAACTTCACATACTGTGTTGTTCAAGTGTCATGCTAGTTATTAAAACGTTAACTCATGTGTGATGTCACAATTTACTAATGATATAAATCGGCTTTCAAATCTCTTGATCCCGCAGAGGGCGGTCAGTGGCCGCGAAGTGAAAAATGGCGTGTTGCGCGTAATTACTTCTGCACTCTACTGCCGAATTAATGCTTATTTGAACGAAAAGCAAGTTATGACTGACGAGCGTTGAGTGGCGGACTGAAGAGCGTGAAAATCATCTATCCAGATATCCAGACATATAACTCCGGAATTAAAATGATCAATGCTTTTATTTTAACTTCATTGCCTTCCATGTTATAGGCCTGCTTAAGGGGAGAGGATGGTATTTTTTTTAACCTTTTTCCAATTTGGTGTAAAATATTAATTTTTTGTATGTAGAGAGCTCATAGCCGTGGCAACTCAACCAAATAAAAATATCTTGAAAAAAAAAATTATTTAGGGACCCAAATTTGAAAAAAATATACCCAATGCAGGATTGTACTAAAATGAAATATCTAAACTGTTTTTAAAGGTAGATTCAAACAGTTTTTTGCAATGTATTTGCAAACGCATGTTCTACAAATTGTCTGTAACAGAATTTTGATATTAGTCCCTATGTTTGTAAAATAAACAATTAAAATTTAGTAACAATTTTCTGATTTCCTTTCTTGCAAACAAACGGACGTATTTTAAAAATGAAATCAATTAACAAAATTCAGTTACAGAGAAAAGTTTTCTAGTAATCTAAAGAATGTGTGTTCTAAATTTCATGTATGTATCTTTAATAGTCCAGAAATTATATCCATTTTTGTCTGGCAATGTAGCAAAAAAAAAAAAAAATTAAGTTACTAGAAACCGAAAAAAGCGGGCGTGTGATTTAAAAATCCATAGCGTAGGAAGTTTAAAAATGACGTCTCAACATCCGATAAGGGTACAAATACCCACACAATATTATGCTATGCATTCCACACATATCACAGAGTATGTTAAAGAATTTTTTTCTTAAATTAACTCATTTTTCACCAAAAAAATACCATCCTCTCCCCTTAAAGATGTTAGATTATGGCTGAATTGCAGGGCAACATTTTTGTGTATCGTTTACCTTCTCCATCTGTATTGAAATCATACCGTTGGCTAATAAGAATAAAAACCTCGTATCTCAATTTAAAAAAATGGCTTAATCGGAATATAACCTCGTATCTCAATTTAAAAAAATGGCTTAATCGGAATATAACCTCGTATCTCAATTTAAAAAAATGGCTTAATCGGAATATAACCTCGTATCTCAATTTAAAAAAATGGCTTAATCGGAATATAACCTCGTATCTCAATTTAAAAAAATGGCTTAATCGGAATATAACCTCGTATCTCAATTTTAAAAAAATGGCTTCTCAATTTAAAAATGGCTTAATCGGAATATAACCTCGTATCTCAATTTAAAAAAATGGCTTAATCGGAATATAACCTCGTATCTCAATTTAAAAATGGCTTAATCGGAATATAACCTCTTATCTCAATTTAAAAAATGTAATCGGAATATAACTCAATCTAAAAAAATGGCTTAATCGGAATATAACCTCGTATCTCAATTTTAAAAATGGCTTAATCGGAATATAACCTCGTATCTCAATTTAAAAATGGCTTAATCGGAATATAACCTCGTATCTCAATTTAAAAAATGGCTTAATCGGAATATAACAATTTTAAAAAATGGCTTAATCGGAATATAACCTCGTATCTCAATTTAAAAAAATGGCTTAATCGGAATATAACCTCGTATCTCAATTTTAAAAAATGGCTTAATCGGAATATAACCTCGTATCTCAATTTAAAAAAATGGCTTAATCGGAATATAACCTCGTATCTCAATTAAAAATGGCTTAATCGGAATATAACCTCGTATCTCAATTTAAAAAAATGGCTAAATCGGAATATAACCTCGTATCTCAATTAAAAAAATGGCTTAATCGGAATACAACCTCGTATCTCAATTTAAAAATGGCTTAATCGGAATATAACCTCGTATCTCAATTTAAAAAAATGGCTTAATCGGAATATAACCTTGTATCTCAATTTAAAAATGGCTTAATCGGAATATAACCTCCTATCTCAATTTAAAAAAATGGCTTAATCGGAATATAACCTCGTATCTCAATTTAAAAAAATCGGAATATAACCTCGTATCTCAATTTAAAAAATGGCTTAATCGGAATATAACCTCGTATCTCAATTTAAAAAAATGGCTTAATCGGAATATAACCTCGTATCTCAATTTTAAAAAATGGCTTAATCGGAATATAACCTCGTATCTCAATTTAAAAAAATGGCTTAATCGGAATATAACCTCGTATCTCAATTTAAAAAAATGGCTTAATCGGAATATAACCTCGTATCTCAATTTAAAAAAATGGCTTAATCGGAATACAACCTCGTAACTCATCCGTAAAGAGTAGTGCTGTTGATCGATCAAAATATTTAATCGATTAACTATTTGAATTTAATCGATTAATCGAGTTTTGATCGAGTTGAAAAAATGTTTTAATATACTGTAATACACAATTATTGTTAAATTTAACTTGTATTCGGTGATAAGCATAAGTATTAAATTAACGTTGTATATCTGTATATTTTGTATCGTTATATTACAAAACAACTATTTTAATTACTTACTTACATATTTATTATGAGCTTATAATTTATTATGTCAATTTCTCCGGGAATTTTTGAGACAAACATAAATAACAAAAAGTAGTATGAAGACTCACCTAGTTAATACTGCTTCATCCATGATTTTAAACATGTGAGTGCATTCACATGCTCCGAATTAAGTGCCGCTCTACGTTTAGTAACAATGTTTCCTGTTGAATCTTTCGTAACTACTTTTAACATTTGAATATAAATAATTGATTAAATGGCGATCTTACTCGTGTTAATTATGTGAATTATGGGAATTCTAACGATTTTGTCACGTTAATTGTACACGTAAGGCTAACATAATTAACACGAGTAAGATCGCCATTTAATCAATTAAATGTTTCCTGCATCACTAAATACGAAAAAAAAAAAACTTTTTTCTGTCAAGCACTTCTCTACGATAGTTCAGTTTAAATCCAAACGTTTCACTGAGTTTACCTCTCAAATTCTCATAATATGTCACAAATGGAATTTACACTTTTCACAAACCACAGAAAACTGATTTTTTTTTCTCTCTATCAAACTAAACACACAACCTTCATATACAAACTCAATACAGAAATTGCAACTGCAAACAGAAGACTGGCCCCTGTTGTAATCGAATTACCAGATTTTAAAAAGAGAAGAAGGTAGTTACGCTCTCACTTGCACACAGTGTAGACATGGCTATTTTATAAAGGATGAGGGGAACGAATCCCAGAAAAGTATGTATTTCATATGCTAGGAAGATGAGCTGACAACAAGGTGGAAGTTTTCTTGGAAAACCATAAAACTTAATAAGGGTTTCGCATTTTGTTTTAACTTTCAATAGAGGTAGACTAGGTCACTGCCCTCATATTTCCATCTCTTTCTGAAGTATTTGTACAAAGTATTTCCCTAGTTTACCTAGTTTACAGTTATAAAGTAATAGTGCTCTTGTGCTTTTAAGTAGGGCCTAAGGAATTTCCGAGAGAGAAATATTGTCGGAATTTTTAGTATAAGTTTGTATTAACAAAATAATAATTAATATCAACTACAACCGATTCATTTTAATCGACTCGATTATTAAATTAAATATTTTTGATCGATTAATCTTACAACAGAAATTGATCGATTAATCTATTAGATTAATCGATTAAATCCCATAACACTAGTAAAAAGTGTAGAAACAACTGTTTCTGTAATGTGCTGCACTTTACTGGCAAAATATCAAACCTCGTATGTTGCGGTGTTCCCATGTTTAATGTGAAAACCAGGTATGTGAGAGGCATTGCAACAGGGATTTATGCTAACAATTTCTAATTTTCAAAGAAGATAGTGTAACGATGTAGATTGAAGTAAGTATTAACTTAGTTTGAGAAATGAAATTATGTTTTTTTTTTTCTTAATTTCCCAGGATAATTCGTTTACAAAAATCAGATAAGATGAAAGCCATGTATGTAGGTTTAAATATTTGGTTTAAAATGTAGATTACGTACCTTGAAAAAACACTGTACAGAGTTACACTGTTTGATTTCATGTTTCCAAAACAACTAAATGTTCTGTAACATGACAGCTGTCAAACGCCAGCATAGCAGTAAACGATTTGGTCACGTTAATTGTATACGTAAGCCTAACTGGGAACTCTCATTGTGCATGTAGTTGATTTAAACTACAACCAATACTAATCCAATGCAGTGCTTAATTGTTTAACAACAAGCATATCAAGAATGCAACTGTAACTGAATGGTGACCATCGGTGTACATCAGGTGTAGAGCGTTTGCAGCTGATCTCGGACATGGGTTACAATCTCGCTTAGGATGATTACCTGAGCCGCTTCTTTCAAGCTTCTCCCAAACTATAACGTGAATGTGAAGTAATCCATAGGGAATTCTTGGACTAATCTTCAGCTGCTTGTTTATGCGGATGACGTGCATATGTTAGGAGAAAATACACAAACTATTAGGGAAATTTTACTTGAAGCAGGTAAAGAGGTAGGATTGGATGTAAATGTCGAAAAGACAAAGTATATGATTATGACTCGTGACCAGCTTATTGTACGAAATGCAAATATAAAAATGGGAAATTTATCCTTTGAAGAGGTGGAAAAATTCAAATATTTTGGAACAACAGTAACAAATATAAATAACACTCAAGAGAAAATTAAAAGCAGAATAAATATGGGAAATGCCTGTTATTATTGGGTTGAGAAGCTTTTGTCATCTAGTCTGCTGTCAAAAAATCTGAAAGTTAGAGTTTATAAAACAGTTACATTACCGGTTGTTCTGTATGGATGTGAAACTTGGACTCTCATTTTGAGAGAGGAACAGAGTCTAAGGATGTTTGAGGATAAGGTGCTTCGGAAAATATTTGAGGCTAAGAGGGATGAAGTTAAAGGAAACTACAGAACGCATTGTATTCTTCACCTGACATAATTATGAACATTAAAGCCAGACGTTTGAGTTGAGCAGGGCATGTAGCACGTATGGCCGAGCTAGAAATGCATATAGAGTGTTAGTTTTATAATTTAAAAAATATTTTCGAAATAAAACTTTCTGGAAGTTTCCAGTGATCTTTTAGGATAAAGAGTTATGGGCACTCGTCTGAATAGCATCAATTTGGACATACAGAGCGTTCGCCTACGGGTGAGGCCAGGAAAGCGGCATGTACTGATACGCCGCTTTGTGCGCGCAGTTGTTGAGACACACTCGACAATCAAGGTCGACAAGTTATCAGTTGTGAGCCAGATGTTGCAGTATTTAACACGTACAGTGCAGTTTCTTGACACAGTTGCTTAAATATTCAGAGTGTATATAAAATTTGTTAACAATGCAAAACGCAAAATTCACGCATGAACAGAGAGTTTTTATGTATGGTGCATATGTGAAAACAGAGTCATGTAGAGAGGTGCGTAGGCAATTTGAAGTGAAATATTCGGGTGCTCCAATTCAGGGTAGAGAAACTGTTAGACGTCTTGTTAACAAATTAAGGACAACAGGGTCGCTAAATGCTACAATCCCTAAGCGAAAACGAAGAGTATTGACGGGAGAAAAAATTTATGAAATCAGTGCATCATTTACACGCTCTCCTAATAAATCTCTAAGATGTGTTTCACAGGAAGTTAGTGTTTCAAAAACATCAGTCTTTACTGCTGCTGAACTTTTAAAATTAAAACCCTACAGAGTACAGTACAGAAAGCGGAAGCTTACGGATAGACGATTCCCTCAAGCGACACCGCAGGCAGGCCGCTTTCCTGGCCCCACCCGTAGGCGAACGCTCTGTACAAATAAACTGTTATGAACTAAGCTGTATACCCTATAATGGAAGAAAGGACTGCCATTGTAATTTCGCAAATATTTTGTATCCAATGTTTGAAATACTGTTATGCAATTGGTAGGTTAGAAAACAGTACGAACGTTTATCCTCATTGATCGTTCTATATCTCTGCACAAACTAGTTTCGAATTCGTGTTGTACTTCTGTATCTGCAACAGATTTAACTGTCGAAAGTTTCGCTGTATCAACAATGCTCTTTTCCCAATCACAACACGCTTTATAGGAGACTGGGGAATGTGGTTGTACACATGTTTACATGCGTCTGTTTATCGACAAGCTGCCATATTAATGACGGAGGCATGTGACAGTCCGATATATAGTTTTCATTCAGCCCGTATCACCGCGCTGCCGACACAATACCAGTTGTGTGTATTGTGAAAATGACAATGGAAATTCAATTGAGTGTGCAGTGTGATGGTGGGAGGCAAACAGGTATTCCGAACCAACATCGCGATTGGAAGAGAGGTGCTCAGTTTAATCGACATTATCGCAGACCGCATCGTCACCAAATCAGTCTGTTTAAACACAAGCCACGTTTCTCTCAAATCATCAACTATCATTCTGATACTCACTGACACAATTGTTTTGCGCTCCGCATTGTACGCCGCGGTTTGCGCGCAATCTTGAGCTGCATGAAATCCAAATCTAAGTAAATACCGGTATATTAATGTGCTGTGTGTCCATTCAACAAGTTTATGAAGCCTATTATATACAGTGTGTTTCCGAGGTGGTGTTAGGGATGATGGCGGTATGTATGACGTTTTCATGTTCGAGGAAAGATTGAAAAAGCGAAACGTAGTTGACTTTTTTTTAATTTCGAGAACATGAAAACAAACATAGCTTTTTAATTTCGCATCAAACATACCGCTGTATCGTACATTATTTTGTGCGAAGATCGTTTATTACATACCTGAAAGACGAATTTCTAATTAGTTGCAATGAAATCTCCATCTTGGTTTCTGTTTAATGACGGCACCTTCGGAAAATCAAAATATCTTTCTTCAACATTGTTGCTATAAAATGCTTTCTGTGTTTACTATACTCCAGCAGGTCGTGATATACGTCTGTCTTTTTTCCCCCGTCTATAAATGCGAACTTAAAACAAACGGTAAGGTTATGTAATGATTTATTTTTCATTTTAATACTTTAACAATATTATTTATATCACATATTGCAGTAATAACATCGGCATCTGGAATCTTGTTGATTTTTTTCACGTCTTCCTTAATGTTACTTGTATCAGGAATGCAATAAGTTTCGTGGAGTAGTAGACTTTACTTAATTTTTGCAAACATTTAAAAACAATAATTAACATTGCAATTTAGGTGAAATTGCAGTGGTAAGTTTCAGTTTATAATTATTACTATGTTAAACGTCTCTAAAAATAATATGTTAAAAGCCTAAAGCAGTAAAATGAATGTCGCGCTTAAGTGGTAAGAATATGGAAACTGTTATGTGTGTTACGTTGGGAATACTGAATGTGGTATTTCACACTTACCGCGTATTGGTTCTGTGCGGAAAACAAGCAAATACGCACGATCTCGCACAAAAATAGTTGTGTGGAAATGGAATTGTAATTTGCCACCACGTGCCCTCTTACCTTTAACTTTTGGATAGTCGTGGAAAGATGGTATGGTCCAGATATCTCCTACGTGGGTACTTGTCCCGATACAATCTGTGAGCTTGTCTACTGTTCCCATTGGCTCATCCGTACTCGAAAATCAGATCTGCTTATTCCGCTCTCATATACTTCTCCATTCACTAGGAATGATCGACTGGACACTGCAATTTGTACACATAGACTGCTGTCTACATATCAGGACCGACCATGTCCGTTACACATTACACTATCTGCATTGCTTTAGTGTAGTTTCCTGTCCCCATCCCTCAAACAGCGCACTGAATGGAAGACAACGTAAATTACGTCAGATGAATACAGTATGTGCAAGATGTACAGATAAATACACAGAGGAATAAAATTATTTCATTTCCACAGAACTATTTTTGCTTGTAACTTTCGACTCGGTCATTTCCGGACCAGGGTTCCTTATCTCAAATTGATACATGAGCCCTTCGCCGTCATCCCTGAAAGTTTGTAACACCACCTCGGAAACATCCTGTATAGGCTTACACAATACAGAGTGTTTCAAAAGTAACAGTAAAAAATTTGGGGATGAGAAGTAAAAATGAAGAAAAGCAAAGAAGTTCCAGTAAACATGGGTCCGCAAGTTAACCGTTTACGAAATAATTACATTTCTTTGCTGGTTAGGACCGCCAGTGAACCGAGCCCCTGGATACAAAGCGGCAACATAATATGCTTTTTAAGTATGCCGCACTCTCTCAACTCCATTTCCTTCTAAATGTGAGACGATGTCTAAACAGACGATATGGTGATCGATGGATAGGTAGAGGAGGACCTGTACCTAGACCACCGAATTTAAATGCTTTGGACATAACAGACATCACCACACCTGAAGTATTGCAGCATCGGATTGTAGATGCCTTCCAGCAAATGAAGACTGACCCAGAATTGCTCGAGCGCATTGTTGGGTCTTTGCGGAGAAGACTAGACAGACGTATTCAAGCGCATGGTCAGAATTTGAACACCTGCTGTAAAATCCTTCAGTTAACATGTTCAAACTGTACTGTACCTTGTTTATTCACATTTGTATTCTGTTATCGTTCTTTAACGATATACTGTAAATAATATTCACGTTATTTATATTCTGTTATTGTTCTTTCGCGATATAAATAATCTATATTTTATGTAAGTAATTATTACAATATAAATAACCATTTTTTTGTAAAATAGGTTATTTTATTTTAATAATTAATTATATATTATATAATAGCCTATCTTATATTAATTAAACAAACCGATATTAATCATTTATATTCTGTTATCGTTCTTTAGTGATACTGTATAAATAATATTGTTATCGTTCATTAGCGATATAAATAATATTAAAGTTATAATTTACATTCAGTTACCATTCTTTAACGATATAAATAACATAAATTTAATATTAGGTTTGGAACAATACAGTTGCATGTTTTGGTGTTAGTTTTTTCTTTTTATAAGTTATAATTACATTATACTATCTTGAAACACAATAAAATGAAAAGGAGTGACGAGGAATTGAACCTGAGACGTTGACATTTAAATTCCGACGTTCTTCCGACTGAGCTATGAGGGCACAAGTATAGAAACATTTGCGCAAAAACTGGCCCAATCCTCCTCCAAGATTTTCTGATGATTTGTAGAAGCTAATCCAGAATGCGGGGGGTAGAGGATAATTGGGATTTCCCGGTCTTTGGTCGTGTAAAAAATCCTGATAGAACTAATATTTAACCCTTGCGGTGAATTTCGGTGACGTCCGGAGGGCCCAATTAGTCAAACCCACTCTCCTCATCTCCACGCTTGGTCCCCTGGGATCAGGGGTTGAAATTATGAATTTTACTGTCTCGTGATTGATAAATTAAATAAAATTGTCACTGCTTTTGTTGGAATTGGTATTAAGTATTCAGATCCCCCAACCAGCACAAAATGCATTATCTCGTAAACGACTAATTTCCGGACCTATGTTTACTGGAACTTTTTTGTTTCTCCTCGTTTTCATTTCCCATCCCTACATTTTTACCACGACTTTTGAAACAACCTCTATATTTAGCACAGAATCTCTGCTCGTGTATAAAAATATCATAAATTTAACTAATGGACTGAACTTGTGGATTAATTATTCTATTTGTCATATGAAATTAGGGGGATTGGGGTAATTTGAGTATAAATAAGTCTTGGGTAGAACACTAAATGAAATGAATGAATGAACCTAAAGTCGGTCTGAGTAGCGTAGTCGGTATAGCGCTGGCCTTCTGTGCTAGAGCTCGAGATTGCGGATTCGATTTCGGCCCAGGTCGATGGCATTTAATTGTACTTAAAAGCGAAAGTCTCATGTCAGGAGATTTACTGGCATGTAAAAAACTCCTACGGGACAAAATTCCGGCACACCGGCTACGCTGATATAACCTCGGCAGTTGCGAGCGTCTTTAAATAAACCGTATTTATTTATTTATAACATACATCACAATAGGGGCTTATTAATTCCGCTCTAGACATCGCTACTTTCACAGACCATACGCTGATCAATATACTACTTCAATAAAGTTCACAAGTGTCGATTCAAGCCAGCAGTGATACTATGATCACTAAGGAGCGGATTTCTATGTAATTAAATATTGTTTTTGCGTGTGACAAAACACAATTAACAAAGTTAAAAATTCCGAACATGAAGTTTCAAGTGTAAAACCCGAATTTTATTTCACAAAAAACACATATTTTCACAATAAAATTATGTAAATACATATTTTCAGGAAATCTATTATAAACATAATAAATATTGGAGTTTTTTTTACTTAAATAATTTTTTACAAGAACTTTTAAACATTTTAAAACTAAATCAATTATATCACTCAGAAGTACGTTATCTTTTTTTAATAATTCTTGGTTGCTTCGTGTTTCTAAGCGCTGTGTGGTGTATCCGTGATCCATTTTCTTAATAGCATCGCCTCAAGTTCTGAGAACTGCTAGGCAGCATATCAGTGTTATTATTAGAGAATAAATTAACATGGACAAGGAGGAGAGATCTTGCAACACATAATTAGGAATGTTTATTGTTGCTGAAGAAGATTTCATTCCACGCTTTGTTTGTGAAACACAACAGATAAGAGCTCGGGTATGGACATTATTTAATTTAAACAAATCTCTCGCCTCTCGCTCATGTCCATCAAGTAAGGCAATATGTCTTGTTGTGATTCCCTGTTATCGGGCTTCGTCAATCGATATCCTTCAAGATATACTGAAAGATGGTTGTTTATAAAACGATTTGGCTTTCTTATTAGTAAATCTAAGCTTTTTGTGTGACTCCATAAAAAAAACTCGAAACATCCAAAAACCTGTTGTCTGAAACAGGGAGGTGCGTGCCGTGGAAATTAAAATAGACTCGCTACCAGGTTCAGAAGTACAAGTACTAAGGAACAAATTCCAGAATGTGTTTGGGAAAACAGTGGATATAAAAAAGTGTGTAAAGTTGCTCAAGTATTGGAGGGTGTGGCTGTAGGTGAAACTGACGGTGTTTATGTTCGTGACATTCCTCTCTTTAAATATGCACGTCTGACGTCCTGTGATGTGGAAAGATCGTTTTCACAGTATAAGTCGTTGCTCAGAGGTAATCGGCACGCATTTGTGATGGAGAATTTGGAGATGACCTTTGTTGTTCACTGCAATTCTCGGCCAACTACTAGCACTCAATTGTGGTTGGTGAGTACCTAGTAACATTTTTTTTTCCAAGCTGAGTAGGGTATTTTTGTCATATTAAAAACAAATGTTTTTTTTCTTTTTAGCAAATATTTTCGTACTTTTTAGCACATAAAAAATAAATATATTTAAATTTTTTAGCACATAAAAATCCGCTCACTAATGATCACATAATTAAGTATCTCATCATATTATTGTGGCATACGCGAAGATTCTGATGTTAAAGTCATCTCGGTGCTCTTATATTGTTGTATCTTCCACAAACTCTCGTTGTTGGAGTCTTGAGAAATTGGCCCTGTAAGTTTTATACCTGCTTCAGCAATGGTGGGTAATAAAGATAAGTACAGGGTGTCCGGAAAGACCTGATGAAAAAGAAGTAATTATATATCTGAAACTGTTACAGTTATTACCCCAATGTTTTCACAGTTGGAAAGAGAAACTCAATACGTTTTGTTACCTAGCAGCATGTTACACGCGTGCTCATACCACTGCGCTAGACAAAAACAAGAAAAGCTCCTTCTGCGCAGAATATATAGACAGCCTTGCTCTCAGAGCTGGGAATGCAAGTTGTGCGTGCACCAAGTACACAGCAACATGCCGGACAAATGTTTACTGGCTGAAATTAATAATAATAATAATAATAATAATAATAATAATAATAATAATGATTTATTTTAGCAGAGTTAGAAAAACCAGAATGCGCTATATGACTGGCTGAATTTAAGTCAGTCAAAATACATAGAATGTTAATATATTTCGTTTACAACGTCGTTTCCAAACGGACAAGAGCTCACAGTAACAGGTAACAGGTAACACATACCTGGATATGCTGCGAAATTACGCTGTCCCACAACTATCACCAGAAACCGTGTTTCAACAGGATGGAGCCCCCACACTATGCTAACCATGTGCGCGCTTTCCTCGATGACACGTTTCCTGACCGTTGAATTGGAAGAGGCTGACCTACACCATGGCCATCACGGTCGCCGGACATGACCCCACTGGATTTCTTTCTGTGGGGCTTGTAAAGGACGTGAGTTACGTGGCCGAACCTACGAAACAATAGGCCTAGTCACACCGGAGATGCTTTCGTGTGTGAGCCAGGAGATTGAGTATCGCCTGGACATAGCCCTGGTCACAAATGGTGCTCATATAATAATAATAATAATAATAATTATTATTATTATAATATTAATTATTATTATTATTTTTATTATTATTATTATTATTTATTTAATCTGGCAGAGCTAAGGCCCAGTAGGCCTTCTTCTTCCAGCCAGACTCTAATTCTAATTAAATACATTTGCTTACATAGTTATTACATTAATATCTAGTTCATAAAACAACATGAAAGTAAATAATGAAAATTGTATAACTAATGTTAGTGTGACAATAATAAACATTGGTAAGAAATAGTTATAATAATAATAATAATAATAATAATAATACTAATAATAATAATAATAATAATAATAATAATAATGAGAATTTAGATATTTATCTTTAGATATTTATCTATACATATATATATATATATAACCATTAAACATTGCGAAACCTGAAACAGCTATTATTGTTAACAAGAATTGTTAGAAAAATATTTCGTTAGCCTATTCTTAAATTGGTTTGATGTCTGACAGTCCCTGACATTACTCGGTAGGGAATTCCAAAGTCGAGGAACAGCCACAGTGAAAGAAGATGAATATGGGGATGTTCGGTGGGAGGGAATGGATAATATTGAGGAGTGTTGTGATCGTGTGTCTAGGTTGTGATGGGTAGATAAATTTTGAAAACGAGACGCAAGATAGACAGGAGTGGAGAAATGCAATATGTGAAAGAGAAGGGAAAGACAGTGGATTTTCCTACGATCTTCTAGACGGAGCCAGGACAACATTTCGAGGGATGGTGGTACGTGATCAGCCCGGCGAATATTGCAGACGAAACGGACGCATATATTATGAACACGTTGTAGTCTCTGCGTCGAAGTAACGCTTAGGTCAGTAAGCAGAATATCACAGTAATCGAAGTGGGGCATCACGAGTGTTTGCACTAACATTTTTTAATGGAAAAGGGTAGAAAATTCTTCAATCGTTTAAACGAGTGGATTAATGAGAATACTTTTTTTTTTTTTTTGTAGGTTTCTGGAACTTGAATGTTCCAATTTAAACTTTTATCCATATAAATACCTACATTCTTTACTGATTCACTGAACGGAATTTCGGTGCCGTGTATTTTAATCGGGGACAAATTTGGTATGGTAATAGTGCTTAACAAACGTGAATGGCCCACAATGATTGACTGTGATTTTTCTGGATTTAGTTTTAGTCGGAATTTCCGTGTCCATGTCCAGATTGAGTCCAGATCGTCATTAATTTTAGTTATTGCGTCACTTATTTCGTCAGTGTGGAATTTTATGTATATTTGAAGGTCGTCTGCATAGAGATGGTGTCAGCGGTACTTTAGAGATTCTGATATGTCGTTGATATAAATTGTAAATAGTAAAGGGCCAAGAACTGATCCCTGTGGGATCCCTGACCTCACGGCCTGCCAAGAGGAAGAACGATTTCCAGCTATCACACTTTGTTGGCGGCCATTAAGGTAAGAGGCAAACCACAGGACAGCGTGCTCTTCTAGGTGTAGTCTTCTCAGTTTACATATTAACAAGTCAATGTCTACAGAATCGAAGGCTTTGCTGAAGTCAAGTAAAGTCATTATCGTCAATTTACGTTCGTCCCGGGCCTCGCGTAGGTCTTCCGTGATTTTAAGTAATACTGTACTTGTGTTATGTCCGGCCCTGAAACCTGATTGATAAGAGTCGAGAAGTTTGTATTTGTTTAAGTATTCTGTCAGTTGCTTGTGTACAATGCGTTCCAATGCTTTGGATAGGGCAGGTAGGATGCTGATAGGTCTGTAGTCGTTATAAGATGTCCGTGTTTTGAACTTGGGAATTGGGTGGACAAAAGCGAGTTTCTATTGCTGTGGGTAAGTCGAAGTCATAATTGAGGCATTGAAAATGTGGGTCATAGTCGGTAGTATTACGTCTATGATTTTGTTTAATAACGAAATATTGACGTGGTCTGGTCCTTCTGCTTTAGTTGTGATTCGTAGAGGTACATTAAAACTTATTGTGTTTCTCTTTGTAAGTGTGAAAACATCACGACAATAAATGCAATTGTTTCAGAAATATAGCTATTTATTTTTCGTCAGGTCTTTCCCGGACACCCTGTATTTTAATGTATTTCTAAATTGTAATAATTAGAATAAACAAATTGGAAATAGCTATCATATTTAACATTGTGACGAAGGGTCATGCTACCCAAATATTCAAGTGTTGAAAATACCAGAAACATAATTTTTTAATAACTACCCGTTTCTCATTTCCTTTCGAAGTGTCAGCTTGATATTGTTTTTCGGAGACATTAGCGCTTGTAGCAGCAGTGACAATTTCCTTTATTTTATTATTTTCCCTTTCTCTGTCTAGAATGTAATAAAATTGAAGACTCTTACGAGTGGAAGCATCTCCCATTAGAACCAGAAGTGTACACTTAAGAGTGGTTTTTTCCTCGACCATAAACGACAATGCAAATTTGATTACAACCTCGATTACTTCATGCTGCATGGCTGTAGCACTCCACAATAATGAATTCGATTTCAAAAACTATTTGCTACGGAATGAGATTCATTTGTTTGAATATTTTATAAGATGCTCGTCGATCTAATTTATATCAAGCTCTTTAATGGGACCTCTCTCAATTATTACAACTTATTTTCGGAGAAATTGGAAGGCAATGAGAAAGTTACGGGTTTGCCTCAATGATCTGAATAATAGGAATTGATTAAAGGTTACGAGAGTGTTTTATAAGTCAATAATTTCTGAATAATGGCAATTCTATACAGAAACATTTTAGAAACGAAATAAAGTATATGTATTTCGTCTGTATTTTCGTACTTTGAAGATAATTTCACAGCAATAAATAGAGTAAATATTTCCTTTAAAATCGGGAATTATCTCTAACGACAATCATTCTCAAAAATTAAATTATTCCCAGCGATTGTTACGGGAAATAATGTAGATGGAGTCTAGATAATATGGAAGGTGCTTGTTAAACGAAACTTTGTTAAATAAAATTAAAACTCTATTCTTCTACATGCAATAGTTAACCCTATTACAATTCTCACCAGTGGCGCCAACTTACATGAGCCCGTGGGGCCGGAGCCCACCCAATAATTTGTCGTATCATTATTATCATTAGTATTATTTTATTATTATTATTATTATTATTATTCTTATTATTATTATTATATATATATTATTTTAATGTACCGAAGTACATATGATATTTCCATGCAGATATTCTGCGTCAGATATTTAAGACGGCGCTTATTCCGTCGGATCCCGGCCAACTAGTCACTCATAACGAGTGCACCTCAGCACATGTGTGGACTTCAGTCCTACGTTCATAGACATCTATGACGTAGTGCAGAGGGCGGCCACTGGAGGGAACCCAAGAGTTGGAACTTAATCTGAGACGATTCTTTCCGACGCCGGGGTGGGTATCCGGTGTGGCTTAGTGGATAAAGCATCAGCACGAAGAGCTGAAAACCCGGGTTCAAATCCCGGAGCCGGAGAGAATTTTTCTCCGTTCCATTACTCTTTCATCGCATTATTATTATTATTATTATTATTATTATTATTATTATTATTATTATTATTATTATTATTATTTTTTAGTTACGAATAAGCCAATTGAGCACTACGCAAAGTACTTGGAGGCGTTTCTTTGCCCATAGTTCTCTTATTCTTTGGCTGTGTGCTTCTTCCCTCTCTTCAGTCCACGTTGTTCAAGTCTTTTTCGTCGATTTTTCCTCTTTGTCAGCTGCCATTTTAAGAACTATGATTCCAGAGATCTCTCTGTTTAAGATGTCTTCTTGTGTGATTCCTGCTATTTTACGTCATTTTTTATTTCGGCAATCCGTTGTATAGTATCTGTTTGTGTTTTACTATTATTTTCATAAAATTCAGCTATTTGTTTTGTGAGTCTGTCGAGGTTTATTCATTTGATATTTCCGTAAAATTTTAACTTTTTTGTTCTAATGCCACTATGGATGTCTGTGTTTCTTTTTCTTGTCTGTATTGTTCACCTATGACTTTTGGACCTAAAATTTTCCTAAGATTTTGCATTATTTTTTTCTCAATGTTTTCTCTACCAGGTTAAATAAATAAATCTAATCTAATCTAATCTAATCAATATCTGCTTTTCTATTCAAAATTAACGTTTCAAGAGACATGACTTCTTTATAATGACTTAATTTTGTATATTTGGACATGCACTTTTATTGTAAATATTTTCAGTAAGACGAAATGTTGTCTCCACTTTTTTGGCATCTGCGTTCGCTTTTGTTTGAACTCCATTTTCCTAATCATTTCGCCGAGGTATTTACATTGTGGGACTCGTTTAATTTCACCATATTTGGTTTTCATATACTTTGGTGCTTCCAGGTAACATATTCCGTTTTTTCGAAGGATATCTGGAGACCGATTTTCTCCGCGATTTCTTTTTTGGCGTTTTCTTTTCTTCCCCTTCCTCTTCTTCTTCTTCTTCTTCTTCTTCTTCTTTTAACAGTTCAATTTGTTTTCAGCTGTTATGATGTCATGAGGTCGAATTGCTAAATCATCTGCAAATGCTAGGCAATCTAGCTTTAATTTTCCTCTGCCTAATGTGATTGGTTGATTAATTTTGAGGATTGTTTTTTTGTTTACGCTACTCTTGTATTACTTTTATAAGTATATTGTTGAAAAGTAATAGAGAGAGTCCATCTTCTTGTTTTACTCCTGTTTTTTACTTGGAAATGTTCTGAAATTTCCCCCATAAACTTAACTTTAGACTTTGTATTTGTCAGTGTCTCTTTTATGATTGCAAGAGTTTTGCGGTCTAATTAAACCATTATTATTAGTATTAATATTAATTAATTAATTATTTATCTATTTATTTATTTATTTATTTATTTATTTTGCTATTTATTTATTTGTTTGTTTATTTTTTATTTATTTTGTTTATTTATTTATTTATTTATTTATTTATTTATTTATTTTTATTTATTTATTTTTTTTTATTTATTTATTTATTTATTTATTTATTTTAACTTATAACTCGTGTTTGAGCCCACCCAATGCTTTCCAAAAGTTGGCGCCACTGATTTCCACTGTACATAAATTTACTAGACGTTAAATTCACCCCCACTTCCGACACATTACAAAATTGTAGCTTGTCGTAATTGCCCATTGTAATTAAAGCAGATTATCCGCCAGAACTGTCGAGCAAGTTAGAAACGGAATCAGGGATAACTGGATACGATGTGTCAATGTGGCCATTAGCAGGGCGATGGAACAGCATGTCGTTAAATTGAAAGGATATGAAGAACAATTGGTAGCTTCTTCCTGATTGTCTCATTTACAACCACAAATCCAATCGTTGCTAATGATCCGTAACTGAATATCGAGTTATGGCAGATTGCGATTCTCACACCCTGCATTTGACGTGACCCGCATATTTCATAGTTTAGCGAAATGCAATTAAAATATGACTAGTTAAGAGCAGGAGAGGAGACGACACTGAAGGATATGCTACTGGAACTAAATAACAGCTGTGAGCAGTATGGGATGGAGATGAATGCTAATAACACGAAAACCATGATAATAGGAATAAAAATACAGGAGATATACTTGCGAATTCTAAATGAGGCAGTGGTGCAAGTGGGCAGCTTCAAATACTTGGGGTGTACTATAACCTACGAGTAGAAGCCACTGGTTCCCAAAGTGTGCTCCGCGGTTGGTAATATATATTGAAATAAGTAACATATTATAATACTACCGTCTTTCTCGATGCGATTGTCCAATACTGAACGCGATTGTACTTGCGAACGTTAGTATATCGGCAAGGGTAGATAAACAGCTCTCACCTTTGCGTGAGCTTGCCTTCGAGCTGTTGTAAAAAAACACGACTTTCTTTTTCCAGTTAAGATAGTCAATTCTATTGAAAATATTTGTGTGCTTGGCGAGGGTGGCGAGTCGGTTTCGTTTGGTTTGGTTGGGTTGGTTGGGTTGGTTTGGTTTGGTTTGGGTTGGGTTGGGTTGGGTTGGGTTGGTTTGGTTTGGGTTGGGTTGGGTTGGGTTGGGTTGGGTTGGGTTGGGGGTTGGGTTGGGTTGGGTTGGGTTGGTTTGGTTTGGTTGGGTTGGGTTGGGTTGGGTTGGTTTGGGTTGGGTTGGGTTGGGTTGGGTTGGGTTGGTTTGGGTTGGGTTGGTTTGGTTTGGGTTGGTTTGGTTTGGTTTGGTTTGGGTTGGTTTGGTTTGGTTTGGTTTGGTTTGGTTTGGTTTGGTTTGGTTGGGTTGGGTTGGGTTGGGTTGGGTTGGGTTGGGTTGGGTTGGGTTGGGTTGGGTTGGGTTGGGTTGGGTTGGGTTGGTTTGGTTTGGTTTGGTTTGGTTTGGTTTGGGTTGGGTTGGGTTGGTTTGGTTTGGTTTGGGTTGGGTTGGGTTGGGTTGGGTTGGGTTTGGTTTGGTTTGGTTTGGTTTGGTTTGGTTTGGTTGGTGGTTCTTATCTGATTGGTGTGTGTAATCTTTGCAGTATTTTCTCTCGAGACCAACAGTGTAAGAATAAGTTTTGTAAATGTGCTCGGAGACTTAGAGTGCTATGCATAGACATTTCGCTAGCCCGCGTTACCAGTGTGCTAAACTAGCCCCGGCTATCGACTGATTACTTGTACAGGATTCATATCATATCATATCGCTAACAATGGTTTATGAATACGAAAAAACGTTAGTTCGCTGATCATCCACCGGAAGCCCGCGCTAAGAATGTCTACCTCATATCTTATTTGTAAAATAAATTTGATTGGCAATGTTATTTAGTGAGCAATAAATTTTGACACGTATTTTTAAAAAGAAACGGATTTCTGTCCATTGTTGTGAACGCGTCCTGCTTCTGCTACTTTTATTGTGAAGTCAGTTTTCATTCACTAAGTACTAGCAGGCTTATGTGAGGTGTTCGTGTTAAACTGTGTGTTAATATCCACATGTCTTTGATTCCGAATATAATAATATTAATATAATATTAAGAATAATTATAATTTTCATATTATGCAGTGTCGCCTCAATGGATCGGTGGCTCATAAAAGACAATAAAAATGACAGTTCTACAAATTCAGAAATCAGTCGACCACCTTGTCAGCACCCAGTGCTGCTAATTTAAAAACGGGTGAATCAACCAAAAAACGAAAATATGATGAATCATTTGGCTCTTGGATTTACGTAAACAGGCAATAAAATTGCTCCGGACATTCTTTGTGTGCTATGTAACAAAGTATTAAGTAACAATTCTTTATTGCCCGCAAAAACTGCGTAGACATTTGGAAGCAAACCACCCCTAATGTAAGAGCAGGAACATACATTTTATCCAACGCAAACTTGAAGGGTTAAAATACGTTGGTGAAAAGTGCGAAAATCGACAATAAAAATGCTACAGAGGCGTCATACCGGGTGTCTTGTGAGACGAAGAAACAACACTATTATTCACTTTAGCAATTTGAAGGGTTTTTATAATTATTATGCATGCAATTACTGTAAAAAAGCAGTTTATTAATACTACTGCATATTTATGAACTCATGGCTATACATGGTACATGGTAATTAATATAGTTGTAGATGTAATTTATAGTCGATGTCGATGTTTATTTTTTTTATTTTAGTTGGTTATTTAACGGCGCTGTATCAACTACTAGGTTATTTAGCGACTATGAGATTGGTGATAGCGAGATGATATTTGACGAGATGAGGCCGAGGATTCGCCATAGATTACCTTGCATTCACATTACGGTTCGAGAAAACCTCGGAAAAACCCAACCAGGTAATCAGCCCAAGCGGGGATCGAACCCGCGCCCGAACGCAACTTCAGACCGGCAGGCAAGTACTGTACGTATAAAATATAAATATGGAGGCATATTAAATTTATATCTATATTAATCTAACGATTAATTGAATTGAATTGGATTGAATTTAATTTCAGGATCTTTGAATATTTTGTCGAGTCGAAAGGGATCCGCAATCAAAAAAGTTTGGCAACCATTGTTAAGCAGTAACAAGATCTGCTACCAAGAAGACAAAAGGAGGATAGCATTGGCTAAGAAAACTTTTAATAGAAAAAGGAGCATTTTCTGCTAGCCTCTGGAAAAAGAACTAAGGAAGAGACTAGTAGTGAAGTGCTCTGTGTGGAGTGTAACATTGTATGGGGAATAAACATGGACATTACGATGAAGTCAAGAGAAGCGACTAGAAGCACTTGAAATGTGAATATGGAGAAGAATGGAGCTTGTGAAATTGACAGACAATATAAGAAATGAAGCTGTGTTGTAAAGACTGAGTGAAAAAAGAATAAAGCTGAAATTGACCAGGAAGAGAAAAAGGAATTGGTTGGGTTACTGGCTGAGAAGAAACTGCCTACTGAACAATGTACTGAAAGGAACAGTGAACGGGAGAAGAGTTCGGGACAGAAGAAGAAATGAAATAATAGACGAAATTAAGATATATGGATCATATGCGAGACTAAGAGGAAGGCAGAAAATAGGAAAGACTTAAGAATGCTGGGTTTGCAGTGAAAGACTCCCCCTGGAAAGAACATTATGGATGAATGAATGTTTACAATTTTATATAGCTAAATATCTAAAAAAAAAAAAAAAGAGGGATACATTGTCTTCCCCTATGCCCTTAAATTAACATTCGTAATTATGAACATGTGACCAAACTAATATACAAGTTAACACACTTAGAGTGCCCTAATTAATATTTGCATCACATATTTAATACAATTTGACTTGTAATAAAGTTACAAATGTGACTTAATCTAAGTAATCTGCAGGATTCGTCCAGCCGAACTGTCTGCACCGGCAATACAAGCTAATATATTCCTAAGTGTCTTGTTCACACGTTCCATGAGACCTGTCAATATATCCTGAATATCTAATCATTTTAATTGATGTGTGTAGTTACTGATACTCGATTACTACGGCAGGGGGCGTTTTAAAGGAATGACAATGCCCTGTCTTTACCAACAATTATTATGATTAGGGTAATATATCATTATTAAAGTACCTCTTTCAGCAATTTACTTAATTATGCAGTATATTTATGTCTCACGAAGTATTCAGCTTGTCTGGAACGCCTCAATATCACATTGCACACATATCTGTCTCTTGGGAGCTGGATCCAAGATTCAGCTGTACCGGAAACCCTAACTATATTTCACACATTAAGTCGGCCATAAATATCCGTTACCCTGGTCGGCTAGGTAATGTGGCCTCAGGGAACTGTTAGCTGTTCTCTCCGAAGGATTACTTGAGTATACAAATCGCTTCTTGGGTGCAGGTAGGAACACCAGTAAATGAATCTCTCCGGGATAGATGTTCGCACTCCAAATTAAAGGCTACAGTTTACATATAAGTCGCCGCTCCACACATTCGTTTCTGTCCTCGGGAGGAAGAAAAATTATGTGTTTGATTACGAGCTATGGAAGTTCACATAGACTTCAATTACACAGTACTCTAACTGTAATGTTAAAGAAGGACAAAAAATCATTTTCGGAGAGAGAAATTGAATGTGTAATTAATTAGTATCTGGCCTGATAACTGTACTACAAAAGTTTACAGTAGTATATTCCTCATCATTTAACTTTTTAAGGGGGTAGGAGAGTAGTGGTTACAGTGAGACACAAAATATTAAGACATATTGTATGCAAGTGATAATTAAAGTATTTTTAAAATCAAGTGCAATAGAAATAGACATTAAAACATGGAGTAGGCCTATAATAATACATAAACAAAAATGTTAATAGATAAAGGGCATAATATGCAATACGTGTTTGTCAAAAAAATGCAAATGTCTCACTGTTCCCATTCAGAAGGGTACAGTGAGACACCACAGTGTTTATTAACGGACATTGAAATTATTTATATTTATTTCAAAAGAAAGGAAAGCTTGCTGTCTCTTTATCTTGGCATGTTCTGTAGGCTTATTTAGAGTCATTTTGATGTCTGACTTCGAAACCATTGGAACATCTAGAACATTTGGAAAAGTGAATTTTCCATGACATTTCAAACTTTTGCGAAAAAAATGAAATAAATTTTTGGTGACAACAAAGCTTATAATTATAAGAATTTAATGTAATTCTATATTATTTTTTAACATTTTCTTAAATTTTGTGAATAATTTTTTATTTATGAAACCATTAAAACGTAATGTATCCATTATTTTAAGCTACAGTTCCTAAATTGGTTACTAGTATGTTCATTTTTAATGTTAGTTATTGGTAAATGTAATATAATTACAGTTAGTTTTTGCAAATAATTGATACATGGGGACAGTGAGACGTCTTAGTGTACCCTTCAATGGCATGTCTCACTGTTCCCTTTACGCATAGTTCATTTAAAAATGACGCCATCACTTCAAAATCAAAACAAGAAAGACGAAACTTTGCCAAACATAATCTCAAATACCATAGTATTAGGTAACAAAACATTAATATTTATACGATGAAAGAGTAATGGAACGGAGAAAAATTCTCTCCGGCACCGGGATTTGAACCCGGGTTTTCAGCTCTACGTGCTGACGCTTTATCCACTAAGCCACACCGGATTCCACTCCGGCGTCGGAAGAATCGTCTCAGTTTTAAGTTCCAACTCTTGGGTTCCCTCTAGTGGCCGCCCTCTGCACTACGTCATAGATATCTATGAACCTAGGACCGAAGTCCACACATGTGCTGAGGTACACTCGTAATGAGTAACAAGTTGGCCGGGATCCGACGGAATAAGCGCCGTCTTAAATCACGAAGTGATTTACGCATATCATATATATTATTATATTGTACCGAAGTACATATGATATTTCCATGCAGATATTCTGCGTCATCATACGATGGAAGAGTAATGGAACGGAGAAAAATTCTCTCCGGCGCCGGGATTTGAACCCGGGTTTTCAGCTCTACGTGCTGACGCTTTATCCACTAAGCCACACCGGATTCCACCCCGGCGCTCGGAAGTTAAAATCAAATCAGAACCTCCGTCGGAAGAATCGTCTCCGTTCCATTACTCTTTCATCGTATGATGACGCAGAATATCTGCATGGAAATATCATATGTACTTCGGTACAATATAATAATATATATTAATATTTATATCTCATTTGTATATCCAATATAACCTTCATTAAACACAAGCTAAAATTTTACTTCTAGAGTGAAAAATTACGAATTATTTTTTCATCACTCACCTCTATAACTAGAATCAAATCGAGTATGAAAAACTATTACTGTACTCATGCAACATACAACTCCACTGTTACCAACATCTCAACATCAAAATTTACCATCTAATAAAATATGTCTCACTGTTCTCCCCGTCTTACTGTACCCACTTCTACCCTACTTAATTTAGCCTGAGATAAGAAAATTATAAGAAATATTTCTTTACATAAAATTATCAGAGAATGCGTGGGTTGACTTATGTCAAAGGCTAAACGAAATGTAAATACAGTATATTGAGTGGAGCAGTGTGTTGTGAAGAAAGAGATTTAGCTACTCTTTGTTTTCTGAACCTCGTAAAGCGCCGTCCCACAGGTTTTACCCTCGGAAGAACCGAGATAATCGGATTCTTTCCCGCGTATTTGTAATACATGGTATGCGATCCGCAAACCTTCATCGGAATCCAATAATGTGAAACCACTTGTAATCTTCTTCCTTGCTATTTGGGAGAATTTCTTGACATAATCTGAGATGTATAGTCTATTGTGTTTTTGTGATCCTGTAATGAATTTATGCTTTAACTTTACATTCTCCTTGACATTTCGAAACTCTGTCTGCACTCTTGTACTAAAAGCCGACATGAAAGGTACCACTGACTTTCCAAAGTGTTATCAGTATAAGAAGAATCGAAAGATGTTATTTGATCATTTGAAGTTCACATATTTGACACAATTTTGTTAATGTACTGTATTTCTAAAAATAATTTGAACTATTTAAGAAACAACACCACACGGTTGATTTCACTTAATGGTATAAAAGTACGCACTTAATAGTTTAAAATATACTCTTATTATTGACAGTTTTCGCACAGCGTGACAGAATTTATGCTAATTTTGTCTTCGAAGGTGTTAATGTTTTCTGCCTCAGATGTGTGTTTCTTGATTATCCTCATCGCACTATAGTTTATTTTAATACATGCTGAACATTTCAGCACATGAAAATGTGTTAAAATTTCAATGAAATATGTAAAACATGCTATCTAGATTTAAGCATTTCTAACATGAAATATAAACATTTTCTTATTAATATACTGAAGGTAGTTGATTTTAAATAATATTGCTATCTATTTGTTACTCTATAATTTGCCAATTATAGCTACATTTTACATTTCTGGCTACGATATATATACTTATCTATTTTTCATTTATTTTTGTTTTGTATTTTACATTTATATCTATATCTGTGCCTTTTATTTGGGTAGTATATATTTGTCTATGTTTTATTTTTCATTTTTTATTTGTATTTACAATTGTTTCTTGCATTTGTATCTGTTTTATCTCTTTTTTCATGTTATCTGCAATTCTATGCTTTAAATCCTGTCTATTGCAATTGGGGCTTTGCCCTGTTATGGACATTAATAAATAAAAAAATAAATAAAAGTTTGTATTCTATGCTCTGTTTCTCATTATTCGAATTCTTAGACCAATTTAGCCTTTTTAAGTCTTTTAATCAAATTCAAATTTAGCTAATTTTTTCACTTCAAATTGATGTAATATTTTATATTAATATAGCCTATTGATAAATATATAGTTATTATAAATCAAGAAAGATTCCAAAATAAGCTAAGACTTTTAGGAAGTAAGTTTGTATAATAATGACAAAGTTTAAATTTATTTGACGTATTCTAAATTAATTTATTGGAGTGGAGATTTGTAAGAAAACATGAAATTAATGTAGATAAGACGTAAGCGTGAAAATCATTTCTGACGACTTCCGGTTGTTGCTCTGAGCGCCACTCGTGGCTGAACACGAAAACATCCATGGAGTAAAATTCGTATTCAAACATTAACCTATACCGGTATGCAACTTATTAACACTGATGTAAAATTAATGTGTCACCTACAAACATTTTCTATACGCTATTTATTTATGTTGATGTATAATTAACCTACTTCTTTGAAGACAAAACTAAACTTTCTATAATTCATTTTATTACAACATTTTCACAATCGCTGCCGAATAATAACAAATGAATAACACCTATCGAAAAATACGAATAACAAATGAATGACACCTATCAATAAATAACAAAAGGCGATCACACATGAAAATGTTAATGTCCAAAAACAAACTATTTATTTGAATTAAAACTGATTAATAATTTATTTTTATTAAGATCGTCCAAAACATTGTATGTAATACATGTGTTAAGTGCTTAACAGAATCTCGGAAATAGAGGAGACTCGACTTCATCTCGTCTTGTCTAACTTCTCCTCGATTCTGTTATAATGCACTTACCACGCTTGTAGCCTATCGCTTATTGTAGTTGTAATCCCCTAGTAGAGGGACAGAAAAGGCCTAACGACCTTATTTCTACCTTACTTACTTACTGGATCTTAAGGAACCCGGAGTTTCATTGTAGCCCTCACATAAGCCCGCCTTTGGTCCCTATCCTCAGCAAGATTAATCCAGTCTCTATCATCATACCCCACCTCCCTCAAATCCATTTTAATATTATTTCCCATCTACGTCTCGGCCTCCCTGAAGGTCTTTTTCCCTCCGGCCTCCCAACTAGCACTCTATATGCATTTCTGGATTCACCCATACGTGCTACATGCCCTGCCCATCTCAAACGTCTGGATTTAATGTGCCTAATTATGTCAGGTGAAGGATACAATGCGTGAAGTTCTGTGTTGTGTAACTTTATCCATTCTCCTGTAACTTCATCCCTCTTAGCCCCAAATATTTTCCTAAGCACCTTATTCTCAAACAGTCTTAACCTATGTTCCTCTCTCAAAGTGAGAGTCCAAGTTTCACAACCATAAAGAACTTTCAGATTTTTTGACAGCAGACTGGATGATAAAAGTTTCTCAACCGAATAATAACAGGCATTTCCCATATTTATTCTGTGTTTAATTTCCTCCCGAGTATCATCTATATTTGCTTATTTCTACCAGGTTAAATAAATAAATACTAAATCGCAATATACTATAAGGGTGATTTCCTGAAAAATAGAAATGTAACAGGACCGTAATTAACGAATAATATAGGCTACAGATTGTACATACTTTTGATGACAAACATACATACAGTACATACATATACGAATTCTGAAACATTAATTCGTAATTGAAGACCGTTTTTGCAAAACTTCCTAAGTGCAAAATTTTCAAAATTGAGATTTTGGTGGATTAGTTAACATAAGACAGGCCTCTACATGATGCTAAAGGCTTCTTAGGGAAATATTATTTCCTTCACAGTAGTGTGTCAAACTGTGATCGTTTTTTCAAAACTTGCTTTCTGCTATGTGAGAGCTATAGCAAAATTTGCAGTTATTTCAGTTTTTTGTGTTTCCTATAAAATTTAGTTTTTACAGTTAGTAAGTTTTGCAAAAACGGTCCTCATTTACTCGTATCAGATTCTCGTAGTGCAAAAAATTTTACGAGACTGTGTAGAAGCGATTAATTTTTTTTATTCTTCGCAGTTACAGTTTAATAAGTCGCATGTTGATACCCAGTTTCAAAGTCGTGGCTGTCGCAGAAATCGTGTCATGTGTAATATTATTATCAACGTTGCTAAATGTGTTTATTTATTTTTGTCGGCACTTTCAAATTTTTCAATAAAGTATTCGTCATATCTTAGACGTTATTAGATACAATTTGCTCGTAATTACCAGGTTTATAACTACGTTGGAATGAACGTAATACATTTCGTCTCGCTGTGTATTTATCAGCGTTTAATTAATTTTTAATAACTAAATAAGGAAATGACTCTGGAGTTTGTTGGCTATTACTGCTCTATGAACTTAAAGCTTAAATAGGGCACGAAAATGTAGGCTTTATTGTTCAGATGACTGTACCGAAACCTTTGAAAGGGAAGGATTTGACAGTGGGAAGGAATATTGCATATCGATTATCTCTGGATCACGATTGCTACCTTCAGCGTGTATTGCAGGTTTCATGGTTCCCACGAGGGAAGGAGAGGAGAAAGGGTTGGATGAAACGAGTCTAGGTCAACAGTAGTCTACTGGTACTTGGGGCAGGAAGATGATGTTACATTTACTTTTAGGAGATGTGTTCTGCAGATGTTCCTTTTACCAGGTACAGTCCTCATCGCAGAAACTGCCTTTCTATAGTAAAATACGTAGAATTGTTTTATGTTGGATATTGTGTATCTGATCAGGTGTATAATCAATCACGGATTGTACAGGGAAATCATTTTATTTTTACTTCAATTTTTATTGTACCTGAGTTTTTTAATGTACTTCACTCCCATCCCTTCTACTAAAGAAGTTCAATCGTCCTCCACACAGAACCAAGGCCGCATATACAGTCATAGTAGCCTTACGGTCATAGTAAACAGTACGTTCCAAAATATTTTCGTGTTTTCCAGTGACGAAAGAGCTTTCAATATTGAATCATTTTCGCACAGGTAATCTGTCCCCCATTTGCCTATGTCGCATCCCGGTTTCCTAAATGTTTTATTCGCCCATCTTAAAGGCTCGTCTTTGCTATTTTCAAATATTAATTTCTGTTAGGAATTAGACGTATACGTAATATCATACAACTGTTTAAAATAACTTAAATAAAAGGGCCTAGTTAAGTAGCCTAAAGGGCCTAGTTGAGTAATTTTATCTTTCCGGATCGGGCAGAAGTGAAGATTGAATTTACAGTACGTAAGGTGGTACAGAATTATTTCAACATGAGTTAATAGTACGAAGAACGATACTGGTAATTGGGATTAGGTACAATAGTCTATAGTGCGATAATTGCACATTAGAACTGAAGCCTGTATCGAAATGAACGCCCACCATTTTCAAAAATGTGTTTAAATATCCATATTACGATTATTTTTCAATTTAACTTTATTCTCTATATTGTACGCTAATGTGTTGTAGACAGTATAATATACACTGCATAATGAATACATCCGAATGGATAGCTCAGTTCGTGAGTAAAAACGCTCATTGTTAATACTGTACTGTATTTTAATTGAACAAAAACCTAATGAAAATGATCAAACTGAAAAGCGCAATATTTCCTAGTTTACATAAAGGATGAACTATGATTCTTCCTTCCTATACCTAGTAAAGTGATTTGTTTGTATATTAAGCCAGTATCATCGAACTCCAGTCGCGGAAGGGGGTAGCAAACTGCGTTTCCGGTTCTCAACCGTTGATCTAAAGGTATAGCCAGGTCAATATTAGAAGTGTTAGTAAAAAATAAAATGATGTCCCTGTATAGATTTAAATTACTGGTTTTTGTTATTAATTTGTCTTTTAAAAAACGAGAGATTTATCAGAGACGGAAAGATAGTCACAAGGCGGTTTTCGAGTAACAGTGTAAAGCAGAAATGAACGTAAGTTAAATCTGGATCTGTTTGCAATACAGATGCCAGATGATCTACGAAGTTTCGAAGTTCATATACATTATAGTTGATTCATAAAATATTTACCTCGGTTACGACTAGATCATTTAATTTGATACAGATAAAAAGATTGTTAAGTTTATTTGCAATATCTTGAACAGATACGGGCTATTCCATATGAAATCGATCAGTAAAAACCTCGCATTTTTTTATACTTTAATTTTTTCCCTACTTATACAAGGTTCTGAGGGGAGTGCATTTTCAAAAATATACTATCGAAAGTCAAACGATTTTCATATTACTGAGCGACAAATTTAGCGTATTTTATAAAAACAAGCCTCTTTCAGCGCTCAGAACTCTGGAACCATTTACTGCAGAACATTGAACGAGAGCTTATTTTGAAGCTGATATTTGGTAGGTTATGTTAAGAAGTAATCCTTATTCTTATTGTACACAGAGAGACAGATAATCTGATTTTACTTGCTTTTAGGCTTTTTGGCCATTTGTAAAAATGTAAAAAAATATTGAGAAAAAACCTTGCATTATTAAGAGGGATTCGGCATAGTTTGCTTAGTGGTACGGCAATAAGTTTTGAGGGTATTAAATATATTTTTTTTCACACGCCTAGACTTGAACGGCGCAATACCGCACGCACTGGCCGAGAGCTGAAGATAAGCGAGCGTTGGGCGTCATTTTACTCCTGTGTTTATGAAAATCTGTGATAAAGCTAGCACAGCCATGCGCTGCTAGACGACACATCACGTGTTTGTCTCCTGGCCTTGCTTATCTCGGCTAGCTCCCGTCTCATAGTCAGCTGCTGGTTAGTTCACGCGCGTACTATTTATATTCTTTATTTGATATTTTCAATACTTTTTTTTTTTTAAATCTTGAGGTTGTGTTTAGGTAAAAGATAAGTTATCTATGTACCTGTCATTCGAATAAATAAATAAATAAATAAATAAATCAATAAATAAATAAATAAATAAGTAAATAAATAAATATTTTCAATACCTTCTTATCAACATACCATCAGTAAAGAACATGTGTTTATTTGTATTTTCAATGCGGAATCTAACTATATATTTTTAAAATATTTTTTCCTAGCCAAAGGCGTCTTAATGAAGAAAAATCTAAATTTCTCCATTTCCATAAAAAGTAAGAAAGTCTGTTTACATGTCAATATAAACTTTAATTTCTCAGCATCAAAATAAACCATGATTTTGATCATTGGGTGAAAGGGTTTCGGAGCTACAACAGTTTAAAGTTGCTAATTTTATGAAAATACGATACATTTAAATATTTTTAATTTAAACACTATGAAGTTCTGATGCCTCAAACTTCGCACAAAGCATTGTATCACAGTTCTCTACGTATAAAAAAAGTTTTATTGTATTTAGAAATTGCAAGGTCAATTTTCTCTATATTTCGGTCGATTTGAGATGGAATAGCTCATACATTCTTAGAATATGAATAAATGTTGATAAGGTAATAATTATGTAAATGTTATGAAAAAATAAATGAATTATTGTCTGGATGAAATTTTGTCAAAAATGACATATAAGCGTAGATATTGTTCAATTAATCTTACCATATTTAAAGCATCCATTTTTGTCGTGTTTCTTTTCATTTTTGATAACCTATATTTATATTCTTCACAAGAAAAAATGTAAGATACAGTGATCAGCTGCACAATCACAAGAAACTAATCGCTACTTTGATATAATATATATCACATCAAAGCATTATTAATATACCTGCAGAGCGAACTATAAGTATATGGAAAATTGTTAACAACTGCTCAAATTTTTATTAAAAATAAAGTTCTATACAAAAACTGTTGGAGATAAACCATGCAATATTATGCCAGTGTTCGAAAACAGTTGTTCGGATATACAGGGTGTGGCAGTAAACTATTTTTTTAAATGACACCCTATATTAAAATTTACATATTCCGAATCTCCACTAAATTTTAAGTATGAATGCTGAGAAACTTTACCCATTTACTCGTATCATGTATTTTAACAATTTATTAAACTTGTTTCGTGGACTTCAAATTTGAGACAAATAAGTTTGTACAATCATATTGAGTAAGCCATAAAACTAAACAAAACATTAAAACTAATTAAAAATTATCGCAGATGCTCAAAGTGAGAACCATTCACAGTCAAACAGTATCACAGTCTATCACGAAAACAGTCCGTTGTCTTCCTCACAGTTATATGATGAATTTTGTAATAGATATGCAATAATAGTACATAATGCAACGAGCCTATAATGGTAGTAATTAAGACGCGAGGATGTTTATGAAACGAGCGCAAGCGAGTTTCATAATTTTCATACGAGCGTCTTAATTACCATTATAGGCTAGTTTCATACGACTTTTTATGCTCGACCATATTTCGAACTTGAAATTATTCATAAGTATTCATGTTATTCTTATGTGAGTGCAATAGCCTACATCATAAGTTGTGAGATGTGCGCAGACGCGAAAGTATTGATTTTTTTTAACCGGGAAACGAATGTCGACGACCTTGATATAAAATAACTACACTAACCATTCAAATATAAACATTAGTTTTAATAAAATGCAATAAATTTTTAATTCGACATTGAAAACGAACATATGACAAATTGAATTTATTTGAATATTATTTACAATTAACGTTAATTATTATAGTAACAGAAAAAGTTCATTAAACCTTCTGCGACAGTATTGAATTTCCAGCCTCCGTGACCTTTCATAAATGTCTTTGACGATTGCATATCAGAGAATAATCCCCACCATAGAAAACCTGAACTTTAATGAATAGATGTACTTTAATTACATGCATTAAAGGACTGCTACCAAGTGTATAATTACTACATTTCGGCATGGTCGAGCATAAAATAAAAAATGGTTATTTATTATATATCCTTGTGAAAAGTGTGTAATCTAAACAAAAGATGTAATTATAATGTACTGTTTTCGCCAAACGAAATTTTATTGTGCAGAAATACTACAAAGATACTCGCACATATTATTAAATGAGTTCTACTCTTTTAATTAAATTGCTCGTGTTTTAAACCGGAGAAAAACGATAGTGCTCTATTCCAGCATAGCGACTAGAACTGTGAATCAACAAGTTAATTAAACTTGTCAACATCCAGCTTACGAATGAACCACTTATTCTGAAATTTAATTAGCAATTAAAAACGTGTTGTTTCCTACTGTGAGAATGAGCAGTAGTATTACCACAAGCACAGTGTTAAACGTAGAAAACCATAGAACTTCTCAACAATAATGCCGAATATTGTCATAACTCAGTTCTCATTTAATATTTAATACATTGTCCTCTTAATTAAAATTCTGTTCAACATTATGGTACTGGTTGAATATCAAAACACTGCATAGTAAAAATGATAATGATAGTGATAATATTTATTGTCATCAACATGTACAGTATTATAGCTATGATGTACCACCACATTTCTGTATACGGGTTCCACCGTAACTTTCGATTATATTTTCCTACAATTAACATAAAATCTCGACAATCTAATTAATAACTCCACTAATTCTGATATTAATTTAACTCCAAACAGTCTATTTCTATTTAATGAACTTAAGTATCCACCATCTGTTATTCCTACTCCAAGATCGTGCACTCCACTCATTTCACTCCTGCATTCTATTCTTCGCAAGGTCGTACGTAAGAGGGGGTTTACCGAGTTTGAACCTCTCCCCTTGAACTAAAAAATAAATATGACATATCTATTTAGATTTTGTATTTTTTAAACAATAATCGTTTTCCCTTCTCTAATTTTCCATTGTCAGAGTAACAAAATCTACATCGACATAAGACATAGACCTCCTATCCCTCTTTCACTATATTCATCATGCCAGTTTCGTTCTTCATCTTTGGTGAGTTCCATGTTTAGGTACCAGCTAAATTAAAAATTCTCCTACCAGCAGTGAAAAATAACTAAATTTTTGTGAAATATTTATGCTTATTTTCTTAGAAACTTTCCATATCCGTGAATTATAAATGCCCTGTGTTCATTTCCAAGGCAATTTTCTTATAAAATACCAGTTCGGTACAGATGCAGTATAACATTAATCGGTTCGAATTAAAATTCTATTCATGACCATTTAAAAGACGTGGGTATCGTATGAAATGGATATTTTGGTAGCGGGCATAATGATTACAGTGGACATACATGTACTATGCACCATTTATATTTTTATAGACATAATTCCAAGTGGACTGTATGAAAAGTAGACATTTTGTCGATGGACCTATCATCCTGTAAGCGATATTCTCGATTGGCGTCGTGCAATACAGGCGATATGTTCGGTTCAGTTTTGTCTAGTATGGCGAAGTACGATATTCGCCGATGTCCGCTCTGCAGGAGAGGTCTGTCTTGATTATTCCACTCTGCTATAAAAATATTCGCTATCCTCCTCTCCCAACCCTTCACGTCCTAACTGTTTAACGATTTTAGCAAAGATCTTGGTTTTCTCTCTAATGTTAGAACATTGCAGGACATTATTCAAAGTATCTGGCAACAAGCTGTCAAACATAAAATCACTGAATTACTAATTAATTCAGTAAATTTCATAATCATGTTTTCGTTAGTCAATCCTTGCTATTTAGACTCATCCAACACCCCTCGAAACGGGCGAGTTCAAGTGGTAAATTTAAAGATAATATCAGCGAATAGGGATTATAAAGAATGGACACTGAGCGAATTTTCCTGTGTTTTGTTTCTCTGTTCGCCAGCGGCTAGTTCCACTTTCAAGCGCTAGAGGTAGTGTAATCGAGCATACGCTAAGATAATAATTGAGAATAGAATTAAGACACAGGATCCAAACATCGCCTACCTTATTGCATAATCCAGTAACGCTTTGCTTCAAATAAATTCAAGTTAACAGCTTTTCCTTATTTCTCAGTGACAAACTAGTTGTAATAATAATATTTTATATTTCAGATATCATAAATTATATTATAAAATAATATAATACATTATAAAATTAAGTATCAAATTCGTTTAATATTTGTATATATATATAATATAGGTATATGGTTTTACTTCTCATAAGAGTTTTGTTTTTCCATTTTCAGCGCTATCAAATCATTACATATTTTAATTGTTGTTGGGGTCAACGTCTGAACTCTCATTATAAAGGAACTCTAGAGACTACACATTACAGTTAATGAAGGATTTATTATTTTATGGATCCAATTTATTTTATTTGAGTACATAATGTACCTAGATGTATTAATTGTATGTGTTATATTTTCGCTGTGTCGACTGCTAGCTGGTGTGATGTCAGCGCCAACTCTAGGGAGAAAGCAGAATCTGACGCTCTAGCTCGCTTGAAGGTCATTGAAATCGGCCCGGCTACATCAAAGGTACCGACGCGAAGTGTCCATTCTTTATAATCCCTATTCGCTGATGATATAGTCTCTGTGCATTGTTTTCAAGGCCAAAGTGGCAACTTATCGACGGTACCCGATGCACCCCAGGGACATAACGGGGTTTTCTGTCTATGTTTTCACGCGTGAACATTGTGAAGATTAAACATAATATGCGGCATATGCGATCCACGAATGACTTTTTTTTTTTGGCCTAGGCAAAAGTGCTGTTGTTTTGGTATTGCTGGCCCTTTGGATGCCAGATGGCTACATAAAGTAACATTTTTCTAGCCTACTTCTACAATTCAATATTGTCATTATTTCGGCATTCTAAATCAATTTCATATAGATGTACAAAATGGAATTATTTATTTAGAAACATTTGTTTAGGATTTATAATGAATATTACTATAATGAATAATGAACATTGAATTTGTACAGAAGTATTGAGTGTGGGTACTTTTTGAAAAGCTCTTAATGAGCACTACTCAAAAATAAAAAAATATATTGGGTGTTTCATTTAAAATAAGAGAGTTGGAGTTACTTCCGGTTAAACTGGAAGTAGAAAAAACTCGGTAATACCATTATTGAGTTCTTAGCATATGGTTATCCTTACATACCAAGTTTCATATCACTGAACCGTATGCTTCAAAAGTTATTTAGGTGGTGCGTTTATTATATTAATATTGATACGCTTTTCTGTTTCCTTGAATAAGTAACACTGAATTTTTATAGAAGTATCTAGTTAAACCGAAGTAGAAAAAACTCGGTAGTACCATTATTAAGTTCTTAGTATATGGTTAGCCTGCCTGGAAAGAAATAAAAAATAGGTTGCAGCCGCCAAATTACTCTTCAAGGAACGACCACTCATATAAATTGAGGGAAAGAAGGCAGAGGACGGACACTGGAAAGTTTTCTTTTCTCAATCGTACTATAAGGGACTGGAATGCTTTACCTGCAGACTTACTAAAGGCTTTACCAACAACCAAAAATGTATTTAAAAATAGGTTTAAGGACCTTACTAATAGACGGTAATTATACACAGTACTTAAATGGTGTAAATTATATGTTGTTATTGAAGTGTTGTATCAGTGAAGAATTATGTTGTGTCAGTGAAGTGTGTTGTATCAGTGAAGAAGTATGTCGTGTCAGTGAAGTGTGCTGTGTAAGTGAAACGTGTTCCTGTCAGTGAAGCTGTATAGGTTATAGTGGCAGTGCAAAGTATTTGAACAGTGAAATGTTTTTGAAGTGTTAGTGAAATCAGGATAGAATCAGTGAAATGTGTCGTAGTTCCAGTGCAGTGAGTGAGTTGACAGCGAAATGAGTGTAATGTTGAAAGGTACTTGTGCAGATATGAACATATACTCGTGGGTTTTAGTTCGATCTTAGTTTTAAGATACAAACTAGAATATTTCAAATGTTATTTTAAGTGATAGTTTCATTTAATTTAGTATATTCCCTGTTGTTATTATTATTATTAATATTATTATTAGTATTAATTATTAGTATTATAATTAATTGTATTTTTAATTAATAAGTTTATTATTGTCATTATTGAGTGTAATTAGTTACCACTGCCACCGGGTATATACCCATTGCAGTGTGAATAAATACATACATACATACCAAGTTTCATGCCACTGAACCGTATGCTTCAAAAGTTATTTAGGTTTTATTTATTTATTTAATAATAACATATATATACATAAAAACGTTACATTAAAATACCCCGAAAGAGCAAAGCTCGTGTTCGGGGACAGTTCCGTTATATAGATATACATACTTTGTAGACAAGATACTTAAGGAAAAAGCTCACATAAAGATGATAATAAAATTAGTAAATAATAATGCTAATGATAACTGAGTGAAAAAAGACACGATGTTTAGATTGATGGATTAATATTAAATTATTATTAGCAGTATAATTAGTGCAGGTCATGTTGATATAGTAACCAAGATAAAATAGAAAAATACACTTAGGATAGAAATAAACATGTTTTACAATACATGGTACATAATATATATACAGGGAAGTCTGTCATATCAATTTTTTTAATTCTGGATCTGAAAATTTCATTGCTTAAAGTAGTCAATTCGGGATGAAATTTTATTATCGAATTATATAGCCGTGGACCATAATTTGTACTGTGTAGTAAAGCAGCAGATGTGATACATTTAGGTTCAACTATTTTAAGAATTTCATTTCGTCTTGTATTATGAGCATGTGGCTGAGCTACAAATTTCATTCTATTTTTATGATAGAATTTCATTAAAGAGTATTTATAAATTTGGTCAATTCTAAAAACATTCAATTCGGAATGGATCAGATTTGTTGGATAATCCAGTCGCCTTTTCAAACAAATTTTGATTATACGTTTTTGCAACATAATTAGAGGAAAAAGAGAAGTTTTTGTAATGCCTCCCCATCCAGTTATACCATATTGGATAACAGATTCAACTACAGCCAAATAAACCAAACGTAATACATGAGTAGGCAAGTAATGGCGAAGGTTTACAAATTTGTAAATTGTTTTACGTATCCTGTTACATAAAAAGGTGATTTGTCTATCCCATTTCAAGTGCTGATCAACAATAATTCCCAGGTATTTCACATCTACAGATTCTTTCAGGAAAGGGCATTTACAGGTTGTAGAGAGTTTACAAAATGAGTTGTGGATTATTAATTTTAAATGAGAAAGTGATTTCAATTTGTTCAATCCAGAGACTGTTAAAGAAAATGGCACCAAAGTAGTTTTAGTTATATTTACAGTAGAGCTAGCAAATTTGCATCAAGCCAGTTTTTGATCAAATTTATACCTACATTGGCATGTTTATAAGTGTCCTCCCAAGTTAAACCACTGAAAATCACCACCGTATCATCAGCGTAAGAATAACAGGGCCATTATGTACTTTCAAATCAATGTTTAATAAATCATTAATATATATTAAAAATAGAATAGGGCCTAAAATTGTTCCCTGAGGGACACCTATATCAATATTTACATTTTCACTGATATTATCATCAATTTTGGTTACCTGAGTTCTTTTGTTTAAGTATGATTGAAATAACTTATGCGCAATACCCCTACTCCTATATCAAATAATTTGTCCAGAAGTAAACGATGGTTAACCGTGTCAAAAGCTTTCCTTAAATCTAAGAAAATCCCTAAACATTTAGAACCGTTATCCAACTCCTGCATAATTTTACCAGTGACTTCAATAATTGCGTCATCCGTAGATAATTTATTTCTGAAGCCATACTGATGTTTGGACAGAATTTCATTTTTCTCTAAGTAATTTATTAATCTGTTTTTTAAACATTTTTTCTGGTGCGGGACTTTTAATTAATCCTCTATACTTATTTATTTTAACGTACTGTATGTCGTGTGGCAAAGGCAAACCGAATATTTATGAATTTTAATTAACATTAGAAAACTATTTTGATTTTAACACTACATTCTGTCTTACAGACAATCAAGATCTGATAATACTCTTCATAGTCAGCTGATTATTATGAAAATATTCATAAAATGGCGTTTAATAGGCTTTTGCAAACAATATTGTCTTGGAATGAGTTTTGAAGACAGGTTACGTAGTTGAATTTCCAGTTAACTATATAGTCTTCCTTGAAACAACATTACATTACTGTTTATGAGATTTTAATGATACGCGATATAGTCTAACGATAAAGACATACGTAGGCCTATACTGCAATGTTAAACAAAATCATTAACTCAATTTCTGTTAATTTGATATATGTATATCTAAGAAATCAGAGTAGCATTTATGACGTATTGAACAAAAAATGAAGAAATCACTGTTTTCACTAAAAAAAATACCTTTTATTAATGGCTAAGTGTAAATGTGAGACCTTCTGAAGCAAACGAGCAGCATCCTCTCTCGAAAACAGATGCGAAATTGCCGTAAGTATAGGCCCAGAAACAAAACAATATTAATAATGTTTGTGTAGATTTCGAAACTTGTTTGCAAATGTAGATTGTTGCAAATGGCGAAAACACTCTACGATTTTTTCTCACAAATCCACAATTATTGTCGTCCGCAGGTTCTGTTGAAAATTAATTCCTTCAACATATCCCATGCATATGCATCGAGTGGTGTAAGGTCAGGTGAATGCGATGAATACGGCTTTCCCAGCTTTATACAGAAAGTCACGCTTAATTTTCCGCAGGTCTGTAGAAAGTTACGATTCCGTATGGATGGATTCAAGGTCATAGTTATCACAAAAAGAGTCATAGCTTCATAACGACGACAGGACTTAGGAAAACTTTAGCTGTAATACGTCACGAAGTGAAGCTACAGCAGGCCGATAATAAGAGCATATACTCAGTGTTTTTCATGTTTTTTTTTTGTCATACAGCGACGCTTTGGTTGAATATTAACTTCTCTCTGAACAAAAACTGTTTGTTTATTTTCTTGACATTCTTAGTTAATAGAGCAGAAATAACACATAAACACATTGATGTATAATAATACTTTGAACAGCACATACCTTCATGTCAGCTGATTTTTTCCATCGCCAGGTGAACCCGTCCCTGAAACATAAAGGCAAAGTATATGATTATAAGGACTTTGAAGATTGTGTGAAACAATCTAAAATTAACAAATTAAGTAGTGGAAATGTGTCAGATTGGAAATGACAATGCTTAGTGTACAAACTGAACAAGCAGGAGTCTATTCGGCCGTCACTCCGTGTCATACTGTGGTGTTCGGGTAAAGAGAAATAATTCATTTTATGTGCAGATGGAATTTTGTTCCTCAGATGAACACAAGTTAGATCATACAAGTGAGTGTGCAAAAATCAAAGAATACTAGCAGTTGATGTGTTTTATTTGTGTAGAAAATTATTTGTAATAAGGGTTCAAAGTTTAATTTTCATTTATCCCCAAACTCAGTTTTATGACTTATCTCCCTTTACTCAAACAACACAGATTAACTAGCGAAGACAGAGTTATGAAATTTACTGAATTAATTTGTAATTCGGTGATTTTATGTTTGACAGCTTCTTGTCAGATACTTGGAATGATGTCCTGCAATGTTCGAACATGACAGAGGAAATCAAGATGTGTGCTGAAATCCTTAAGCAGTTAGAACATGAAGGGTTGAGCATAGTACAGTTCTGTTCACTTCATTTCAAGCGGCATCTATTGGCATAACAAGTTTATACAAAATCCGGGTCTGTGCCATTGAAATTAGTGAAAGAGTGATGGAACGGAGAAAAATTCTCTCCGGCGCCGGGATTTGAACCCGGGTTTTCAGCTCTACGTGCTGATGCTTTATCCACTAAGCCACGCCGGATACAACCCCGACGCCGGTTAGAATCGTCTCAGATTAAGCTCCATCTCTTGGGTTCCCTCTAGTGGCCGCCCTCTCCACTACGTCATAGATGTCTATGAACGCAGGACCGAAGTCCATACATGTGTTGAGGTGCACTCGGCGCCGGAGAGAATTTTTCTCCGTTCCATCACTCTTTCATCATATGATGACGCAGAATATCTGCATGGAAATATCATATGTACTTCGGTACATCAAAATATATATGATATGCGTAATAAATCACTTTGTGATTTAAGACGGCGCCCATACCGTCGGATCCCGGCCAACCAGTCACTCATTCGAGTGCACCTCAACACATGTATGGACTTCGGTCCTGCGTTCATAGACATCTATGACGTAGTGGAGAGGGCGGCCACTAGAGGGAACCCAAGAGATGGAGCTTAATCTGAGACGATTCTAACCGGCGTCGGGGTTGTATCCGGCGTGGCTTAGTGGATAAAGCATCAGCACGTAGAGCTGAAAACCCGGGTTCAAATCCCGGCGCCGGAGAGAATTTTTTTCCGTTCCATCACTCTTTCATCATATGATGACGCAGAATATCTGCATGGAAATATCATATGTACTTCGGTACATCAAAATATACATTGAAATTAGTGTTAGAAAATGTAGCGTTTCTGCAAAAATCGGATTAGTCCAACATCTTTCTAGCAAAAGACGGACAGGTAACAAACTTAACCTCTTGTTAGAAAATATCATGTAGATGGCATTAGTGTTGTCTTTTCTTTTATCGCCATACTACTGTTATTGTCGGTGTTATTGGCTAAATATTTCGTTTTTTCAAATCAATGATCATCAAAATGAACCAGATCCAAAAAAAAGTCATCAGAATGAGAAGAATGTTGAGGTGGCAGAAGATCACTATAGCACTGGGACTGGACATGATGAGTGAAAAAACAGCAGGTAATAATAATAATAATAATAATAATAATAATAATAATAATAATAATAATAATGATAATAATGATAATAATAATAATAATAATAATAATGATAATAATAATAATAATAATAATAATAATGATAATCATCATCATTATCATAATCATAATAATAATGATAATAATTTTTATTTAGCATAATTTATTGTGTTATTAGAATAATTATTTTTCGGTATTTACTTGATAAATCTGACGTGCCAGAATTCAAAGGCTGAAGGACACAAATTTAGAAAGAAAAATATATGAGCCGTTCAGAGCAGAAGTGGTGTAACTCAAAAATGGGTAATGAGGGTTAAAGTAAATGAATTGGTCATTGCTAGAAGGCCCTTTGTCCAAAAATGTTAGTTCTGAATAAATCGAAAAAAAAACTGTTTTTAAGAAATACTAATCTTCGTAGAGCAATGTGGTGACTGTCCATCATAAAGGTATATTTGTGCTTTCTGGAAGCACAATTTTTATTTTGTTGTCACGTGTAGTTTGTATAATATTATTAATTAAAAATTCAAATTTAAGGGCCTTTTAGCAGTGAACTTAAAATAATTTCACATTTGGTTAAAAATGGAGTACTGTAATAAAATAGGGGATTGTAAATTAAATAAACTACCATTATTTCAAGTTAAAAGTATATTTCTCTTCTTAAAATATATTTTAATTACGTATTACAAAGTTTTAGGTCCTTGTTTTAAATCTAACTTGACGATTTCATTCTGTATCTTCTCTATGTTCTGCTAGTGGAGAATTTATAACTTTCTCATAATCAGCTAACTGTTCATGGGGAATGTAGCATAGAATTTTCTTGATATTCTGCATTTTGTCTGGTTTGATTGTAATCAATTCGTCATAAGCAGGACCTTGGGGAAGGACTGTGTTTTCAATTCCAGGTAGACAAAGAGCAAAGGTATGCCTAATACAACCATCAATGAACTTGGATGTTGAAACAATATGAGGAACAGTGGCATTGTACATATATTCATAATAACTCGCAGGGACGAATGACAACTTCGAACACCGAGGTACCTTTCTATCATAAGATTCTACAGAAAGACCTCTTTTGTAAAACATGGGCCACCAGTTAATGAGTGACTTTATTTTTGTGCATGCATAAATATTTTATATAGCATATAAAGATTTTTGTGACCCTTAGGAAATAACATTTTTATGCAATATTCATTTACGTCAGTGATTTCAGTGTAAATATTTTGAACTTACCTACAATCCTCACCAGTTCGTCTTTCAGCCACCAATTCTCCAGAGTAAGTCACATGTTCAGTGCCTTTAACTTTGGCTTTCTTTAATATATTTCGTTTCCAACTGCAAGTATCACTACATCTCTTTTTGCTTTTCAAACCCTCAGTCTCCATTTTAATTAGCCGAAATTGCGTATAATATAATAATTTGTATTAAAACACAAATAAAGATCAGAGCAGAATAAACAGACCGCTTCAAACAATGAAGATAGCTGATAGTATAGTAAGTATAAAAGTTTGTCATCAGATGGAAACACCGCTAAATGATAAGTTCACAGCTAGAAGGCCCCCTAACCTGGAGTAAGGGCATTTTAGCATGGCACGAAAAATGAAATGCTCAACTGTGCGAGTGTATGAAGGATTGAGGAAAGTCCTTTTAGCACAGATTGTGTATTTATATGTAAGGATGTTGAATCTGTAGTTAACTCATTTTTGCAAAAATACGGAGAAAGGGCCTTTTAGCAATGACCAATTCAAATATTTTGTAAAATACAGCGCAAAGTAGCAATTAATATTAAATTTATTTAAACTATTAGTAGTCAGTGGATAGCACGAAGGACATATTAATTGCTACTTTGCGCTGTATCTTACAGAATTTTTATTTTAAACTTCATTACCAAATTTTGACTTACACCACTTTTGCTCTGAACGGCTCATATATGTGGGGCTCACAACCAGAGTGAACCAAGTCCACCAGTGGTCAGTTTGTGGATTAATACAATTTCAGATGAAGAAAACTTAGATTTATTCATTGCCATAACAAACAAAGTCCATAACTCATTTGTTACTCCACAGAGGACAGACAGCATTTCCTATGGAAGGTGAAGGTTGCTAAGCGTGAGCCAGGAACTTTATGACTCAATATCTCAGAACTATTCCAGATGGACTTGGTCCACTCTGGTTGTGAACCCCTCATACATAACAATATTGTTTTTCGTGTTCAGAAAATGATTCAAACATTAAGTTTTTAATTTAATGAAACACTTATAAAGTATTTCTTTGTATGTTGATACAGTTGACAATATGAATGTAACATATTTCATGTAATTTTTCTCAATTAGTGTGTGTACATATAAAATTTTCTGCAAAACGTGGAGTGGTTCACGAGGTTTTATTTCCAAGAAACCTTACGAAAGAGAACGGTGAAACGTTTTACAAAAGTTGATAGATGTATGAGAAACCTATACAAAATAGGCTATGTCTGATTATTTTATTGTATGAGAAAGATGAGGGACAGTTTTTTCATTTTCTGAAAAATTAATATATTGGACTTGTCCGGTTTTTGCTATCAACCCTTTAATTTAATTGCTAATTTCGTAACAAAAATAAAACAACAATATTATTACGTCAAGAAGAGTAATGGAATGAAAATATAAATGAAAAATGCAAACTATTTCCGAAGCTGGTGCAATTTGGAGCCAAGGACATCTTCCTGTAATGATCCACCATTCCATTTATAGCAAATATAAAAAAGGGGCCGTCAGCATAAAACGAATGAATGAGTTCTCTCCGGTTTGCGGAACTGCACTCGTGCAAAAAGATTTTCTTTGCGGAGTAAGCAGAAAGGGATTAGACATTGGAGGTTATTACGTCTTCGTTTTCTGACTTGAACCTTCTAACTGTTGTGAATCTGTGCCCAAGATGTTTACCACAGCTTTTTCATTATGTCGATATTTTAATCACCTAATGCTTATCGCATGTAATTAAAATTTATAATTTTATTTCCATATTTAAGCATATTATTTTGATATGTCGATCCTGGAGTGTACTGCGGAGGGAAGGAGAAACAACCGAGAGAACAATGGATATATGGCGTCAGAAGGAGGCTCAGTGAAATATATCTTACTGAAGAAGATATTCTATCCAAGGAATAAGTTACTAAATCTGTGCAGTTATATTACTTCCACTCCGTGTACAGGATGAGTCAGGAGGAAAGATACGTGGTGTGTGAGATGACAATATTGGTGTTTCTGAACAAAAAAAGTTTAAGTAATTGATTAACTAGCGGACTTACTCGTGTTAATTGTGTAAGTCTGTGCGGCTTACAGCTGTTTCGGTGCTTCATCACACCATCCTCAGAGCCTACTAGATCTCGGCGTCATCTCGTACTTCTCTGCCTGTTGTGTGGGTGCGTTTGATTGTTGAAAAGTGAAGTCAAATAGTGTGTCATCATCATCATCATCATCGTCATCCTTCATGCATTGATGATTCCTGTAGCAGCTACTGAATTTGATCCATCTTTTGGCTGTGTTTTAATGTTTTCCCCGAGTTTATATTTCAAAACTTATTGTTCTCCTGCATCCTTGAAATGTGACATCCATGTATTTCTATATTTTCTATTTTGTTGTTTAATTCTATCTCAAGTTCTGTATTTCTTCATTTCTTTTGTGTTCTATTTTCCTGTAACCTGTCGCTTCTCAAAAATTTAATCTTATTTGTTGTAATCTACAGGCATCTCTCTTTTTCAACCCATGTTTCGCTTCCATATAGTAAACTGGGCACTGACATCACCTTATAAAATTTTAACAATGTATCTTTTCTAGCTTTTGATTTCAGGGTTCTTCTTATTGTTCCATTTATGTAATTAAATTTTTCTATTTTCTTTTTGATCATAGTCTCCTTTATAAGATAAGGTAACACCCAAAAATTTAAATTTATTTACCTGTTCTATGAATTTCCTATTACTGATCTTACAGGAGATTTGCCACAAAATGCCATAGTTTTAGTCTTATGTCAGATATCTCCATATTATGGTTCTTATTTATTTTCCATAACTCATGTACTGCTCTCTGTAGTTATTTTCATTATTTGCTATTACTACCTGATCGTCAGTAGCATCGTCATTATTTATCTTCATTAAAATTCTGTGTATAGTTCTTAATTTTTATTTTCCATCTTCTTAATATTTCGTCCATATAGATATTGAATAGAATCGGCGACATTTGTAGCCTTGTCTCAAACCTAAGTTTTCCTCTACTTTATCTGTATCACCAGTATTTGTATTTTAGAATTAATATATATGTTTCTATTTCTAGATGCAATGAAATACCTCTATTATATAATATTGTGTATGTACTGAAATTGATGTGTATGTTGAGAATTTGATTGGGGTGTCTTTTAGTGTGTTTGTATATTTCGTGTTCTTTTGAGTTTTTGGTTCTTGGGTTGTATGTTTTCCATGTGTTTATATGTATGTTAGCTTGGTTATGTGATCGGCGCATGTAGATGTATTGTGTCCTCTGGTTATTGCTTTAATGTGTTCTTTGTAGCGTAATGATCTGCCTGTCTGTCCAATGTAGAACTTGTCGCAACTATTACATGTGAGTTTGTATACACCTGTGTGGTCGAATTTATTTGTTTGTGTTTTTTGTGTGTTGAGATGTCTTTGTAGTGTGTTTTCTGTTCTGTATGCTATATTGTATTTCTTAATAAAGATTCTTATAGTGTTTTGTTTTCATAATTAGTGTATATATGTCACACAAGATTCAGAATGGAAAAATCAATTACTGTTTATATGAACATATGCTCTGTTCTTAACAGTATCTGTCATACAGCTGTTTGAAAATCACGGACGTCAGTCTCATGTCCTTCATCAGCACTCACATGCGGTCACAACCAAAACGACATTAGGTTGCATTAGGATCAATGAAACGTATCCTGGGCGTTGGATCGGTCGCGGTGGAGTTATTTCTTGGCCACAAAGGTCACCCGACCTTACTCCATTGGGTTACTGTGTGTGTGAGGTTGGCTTAAGATTGTGAACTGTATCTTAAAAAGTATTTTATTTAGAAAGATGAAAGTTACGGCATTATATTTTCCGATTCAAAGAGTTTTATTTATATGTAGCACTACAGTACAGTACAGTTTAGTATCAAAATGGCGTTTATGCAAAGGAAAAGCGCAGTGCATTTTGTGGTATCACGAAATGAGATAGCCCGTTACTTTGTTGCCAGACGACCGTTCCCGAAGAGCTGCATTTCCTGCGGACATTCTGGAACGAATTGAACAACACAATGATTATCTTAAGCAAATCTGTGTATCTGATGAAGCTCTTCCATACCTACGGAAAAGTCAATAGACATTTCTATAATTTAGTAGGTCGGAAAAGTGAGATGTTGGCGAAAACATGCCACGAAGTCGGGTATCGATTAGGCGTTCTCCTGACAACAATCGGAGGACATGTTGAAGGTTGTAGTGCATGCTTGAAAACTTCACTATTTTTTAGAAAACATTTTGAACACGGTTATTGGGAGACATTACTGGAACCAATTTATAGCAAACGCACAATACAGATTTCTAAACCATGCATCAGTAATTGCACAATTTCACTGGCCGCATAAAGGAATCTACTATGTATTGGTGTTGTACTCTTAACCACATTCTTATTCAACTAATATACATATGAAGTCCCTGACACAGTTATCATATGTAAATGGACTGCCTTTGATATTTATATATTTAAATTTTTAGATGTTTAATTGTCCAAACCCTTTACACTGATATGCTTTTTTTATTTTTAAATCTTTGATCGTAAAGATGAAGTTTCATGCATTCCGTAATCTTTCCATGTCACAATATTTCAAACTTACATTGCTTTTACTCAATCCATGTTTCAATGTATTTTATTCATTGTATCTTATACTACAGAGTGGCACACGAAATGTCATACCATTTAATTATCATATAAAAAGTTTAATATTGTTGTTTCGATGTTTCTAACTGCGCTAGTGGATGCCAAAATTCATGGAAAATCCGATAGGTAGCATCACAGTTTGGATGTAACCATAGCTACGAGCACAAACATCAATTTGTGAAATGGCGGACAACGGGCGATTGACTGTTGAACACAAGGTGAAAGTTATTCTGTGTTGTGAGTAAACAAAGCGTTCGATTATGGGCTAGGGAACCTCCTCGCATGCTACATGAAAAAGAAATGTTTGGGGCAAAAGTTTCTGTATGGGCCGCAATTTCGATTCACGGAATCATCGGTCCAATTTTCTTCGATGAAACTGTCAACCAAGTTCGATACAAAACCATGTTGGAAAGCAGTTTTATCCCCCATCTCATGGCAAAAGGTCTCACTATGGAAACTCAGTGGTTCATGCAGGATGGAGCCCGTCCACAAATTGCAAACACCGTTCTGGATTACCTGCACGAGATGTTTGATCTTCGTGTGATGTCACATCGACATGGGTGCGGAAAAATGTGGCCGCCTCATAGGCCGGACATTAATCCATGCGATTTCTTTTTGTGGGGATTCCTAAAAGAGAAAGTGTACCAAAGGAAGCCAGAAAATGTGGTGCAGCTCAGAGTCCTTCCAGTGGAGTTGTGCCGTGCACTATCTGAAGACTTGTGTCGAAAAGTGGTGACGAATGTAAGGGTTCGTTTGCAAGAGGTTGTGAGGCAAAACGGCGGTCATATGGAACATGTTCTGCATTAGAGATAATATTCCAAATCCTAATTATTAATTCTGTATAATTTTGTAAATTTTAAATACAAATCAATAGGTGTTACGTGTAAAATAAATGTTATGGCATTTCGTGTGCCATCCTGTATGTTTAATCCTATACTGGGTGTTCATTTCAAAGTGTGTCATGACGTCACTGTTGTTGGGTCACCGATTTGAAGCGAGTTTCAGCTTATATGTCGGAGAAGTTGCCTATTATTTAAGGCGTTCTTCAATCTGAACTTGAGAACGTGTACGGTATAACTTGAACGTCGTAGCAACAGATGGCGGTCTGTACGGTCTGTGTGCTACCATAACCTCTTTCGAACTGTGTTTTGCGCCGGCAAGTCGTACGCAGGGTATTTGTTATCATCGGTTGCGTACGGAAACATTCCACAACACAAATCAAATGCTCCGTGTCCATGTTGACCGTCGAAGTTAATGTCAACAAATACGTAAGTAATCGTCTTAACCCTCTCCCCATTATCCCGACAGTACGTATTTCCAAACAGTTCACATTCCTGCCACTACCGGCGTTATCGTACGTATCGGTACGTACTCTTCAGAATGAAGTCCGTACTTGCTAGGCAACTTCTCTGCCTCATAGGTTATACACCTCTGCGGAAGTGTAGGAAGATTGAATTCTTTAGGCTCATCGGCTAGCCACATGACGGCATACAGCGAGCCATGACACACTTTGAACGGAACACCCAGTAGATAATGAAGGCATGTTAACGTTCATATGAAGTTATTGATTTTGTATCTAATGTGACCTGATGATGTCTGAACTGGCAAAAGTGTTCGTCGATACTTAATATTATTTTTAAGGTTAATCTGATTACAATAAGTGATTTAACAATCCTGTTACAGTTAATGAAGAATTTTGCTTAATAATAAATCATTTAGTAAGTTGAGGTATCAGTTGCTGAAAGCCTCATTTCTGTCACTAACATAGATGTTTCAGTAATAAATATTTATATTGAGGGAAAGACTGTGTTCGTCCTGTATTCCTGTGATGACAATCATAACGCTAAATAAAATACTCCTTACATCTGAATCCATTTTCTTCTTGGAGTTGTCCAAGATGGTTGACTTTCCACAAGTACACAATAGCATTACAGTCAATGACGAACAAAAATCGCAAACCGTAAGTAGTTACTTCTTCAGACGCGTTGTTCGGAATTCAAGGTAATCAAATTCGTCTTTGTGTGAAGGAATTGAAATATGTTCGTCGTTGGAAGCAACCCTATCCGTTACTAACACAGGCTTATCACTCGGTGGCAGAACCGAAGGATTCACAGCGTTGGGTTGTAGAAGGGATTAAGCATGGGGACGCCCGGATCAAGTGCGGACTACAATTCGGAGTTTCAGGGGTCGATGCCCTAATCCATTACATTGTTATCTGGAATTGTCTATTGACATCTCTCAAAGGCGAAACAGCTAGCGTGCAAAATGGAGTGAAGGAATGACAGACTGATCCAACTTATTATTATTATT